>JAPEVW010000809.1:0-47102 GCA_027921565.1 Artemia sinica | reverse complement strand
GCAAGTAGAGATGGGGCGCTACTCGTGACAGGACATAATTTATGCATGTTTTTATGGTTTTTGTCAGTGAGAATTTGAAAAACAGGAATTTTGTCACATTTATGGATGGTTTTATGGATTTTGTCAGTGAGAATGAAAAAAACAGGAACTTTGTCACATTTATGTCTGTTTTTCATGGATGGTTATGTGTGTTGGTCAATTTATTTGATGTTTTTTATGGTCTTTGTCAGTGAGTAATGGAAAAACAGGAACTTTGTCACTTTCATGGACTATAGAGTCATTAGGGAGAACACGTGGTTAATGGGGTCAATGTTGTTGTTGTTGTTTTGGGACACGCGATAGAGTCATTAGGGAGAACACATGGTTAATGGGGTCAATGTTATTGTTGTTGTTTTGAGCACACGATAGAGTCATTAGGGAGAACACGTGGTTAATGAGGGTCAATGTTGTTGTTGTTGTTCAATGCAGATGTTATGAGTTTCGGGAGATCGCGTGTTTCCAATATTTGTTGTTCGAGCCAAATGTTACGAGTTCCCGGGAAACAGTCAGATCGCGTGTTTCCAATATTTGTTGTTCAATGCAAATGATATGAGTTTCCGAGAGATCGCGTGTTTCCAATATTTGTTGTTCGAGCCAAATGTTATGAGTTCCCGGGAAACAGTTAATTAATGTCTGACAGATAACGTAAAGTTAATTAATGTCTTTGGATTTCGAACAGAAATGTTTCCGAGAAACAGTTAGATCACACATGATGTCATGATTGTTTGAATTGTTCTCCGGCGCGAAGTTTATTAATGTCTGGAGTTTTCCAGAAGAATCGTTTCCGAGCAAATGTTTTGATCTTAGCGCGCGAAAAGTGTTTCCAAATAATTGAAATAAGCCAGCGCAGGGATGCCAAACAAAAGGAACATGCTGAAATTCCGTTTGGGGATAATTTTGGCGAAACCGTTTTAGCTATTTTATGGAACTATTTCGACGAAACAGTTAGAGACATTATAAAATATGATTTTTGAGGAGATTTTAGAAGAGAATTTAATAGTGAAACTCTGTGGTCGTTATAATACACAAGTTCCAGTTGAACAGTGTTGTGAGATCCCACTACCCAAACCCCAAAGGGCTCCAATCCCCCTACCCCAACCCCAAAGGGTTCCAATCCCCCTACCTCAACCCCGAAGGAAGCCCCCGGTCCTCAAGGGTCCCCCCAAGCTCCAAAAGGGCCACCCCAACCCCGAAGGAAGCCCCCGGTACTCAAAGGCCCCCCCAAGCTCCCAAAGAGCCCCAGCCCCCCCCAAACGCCCTCCTCAGACCCTCAAAGGCCCTCCTCTGGTCCTCAAAGGCCCATCGAGCTCCCAAAGACCACCGGGGTCCCCAAAGGCCATCACCCGGTCCCCAAATGTCCCCCAGGCTCCCAACTGCCTCCCCCGGACCCCCAAAGGCCCTCCCTTTGGCCCCCAAAGGTCCCCACAGGCTCCCAAAGGGCCCCCCGGACCCCCAAAGGCCCTCCCCCCGGTCCTCAAATTCCACCGGGCTCCCAAAGGACCAATCGGTCCTCAAGGGCCTCCAGGACCCACAAAGGCTCTCCCTGGGCTCCCAAAGGACCACCCAGCCCTTGGTTTAGTTTTTTAGTTTAAAAGTATAGAGTGTTTTAGCTTAGAGTCATAACTTAGAGTTTTTCTTGAAGTTCTAGTTTAGTTTAATTTTAGTTAAGAGTTTGATGTTTTACCTTTGAGTTTTCAGTTAGAGTTTTTAGTTTGGTTTAGTTTTAGTTAAGAGTTTGTAGTTTTAGCTTAGAGTCTTAGCTTAGAGTTTAAGTTAGAGTTGTTGTGTAGTTTAGTTTTAGTTAAGAGTTTAGAGTCTTAGCTTAGAGTTTTAGTTTAGAGTTTTTAGCTTAGAGTCTTAGCTTAGAGTCTTAGCTTAGAGTTTTTGTTGAAGTTCTAGTTTAGTTTTAGTTTTAGTTAAGAGTTTAGAGTTTTAGCTTAGAGTCTTAGCTTAGAGTTTAAGTTAGAGTTGTTGTCTAGTTTAATTTTAGTTAAGAGTTTAGAGTTTTACCTTAGAGTCTTAGCTTAGAGTTTTAGTTTAGAGTTTTTAGCTTAGAGTCTTAGCTTAGAGTTTTTGTTGAAGTTCTAGTTTAGTTTAGTTTTAATTAATAGCTTAGAGTTTTTGTTAGAGTTCTAGTTTAGTTTAATTTTATTTTAGAGTTTTAGAGTTTTAGCTTAGTCTTAGCTTAGAATTTTTTCTGTTAGAGTTCTAGTTTAGTTTAATTTTAGTTAAGAGTTTGATTTTTTTTCCTTTGAGTTTCAGTTAGAGTTTAGTTTAGTTTTAGTTAAGAGTTTGGGTGTTTTACCTTAGAGTCTTAGCTTAGAGTTTTTATTTGAGTTTTAGTTTATTTTAGTTTTAGTTAAGAGTTTAGAATTTTAGCTTAGAGTCTTAGCTCAGAGTTTTTATTAGAGTCATAGTTTATTTTAGTTTTGAGTTAATAGTTTAGAGTTTTACATTTGAGTTTCAGTTAGAGTTCTAGTTTAGTTTAGTTTTAGTTAAGAGTTTAGAGTTTTTAGCTTAGAGTCTTAGCTTAGAGTTTTTGTTGAAGTTCTAGTTTAGTTTAGTTTTAATTAATAGCTTAGAGTTTTGTTAGAGTTCTAGTTTAGTTTAATTTTATTTAAGAGTTTAGAGTTTTAGCTTAGAGTTTTTTTGTTAGAGTTCTAGTTTAGTTTAATTTTAGTTAAGAGTTTTATTTTTTTACCTTTTGAGTTTCAATTAGAGTTCTAGTTTAGTTTTAGTTAAGAGTTTGGTGTTTTACCTTAGACTTTCAGTTAGAGTTCTAGTTTAGTTTTTAGTTAAGAGTTTAGTTTTTACCTTAGAGTCTTAGCTTCGAGTTTTTTTGTTAGGGTTCTAGTTTAGTTTAATTTTAGTTAAGAGTTTGATATTTTACCTTTGAGTTTTCAGCTAGAGTTCTAGTTTAGTTTTTTAGTTAAGAGTTTAGAGTTTTAGCCTAGAGTCTTATCTCAGAGTTTTTGTTAGAGTTCTAGTTTAGTTTTTAGTTAAGAGTTTAGAATTTAAGCTTAGAGTCTAAGCTTAGAGTTTTATGTTAGAGTTCTAGTTTATTTTAGTTTTAGTTAAGAGCTTTAGAGTTTTTTAGCTGAGAGTCATAGCTTAGAGGTTTTGTTGAAGTTCTAGTTTAGTTCAGTTTTAGTTAAGAGTTTAGAGTTTTAGCTTAGAGTCTTAGCTTAGAGTTTTTGTTAGAGTTCTAGTTTAGTTTAGTAATAGTTAAGAGTTTAGAGTTTTAGCATAGAGTCTTAGCTTAGAGTTTTTGTTAGAGTTCTAGTTTAGTTTACATATATTTAAGAGTTTGGAGTTTTACCTTAGAGACCTAGCTTAGAATTTTACTTTAGTTTAGTTTTAGTTAAGAGTTTAGAGTTTTTTAGCTTAGAGTCTTAGTTAGAGTTCTAGTTTAGTTTTAGTTAAGAGTTTGGTGTTTTACCTTAGACTTTCAGTTAGAGTTCTAGTTTAGTTTTTAGTTAAGAGTTTAGTGTTTTACCTTAGAGTCTTAGCTTAGAGTTTTTTGTTAGGGTTCTAGTTTAGTTTAATTTTAGTTAAGAGTTTGATATTTTACCTTTGAGTTTTCAGCTAGAGTTCTAGTTTTAGTTTTTAGTTAAGAGTTTAGAGTTTTAGCCTAGAGTCTTTATCTCAGAGTTTTTGTTAGAGTTCTAGTTTAGTTTTAGTTAAGAGTTTAGAATTTTAGCTTAGAGTCTAAGCTTAGAGTTTTATGTTAGAGTTCTAGTTTATTTTAGTTTTAGTTAAGAGCTTAGAGTTTTTAGCTGAGAGTCATAGCTTAGAGGTTTTGTTGAAGTTCTAGTTTAGTTCAGTTTTAGTTAAGAGTTTAGAGTTTTAGCTTAGAGTCTTAGCTTAGAGTTTTTGTTAGAGTTGAAGTTTAGTTTAGCAATAGTTAAGAGTTTAGAGTTTTAGCTTTGAGTCTTAGCTTAGAGTTTTAGTTATAGTTAAAGTTTAGTTTATATATAGTTAGGAATTTAGAGTTTTACCTTAGAGACCTAGCTTAGATTTTACTTTAGTTTAGTAATAGTTAAGAGTTTAGAATTTTAGCTTGGAGTCTTAGCTTAGAGTTTTTGTTAGAGTTCGAGTTTAGTTTAGTTATAGTTAAGAGTTTGGTGTTTTTTACCATAGAGACTTAGCTTAGAGTTTTAGTTTAGTTTAGTTTTAGTTAAGATTTTAGAGTTTTTTAGCTTAGAGTCTTAGCAGGAGAGTTTTTTGTTAGAGTTCTAGTTTAGTTTAGTTTTAGTTAAGAGTTTAGAGTTTTAGCCTAGAGTCTTATCTCAGAGTTTTTGTTAGAGTTCTAGTTTAGTTTAGTTTTAGTTAAGAGTTTAGTGTTTTTAAGCTTAGAGTCTTAGTTTAAAGTTTTTTTTGTTGAAGTTCTAGTTTAGTATAGAGTTTTAGCTTAGACTTAGAGTTTTAATAAGAGTTTTCTAGTTTAGTTTAGTTTTAGTATAAGAGTTTTAGAGTTTTAGCTTAGCGTCTTAGCTTAGTGTTTTTGTTAGAGTTCTAGTTTAGTTTAGTTTTAGTTAAGAGTTTTAGAGTTTTAGCTCAGAGTCTTAGCTTAGAGTTCTAGTTTAGTTTTAGTTAAGAGTTTAGTGTCTTACCTTAGAGTCTTAGCTTAGAGTTTTAGTCTAGTTTAGTTTTACTTAAGAGTTTAGAGTTTAGCTTAGGGTCTCAGCTTAGAGTTTTTTCTAGAGTTCTAGTTTAGTTTAGTTTTAGTTAAGAGTTTAGTGTTTTTTTGCTTAGAGTCTTAGTTTAGAGTTTTTGTTGAAGTTTAGTTTAGTTTTGGTTTAGAGTTTTAGCTTAGACTTAGAGTTTTAATTAGAGTTCTAGTTTAGTTTAGTTAGCTAAGAGTTTAGAGTTTATAGCTTAGAGTCTTAGCTTAGAGTTTTTGTTAGAGTTCTAGTTTAGTTTAGTTTTAGTTAAGAGTTTAGAGTTTTACCATAGAGTCTTAGCTTAGAGTTTTAGTTAGAGTTGAAAATTTAGTTTAGTTAATTTTAAGAATTTAGAGTTTTAGCTTAGAGTCATAGCTTAGTTTTACTTTAAGTTATAGTTTGGTTAAGTTTTTATTTTAGAGTTTCGAGTTTTAGCTGAGTCTTAGCTTAGAGTTTTTGCTAGAGTTCTAGTTTAGTTTAGTTTTAGTTAAGAGTTTACAGTTTTACCTTAGAGTCCTAGCTTAGAGTTTTTGTTAGAGTTCTAGTTTAGTTTAATTTTAGTTAAGAATTTGTTATTTTTACCTTTGAGTTTCAGTTAGAGTTCTACTTTAGTTTACTTTTAGTCAAGAGTTTAGCATTTTACACTTGGAGTCTTGGCTTAGAGTTCTAGTTTTGTTTAGTTTTAGTTAAGAGTTTAGAATTTTAGCTTAGAGTCTTAGCTCAGAGTTTTTGTTAGAGTCCTAGTTTATTTTAGTTTTAGTTAATAGTTTAGAGTTTTACATTTGAGTTTCAGTTAGAGTTCTAGTTTAGTTTAGTTTTAGTTAAGAGTTAGAGTTTTAGCTTAGAGTCTTAGCTTAGAGTTTTTGTTGAAGTTCTAGTTTAGTTTAGTTTTAATTAATAGCTTAGAGTTTTTGTTAGAGTTCTAGTTTAGTTTAATTTTATTTAAGAGTTTAGAGTTTTAGCTTAGAGTTTTTTTTGTTTTTTTTTTGTTTCTAGTTTAGTTTAATTTTAGTTAAGAGTTTTATTTTTTTTTACCTTTGAGTTTCAATTAGAGTTTCTAGTTTAGTTTTAGTTAAGAGTTTGGTGTTTTACCTTAGACTTTCAGTTAGAGTTCTAGTTTAGTTTTAGTTTAAGAGTTTGGTGTTTTTACCTTAGAGCCTTAGCTTAGGGTTTTTTTGTTAGGGTTCTAGTTTAGTTTAATTTTAGTTAAGAGTTTGATTTTGTACCTCTGAGTTTCAGTTAGAGTTCTAGTTTAGTTTTAGTTAAGAGTTTGGTGTTTTACCTTAGGGTCTTAGCTTAGAGTTTTTAGTTAGAGGTCTAGTTTAATTTAGTTTTGGTTAAGAATTTAGAATTTCAGCTTAGAGTCTTAGCTTAGAGTTTTTTTTTAGAGTTCTAGTTTATTTTAGTTTTAGTTAAGAGTTTAGTTTTTACCATAGAGTCTTAGCTTAGAGTTTTTGTTGAAGTTTTAGTTTATTTTAGTTTTAGTTAATAGTTTAGAGTTTTAGCTTAGAGTCATAGCTTAGAGTTTTTTGTTAGAGTTGAAGTTTAGTTTAGTAATAGTTAAGAGTTTGGTGTTTTACCGTAGAGTCATAGCTTAGAGTTTTAGTTAGAGTTCTAGTTTAGTTTAGTTTTAGTTGAGAGTTTAGGATTTTAGCTTAGACTCTTAGCTTAGAGTTTTTGTTAGATTTCTAGTTTAGTTTAGTTTTAGTCAAGAGTTTAGAATTTTTAGCTTAGATTCATAGCTTAGAGTTTTTGTTGAAGTTCTAGTTTAGTTTAGTTTTAGTTAAGAGTTTATAGTTTTTACCATAGAGTCTTAGCTTAGAGTTTTAGTTAGAGTTGAAATTTAGTTTAGTTACTTTTAAGAATTTAGAGTTTTAGCTTAGAGTATTAGCTTAGAGTTATAGTTAGAGTTGAAGTTTAGTTTAGTTATAGTTAAGAATTTAGAGTTTTTAGCTTAGAGTCGTAGTTTAGAGTATTTGTTATAGTTTCTAGTTTAGTTTAGTTAAGAGTTTCGAGTTTTAGCTGAGTCTTAGGTTAGAGTTTTTGTTGAAGTTGAAGTTTAGTTTAGTCATAGTTAAGAATTTAGAGTTTTTATCTTAGAGTCCTAGCTTAGAGTTTTTGTTAGAGTTCTAGTTTAGTTAATTTTAGTTAAGAATTTGATATTTTACCTTTGAGTTTCAGTTAGAGTTCTACTTTAGTTTACTTTTAGTTAATAGTTTAGCGTTTTACCTTGGAGTCTTGGCTTAGAGTTCTAGTTTTGTTTAGTTTTAGTTTAAGAGTTTAGAATTTTAGCTTAGAGTCGTAGCTCAGAGTTTTTGTTAGAGTCCTAGTTTATTTTAGTTTTAGTTAATAGTTTAGAGTTTTACATTTGAGTTTCAGTTAGAGTTCTAGTTTAGTTTAGTTTTAGTTAAGAGTTTAGAGTTTTTTAGCTTAGAGTCTTAGCTTAGAGTTTTTGTTGAAGTTCTAGTTTAGTATAGTTAAGAGTTTAGAGTTCCACCTTAGAGTCTTAGCTTAGAGTTTTACTTAGAGTTGAAGTTTAGTTTACTTATAGTTAAGGGTTTAGAGTTTTAGCTTGGAGTCCTAGCTTAGAGTTTTAGTTAGAGTTCTAGCTTAGTTTAGTTTTAGTTAAGAGTTTAGAGTTTTACCTTAAAGTCTTAGCTTATTGTTTTATTTAGAGTTCTAGTTTAGTTTAGTTTTAGTTAAGAGTTTTGAGTTTTACCTCAAAGTCTTAGATTAGAGTTTTAGTTAGGGTTGAAGTTTCGTTTAGTTTAGTTATAGTTAAGAGTTTATAGTTTTAGCTTAGAGTCTTAGCTTAGAGTTGTAGTTAGAGTTATTGTTTAGTTTAGTTTTAGTTAAGGGTTGTAGCTTTAGCATAGAATCTTAGCTTAGAGATTTAGTTAGAGTTGGAGTTTAGTCCAAAACTAGCATAACCACAAAATTACACAATATTGCATAGAAATACCAAAAACCATAGGTTAGGTTAGGTCAGGTTAGAAGTTTGGTTTCTCCATGTTTAAGTTAGGTTAGATTAGGTTAGCTTATCATGAGCGCTCATGATAAGCTAACCTAAATTAACCTAACTTAAACAGGAGAAACAAACTTCTAACCTAACTAAACATGTTATCTAACCTAACTTAAACCTAATCTAAACCTAACTTAAACATCTAACCTAACTTAAACATGGAACTGCAATGATAACACTCTATGTACAATAAAAACACTTTTGTCCATCATCAGCACTTATTGTCTTAAAAAAAAACACTTTTCTGTACAACACTTTTGTCCATCAACAGCACTTATTGTCTTTAAATACATTTCTGTACAAAAAAAACAACACTTTTCTATACAACAACAACAAAAAAAAAAAAAAACACTTGAAAATCACGGGATAGCACAGTTGAACATTACAGTGAATTTAAAGGTGGGGTCCCCCCCCCCCCAGTGGCCGCGGAGCCGAAGGCCGGCCGGCCGCGGGTGGGACCCCCCCCCCCCCCCCCCCCCCCCCCCCCCTACCCCCCCTGGGCGGCCGCGGGAAGGACCCCCACCCCTCCCCCCCCCCCCCCCGGGAACCGCGGGGCGAAAATGGATTGTACACAATAGTTGTCCGGTCACTGCTGCTACAGGTTAGGTTAAGGTTGGGTTAGTGGTGGTTAGATTGGGTTAGATGAGGTTGATTAAGGTGGTTAGATTAGGTTAGTTAATTTATGTACAGGTTGGAGCATTTAATTTATGAACGGGTTGTGTGGTTAGTTGGTTAGTGGTTGGGTTAGTTCAGGTTAGGTTAATTTATCCAGACCAAGTTGATTGCGATAGTCTATGCATTCAACTCGGTCTGAAATACGGTAGTGACCATGAGGCAGGACACTCACAACATTCTCGAGCACATAGACTTTGTCGGATATACATGACATTGCATTCTTTTCCACTCTCACAGTATAATTTCTATACTGTAGAGAGCGAATTGCAAGCACTTGTGCTCTCGGCACTAGGCTACTTTTCTACACAGTCTCTGTACAACGCTCATGTTGAAATGAAATTGCTCTTTACAAAATGTGTAGGCACCCCTTTACACGCCTTCTTTTCATCCCCACTATGAGTTTCAACGCAATAAGCTTTGGGGCCCGGGAACACCCCCCTGGATATCAAATCACTTCCCCGTCTCTGATTTTAACATTAATAGTTGGTTGGGGGCTTGACGTTTCACCAACTCGGGGTAGAGTGATGGATTCCAGTTGGTGAAATCCATCCGCGAGCTGATGTGTCCCCCTTTTCTAAAATCACCCAATAAATCTTCAGTCCCATTTACCTTTAACAGCAGAGAATCTGTATCCCATAGTAAACTTGAACCTCCCCCTCCCGTGGCCATTGCACTTGCACACATTGTAAAAGAACGACAACATGAGCTTTTTTGAAATTTCCAGTACTGAACTGCCGCCTGCTATATTCTTGTTCAGTACCCACATTTCGCTTTCGCCTGTGTAAAAGAACCATGCCAGTCTCTATGCTCGTGAACGATGTAAAATTGGGGTCGGCAATAATTCGTGCACACTCTAGAGGGTCAGTCACGACGTCGCAGCGAGATCTATTACGTACGCTTTCATACATTTTGCCAAACGCTGAATTTAGAATGAGCTTGTACATTTCCTTCTCCACCTTTGAGTTTTGCCCTAGAGCGTTTATCGACAAAAGTATCGATAAACGTTTTCAAGTATGGTCGCTGATTGAACTGCAGGACCCTATGTATTTGGTGATCTTGAAACCATTGTTCACCATCCAGTGCAAAAGCACATGGTGAACAACAATATTCTCCTTAGGGTCCAAATCAGCAATCAGTTTTTTGTTTAGAGGGGTCCAGTGCATCCCCATATCCTCAACCAATGATCGATTGTAGGGGCTCAGCGAGTCCCTGCTCACTGGTCGATTGATACAGGGGGGAAAACAAAATCTTTGACTGAGTCGTGAAGCGCCAGCGGAATGTGACCGTCAACTTCAAAGAACCATCCTTGTGGCCCATTGTCCTCGACGGTGGTAATGTCGGGGAAACTCACAAGGATTCTCAAGCGGTCGGTCGAAAACAGGATCAGCCGCTTTGTGGCATGTTTGAAACAGGTTTTATGCGGCCATGCCCCATAGAAACAAAAATGAATTCTTGTCGAAAAGGGGCATGTTTAAGAGCTGACGTCACAAGACTTGTTTTTGTTTCTTAAGCTAATACGAAGGTGATGACATGCCAATTCTAAACCAAAAACGACTCTATCGAAATGTGGCACGTATAGGCATCATGTCAAAAAACTGGTTTTTGTTCTATAAGCTAATATGAAACCAATGGCAAAAGTTCATTTGCATTGAATAATTAAGGGTTTGCTGGAATTCAGTGGTAGAGTAAGTACTTTGAAATAAAGATGGCAGTGAGAGATAAACCCCTTTTAAAAAATGGATGTCTTTTCAACTTAGGATTATATAAATACCTACTTCTAAGGTGTAGAATGTACAAAAATAAAAGTAGACATTTTATTTGTAAATATATTTGTTTCCTTTATGTATAAATTATATTTTTTGGAAGGAGATTGTATAAAACATTTAGTTAAAAATTTTTGATGGTTTTCGTTCAAATAAGAAATTTTGTTTATCACTGGTTTCATATCAAGTGGGACTCTTGTTAAAACGGATTTAAATGGCCATGTTCACTGGAAAAGGGTGATTCTAACCCTCTAAATAGCTCCCTCTGGAGCTATTGTTTTATCCTTATATCCTTTCACCTTCAACTCTGTTTCTACTTAGCCTTTTGTGTCATTCCTATCTAGTATTCATTCATATAGAAAACAAATTACAAGAAACGTTGAATCGATAAATACTTTATTTTAAATAAGAGATTATTTTATAAAATACATGGTTGTGTCTTCTTCCACTGTCAAATCCATAGACACTTTGAGTGTCTGTTTTGTCGTTGTCGGGTAAACTTCGAAAGGTTAAATTTTCGTTGTTTTCTTTCTTCTTTCTTTTTTGTTTAGCACTGAGGACAGCTTGAGGGAGGTCCTTGTAGAAATATTTGCTTGTTTCTTCGTCATCATGGTTTGCCACTGGCTGACAAAATCCTTGTTTTCTCACCTGTTTTGACTTTATTTTTTCATTTTATTATTTTCTGATTAGAGAGCCTAAGTGTAGAAGTTTTAACTCCTATTTTCTATCTAAAATCTTGAATTTTGTACTTTTTCCTTGAAGAGATACGGTTTTATATGTTTCGTTCCCCATGCCCAATTGTAGCAAACCAAACCTAGAAGATTAGAAGAGGGCTTATTTGA
Organism: Artemia sinica; assembly: GCA_027921565.1. Lineage (NCBI taxonomy): Eukaryota > Metazoa > Arthropoda > Branchiopoda > Anostraca > Artemiidae > Artemia > Artemia sinica. The sequence continues at coordinate 36,097 of JAPEVW010000809.1, read as the reverse complement.
TCGTGAATCACAAATATTACTGACCTTTGAGAATAACAAAGATTGGAGGGTAGCTAGCAATTGTTCCACGCCTCTTTTTACCCATATAATGACATATCAAAATTTGGCATTATTAATTTGTTTTTAAACAGTAGAAAGGTCCAATAATTTATCTTTGGGGAGGAAATGATCCCTTATAGTCCAAGAAGAAGGAACTACAAGTTACGCAGTTTTGCCCACCGTTCACATATAGTATTTCTCATTGCAGAATAGGAAAAAAAATTATAATGGGAAGTGGTATTTTTTGGTGGGAAGGGGGTCCTTGAGTGGTATAAAGCCCTTCCGGGGGAATAATTTTCATGGTAAGATTCAGGGAAATTTCTGAGCCAAATTTTACACAGAAAGCAGGAAAGGATTTCTTGTCAAAATTTGAAAAACAATCAGAAATTCCATTTATAAAACCAAGTTTTAAGCTTAGAGAAAACAAGAGCCATTTTAAATATGAGTGGAGCGGCTCCTTTCTCAACCCTTGCTCTTTAAGCTAGTCAGTTTTTGTTATCGTTCTATGACTCGTTCCTTTAGGAATGAGTCATAGAACACAAGGGCTGTTGAATTTGAAGTATTTTTACATAACTTGCTTTTCAAACAGTTCGTGGTAACGAACTGTAAGTAAGGAGCGACCCGGCTCAATGGTAACCGAAACTCTAAAAAACGGAATTTGGTACCAATAGATACATCAAAAGAATCAGATTTTAATTCTGATTTCAAATATATAAGTTTCATCAAGTTTAATATTACTCATCAAAAGTTACGCGCCTGAGAAAATTTGGCTGGTTTTCGAAAAAACGGGGAAAGACCCCCTAAAAGTAATTGAACCTTAATGAAATTCACACCATCATATTTAGCGTATCAGAAAACCCTACTGTAGAGGTTTCAAGCTCCTATCTACAAAAATGTGGAATTTTGCATTTTTTGCCAGAAGAAAGATCACGGGTGCGTGTTTATTTGTTTTTTTTCCCAGGGGTAATCGTATTGACCCAGTGGTCCTAGAATATCGTAAGAGGGCTCATTGGAATGGAAATTAAAAGTTCTAGTCCCTTTTTAAGTGACCAAAAAAATGGGAGGGCAGCTAGGCCCCCTCCCACGCTCATTTTTTTCTCAAAGTCACCCAATTAAAATTTTGAGATAGCCATTTTGTCCAGCATAGTCGAAAATCTAATAAATATGTCTTTTACGATGACTTAATCCCCACAGTTCCCAGGGGAAGGGCTGCAAGTTATGAACTTTGCCCATTGCTTACATATTGTATTGGTTATTGGGAAGTATACAGACATTTTCAGGAAGAATTTTTTTCTGGTGGGGGGGGGGGGGCTGGAGGAGGGGCTATCTATTCTAATTAAACGGCCTTTGTGATTCAGGGGTTTGTGAATTAAAAAATTTTTAACTTTTAACGTAAAGAGCGTGGTATTGACTAAGGGGAGAACCCCATCATATACGTAATAAAAAAAAAAACAATAAAAAAAAACAAGCGATACGGCTCAATAGTAATCGAAACTTTTAAAAACGGAACTTTGATGTCAATAAATGTATCAAAAGAATGGCTTATAATGCTGATTCTAAATATATGAATTTTATTAAGTTTAGTATTACTCATCAAAGGCTACGAGCCTGAGAAAATTTACCTGATTTTTTAAAGAGGGGGGAAACATCCCCTAAAAGTGAAAAAAAAATTTAATGAAAATCACACCGTCAGATTCAGCGTATCAGAAAAAAACCCTATAACATAGGTTTCAAGCTCATATCTGCAAAAATCTGCAACTGTGTATTTTTTGCCAGAAGAAAAAATATACGAATATAGAAGTTCGTTACGTAAATTAATTTGTAAATTACGTCAGAACCAAATTTAGAGAGCCATTTAGCAAAAGAAAAGTACATTTTTTATGCAAATTTTGCTTACTTATTCAATGCCGGCGAGCCAAAATAAAAGCTGCATTAACTAAAAAACGATCAGAAATTAAATAAAAAAAACAAGTTTTTTAAACTGAAAGTAAGGAGCGACATTAAAACTTAAAACGAACAGAAATTATTCCGTATATGAAAGGGGTAGTCCCCTCCTCAACGCCTCGCTCTTTACGCTAAAGTTTTTATTGTTTAAAAAAAAAAAGTTGTGAGAAAGTCAAACTTTAGCGTGAAGAGTGAGGCGTTGAGGAGGGCACAGCCCCTTTCATATACGGAATAATTTCTGTTCGTTTTAAGTTTTAATGTCGCTCCTTACTTTCAGTTTGAAAAACTTGTTTTTTTTTATTTAATTAGAGTAAAGAGCGAGGATTGAGAATGCGACTGTAACGGCAAAACTTCTGATCATTTTAAGTTTAAACCTTGCTCTTTACTTTCAGTTGAAAAAAAGTTGTCTTTTCATTTGTTGAAAAGACATTTGTTTCATTTGTTGACGAACAGAAATTATTCCGTATATGAAAGGGGCTGTGCCCTCCTCAACGCCTCGCTCTTTACGCTAAAGTTTTTATTGTTTAAAAAAAAGAGTTGTGAGAACGTCAAAACCTTAGCGTAAAGAGCGAGGCGTTGAGGAGGGCACAGCCCCTTTCATATACGGAATAATTTCTTTTCGTTTTAAGATTTAATGTCGCTCCTTATTTTCAGTTTAAAAAACTTTTTTTTTATTTAAAGGCTGCGAAAGCGGAGGGTTTGGGGGGCGGCAGCCCCCCAACTGTGCCTCCTAATCCCTGTACGTTTTAAGGTTCAACCTTGTAACTCAGCCTCTTTAACTCTTTAGAAAACGTAGTTTTTTTCAAATAATTAAATTATATAAAGGGGAAAACTGAGTTTTTTAAGTGGAAGTAATAAGCTTCTTTAAAACCAAAATATTTGTCATTTTTTTTTACAATAAAGTAAAAAAAAAAACCTAAATATAATATAAGGTAAAAGTCTGAATAGAATATAACGAAGTGGATTTTTGAATGAAATAAACAACGGTTATCAAAACATAAATGAACCGGAATTGTCCTGCAAATGAAAAGGGTCATAGTTACAAACCTCTAAGTTTTTTATGCTAGTTTTTTTTCCATTAAGACTTTTCGTTATTCGTATCGGTTTTAAACAATAAAATTCGTGGTTTGTTTGGAGGAGATTCAATTATCAGAACATTTGTAATCGTAATTATTCTCAAATTCTCAACGTTACAACTATAATCTTCTCAACACATTTTTGGCATTTAATATCTTAGATGGTTTTCAATTGTTGAAGTTCTTGCACTAGCTTCGTTAAAGAAGTTTTGCTCTGTTATTCTGAGAGTTAATAAAATGGAAAAATCATTTATAAAATAAAAACGAGTCATTTATAAATTTTAATTGTGAAGCTAAAACCTCACTTATCCTTTGCCACAGCTGTTTTAAAGCTATCTTTAGCAATTTGGTATTTTATAACATAAAAACAGTAGGTTCGAATCATTATACTGTTTTAGCTGATTTATAGCTAATTGTTGCTGTTATCAACTAGTTTCTAAAGTTAATTTCATCCAAAGAGCATGTCCTTGCTTGTTCATTTTTCTTCATAAATAATTTATTTATTTAATACAAAAATATAGAAAAATTGTGCGGAGAATATTTGTAAGTCGGAAAATATCGATTGAAGTAGTAATATTACGATAAATTTGTGTCTGCTTTGCCTAATAAGTCACAACTATGTATTTTTAATTTAAAGGAATAATATTAAGAGAAATTAAGTACGTGACAAAAAAAAAATATTCTGTTTTTTTTTTTGGAACACCTATTTTCGAACATTTAATTTGGCATCCAACGTCATTACCTTATAAAAAGGCTATTTCTAGTGAATGCAACAAATTTTTTGTCAGATGTAAATTTTATTAAATACTGGGGATATACAAAAATATATTTTCTTTTTAATTCCCACAATGTGACAAGAATTAAAACGCAAAAATATGGACTAAATTGCTGTGTTTCAACCTATGATTCCTAATCTGAATGTGTTCCAAAAAAAGTGTTTATATTTGAAAAATAACCCTTATAGATGGCATCTTTTACAAAGCATGAAACCAACCTATTCCATTGAACGAATTTACTTTTATTAAGATGAAAAATATATTTATTTTGAACCTATAATTACCTAATTTGATTGTCCATTTTGAAAGTTCATCTTTAACCTAATAAGTCAAAACTAAAATAGAGATTTACACAAAATAAAAAGGCCAAAAAAAAAACGCCACAGCTTCTTTAAAGTTCTTTGCTAAGCAAAGGACATTATTAAAAAAATGTGCAACTTATAAAATTTCACTACAATCATTCAAAACCTTCATCCATTATTATGCATTATTTCGTTCTTCATTCATTCTTTCCAGTATTCTTCTAGGATCTTTCTGAATCCCTATGTCCTGAAAATATTGTTATTAATTAATTAATCGCTTCAATAGTATAAGAAACTAAATATAGCATAAGGTAAAAGTCTGAATGCAATATAACGGAGTGGATTTTTGAATGAAATAAACAACGGTCATCAAAACATAAATGAACAGGGATTGTCTAGTAAATGAAAAGGGTCATGGTTACAAACCTCTAACCTAATTATGGTAGTTTGTTTTTTCCAATAGGACTTTTTGTTATTCGTATGTTTTAAACAATAAAATTTGTGGTTCGTTTTGAAGGAGAATCAATTACCAGAACATTTGTAATCATAATTATTCTCAAATTTTCTATTGCTCTTTAGCCCAAGAAACGAATCTATAACTATCTCCAAAAAATTAACTACTGATGTTTTCATATACTTTTACTTAGGCAAAGACGGGAGCTTTAATGGAAACCAAAACCCTCTCTCCCCAAAATATACATTTTATTTTGCAGAATGTTTCTGAAGTAACCCATAGATCTAAAAGGGTTCTGTTTTTGTTTTTTTTTTCTACTAAGATGTATTTTGGCATAAGGGCGGCGTATAGACAGAAATTCTCATAATCCAGATTATCATTTTATTTCTTTTTAACGTAAAATAAAACTAATTTGAAATTTAAGAAAGTAAAATCTAGGAGAAGCAGCAAGAACTGTCGCATTCTGAGATGATATAATGTCATAAAAAAATTAAATACTCTAACTAATGAGCAAAATAAAACATTTTTTTCTTATCGCTATTTATTTCTATCATTCTATCGAAGTTCCTAAATCAAAAATGTTTTAATACTGCGTCATATGTTTCCATAATATTATACGGATTTCATTGAGGGGGATAACGCAAAAGTGCACTGAGGTCTTGTGCCATTGACAGGGAAAGTTAGAGTAACTCAATAACCGTTTTGTAGCCGCTTCTCTCTGTTGTAAAATTGTGTTTAATCTCATTGCCTCTGTTTCACATTTTCATGCCAAAAAAAATGTATTCCTTAATGTTTAACATTATAAAAGTGTGGATGACTATGTCTGAACCAAAGGGCTATATCTGATCTAATCTTAAAGTACGAAGGACATCAAACTTAAAGCTTTTTTTTTTCCTCCCCGTCCACTTCCTTTTTTTCTTTCTTTTTCTTTTTTTCTTTTTTCCTTCCTTTTTTCCCTTTTTCCTTCTTTTCTTCTTCCTTTTCTTTTTTCTTTTTTTTCTTTTTCCATCTTAGGTCTAATCAGTGGTTTCCTTGGGCGGTTCCTTGGGTCTTAGGCAGCTTTCTTGGATGTATTATAATTGTTTCTACGGTTCGCTTTGGGTTGTTATAACATTCTCAAGGTTAGAATCCCTGCTTAAAGCTTCACCAAACAAAGTATTTTTAAGTAAATTAAGTCTTTCAAATGAAAGCATTATTAGGACAATTTTTCAAGGGGAATCGTCCAAAAATATTTTAAGGGGGGATTTTCAGAAAGGATATAATTGTCTGGAGAGAATTTTACGGGGGGGGGGGGGTGGTAGTTTACATGAGACAACTTTTCAAGAACAAGTTTCCCGTGAATGAAGTGAATTTTTCATGAAGAGAAAACCAGATTTAACGGCATTATTTGAAAAATGATCAGAAACTTAATAAAAAAAAGTAAGGAGCAGCCCTAAACTGAAAACAACGGGAAATTATTTCATATATAAGTGAGTTTGACTATTTGTCCCAACTTTTTAAGAGTGACTCCTGAAACCCAAAGGGTAACGTAAATTAAGATAAAGGATGCTGCACTAGATCCTTAAGGTCCATCCCGGCGGTGCTGATCTCCGTCTCAAGGCCTTTCAGCCAGAAAGTGCAAGGGGGGATGAAAGCCAGCCACCCTAGGCTTTCGCACACCTTTCCTGTTTACCTTCCCCAGATTTCTCCAGGTACCCATTTGGAGCTTGGTCAACTCTGACTGAGCTTACTGAATCACGCCACACTAAAACCCCGTCCCAAACCAAATAATTGGATAGACTAGGATTCGAACCCGCACCCTTTCGGACAAGGGATCCTAAATATAGCGCACCAATCCACTCGGCTAGGAACCCAAAGCGTATGTAATTAGGATAAAAAGCTCTTTTAAAAGGACCAAAAACAACTATCATAAATAGCGAGGTATCGAGGAGCAAGGTAAAGAGCAAAGTTTCACCCCCCTTATTCATGGAATAATTCCTGTTCTATTTTAGTTTTAATCCTGGTCCTAATTTTCAATTGAAAAAACTTTTTTTTAATTTAATTTACACAAAAAAGAATGGACAGTTCATAGAATAAAATAAGCACAAACTAGAAATTGAATCTTTGAATATGGCCATGTATTGTACTTGTTTGACAACCAACTTTTAGAACTAGGGCAATTATGTGAACAATTTAGAGAGCATTAACTTGAATAAGTAAGTATCCTTACAGCTAGTATTGAATCTGAATGAGTTCTTGACCTATCAGATATATTTGGCAAAGAAAAACTCGTATTTATAAGAGTCCCAAAGTTAATATTAACTTTGTTTTGGGGACGGTGCGACTTCAAAATTATAATTGCTGCAAATGTTAACCATAATTGAATATACCTTACAATACATTTAGGCTGTATTGTTTGACGTCAATAAGCCACTTACTGTTGACCTACTACAAAAAAACATATACTATATTGCTTTTTGACTCTTTGGAAGACGATAACAGTTGACAAAATAGATGGCTCTTATTGAATTGCTATATAATCAATAGAAAAATTCGTGAATCTAAAAAAAGGGATTTTGCCTATGCCCGTAGATGCATTCATCAACATTATTTAAATCTAATCAAATTGGGTTGAGTGTCTCGCTTTATTTACTATGTTTTATGGCACAGATAAAGGAAAAGTATTACTAGCATTACAACTACCTCTTGGTACGTTATAATTCATTCATTTACAAAGAAATTGAAGCTTAAAGAGTAATAAAAACAGTGGAACTTAAACAGTAAAGAAATTGGAGCGAAGAAACAGCAATATTATAAAGTTGATATGTATTTATTATAGTCAAATTTTATAGAAGATAAAACATACGCATTTTTAAATGTTAATAAATAACTCTTAATGTGGCAACATTAATTGAATCTGCTTATTCCAAAAAGTTCATTAAGTGGACACACGCTTTTGAAAGCATCGCGGGATCTATTGTTTCATTGCTGTAGTTAATTATGAAGAAAAGAACTGGATAAATAATGCTTAAGGAAGCTCCTTAGAATCTATTACTTATTAAAATATAATCCTGATATGGTAAAAAAACGAACAAAGATAGGACTAAGCCTGAAAACAAACAAAAATAAGATGTACATGGTTTTTTTCCCTTAGAATTGATAGTAGAAAGTTAAGATGACATCAACTCATTGAGCTGTGAAGGATTTTCTATATTTAGGACTTAGGAAAAAGTTGTCCCCTGGTATTGGAGGATTAACATAAGGGGTTCACCACTTTTAAAGGCAAAAGTGGCGCAAAGGGGTTGCTATGCCACTTACTGGAGGGGGAGATCCCTCGTCGGCCAAAATAGTGGGATTTCCGTGGTTACTCCAACGGTTCCGTTCATACTAGCGTGATCGGATGGTCCAGGGCCACTTTTAAAAGCCAAGGTTTACCGATAAGATTTCTAACTATCTCTTTAGACTCAACCTAGGCTGAAAAGTTAAAAGAGTACATAGTATAAAAAAAGGTCTTATTGTATTCACTTCACACTGTATAAGAACTGATTTAAAAAAAGACTCTTTTCTCCCAGCCCGCTCCGCTAGACGGGTGACTGCGAGATGGGGTACGGGGTGGTAAATTAATTCTTCCAGCCAATCCTAGGTCTTTGCCAAGAATGGCAAAGATTTGCAACTTATCTCACAGTCAGTCACTTAATTGAGGTTAGTAATGAACCAGGAGAAACCAAAAATATTCTCAAGAAGAAAGCTATCACCAAACTCCTAGGTGATGACATCTTGCAAACAGCTATAACTCAACTATCTTCCATCAAAAAGGACATAGATTCCACATCAAAGCTAGTTAAACCTGTTGACTCAACTGCTAATCAAATCGACGCCATTGCCCTAGTCATAGGCAAGAAATCTAAGAAAAAAACGGCAAACTTTCCATCCCAGTCCAAAATTACCACCAATGATAATTCGTCGGCTGAAGAAGAATTTCAGTATTCAAATCAAGCAAATGATGAAACTTTGACCACAATGGATATTTAAATGTATACTATGCAAGATTTTACGTTTCTCACAAAATTATCACTGTGCAATAATGTTGTTTTAACTATTACGATGACCAAAATAATTTGCGCAACAACCCCTTAGCTAGCCCTGATAGCCCCTTAAGCCGTTTTAACTGTCAATATCTCGACACTAGATTTTGTAAAAAATGTAAAACCAAAGCTAATGGAAGAGACAAAACTTAATATAATCTGCTTTAACATCAAAAGCATAAGAGATAAGTGGACTAATTTTAAAGATTTAATTTTAATTAATGGTTACTGCCCTTTCGACGTAATTGGAATAACGGAGACGTGGCTTTCAGAAATTGATGATACTAATGAATTTTCCCTCCCTGGCTTTCAAGCTATTCATATTGAAAGAAAATTAACCAAGTCCTCTTTTGGCATTTCTCTTTACATTCACCAGGCTATTACACTGTGAATCCTTATTCTCGCAACCTATAAATAATAGATGCATTTATTCAATAATTGTTGATATAAGTGTTGACGACAATTCTTTTATTTTTTCATTGTTTTATAAACCACCCTCATTTCCGACACCTTTCTTTGTAATCTTTTTGATGACTTTTCTAGTTTTATTAATTTACCACAAAAGAAGGCAATAGTTTTTGGGGACTTCAATTGTAATTTACTAAATGTTAGCAGTAATAATGATTGTGATACCTTCTTTGAAACATTTACCTCAAGTGGTCTTCTTCCGACAATCCTTTTTCCTACTAGAGTTGATCCTATGAGGTCTACCACTACTGTAATTGATAACATTTTTGTAGCCACTTCCTTGGGAAACTACCTGTCCTCCAAAATAATATTCTATGACCTGTCAGACCACTTTCTAATCTATCTCTCCCTACCCTTCCAACCAACTATTAAACACCCTAGAACTAATATCCCTACGTCTAATAGGATATATAATATATTGTGAATATGAACCGGTTCACGGATCGTCTGAAATAATTTGACTGGTCAAAGGTTTTGGATTGTCAGGATGTTAATTCAGCCACAAATGGTTTTACACAGGGACTGAGTGATCTTATCAGTTCAACCTTTCCAGTCTGTAAATCAAACCGAAAAACTACCTATATACACCCTTGGATGTCCAATAGCCTGATAATCTCTTCATATTGTAAAAATAACCTATATAAGTTAGCTTGCAAAACCAGTAGCGTTATTGACCTAACTAATTATAAAACTTACAAAAAACTATATACAAAACTCTTCCGTGAAGCAAAAAAAAAAAATAATATTATTCAAAAATCACTCACTGCAAAGGGAACTTGCGAGGAAAATTACACCATCATATTCAGCATATTTGATAACCCTACTTTATAAGTTTCAAGTCCCTATACACCATAATACGGAATTTTACATTTTTACCACAAGAAAGATCTCGAATCCATGTTACTTTGTTTCTTTAATTTCTTCCCCAAGGGTGACCAAATGGAAACAGTGATCGTATAAGCTCAGAAGACGGTTCATATACCATCGATGCCAAACAAATTGGGCGCAATATAATCAACTTCGTGACAAAGCTGTTTTAAAGTATAAAAAAGGTGGACTTGCCCTTATCGAAAGTAGAATACTTTTGAAACTTCATTTGAAAGGCCATTTCTTGGCCAAACATCAACATTTTGACACTCCTGAAAGCCAAATTTTGTTTCGAATTTTGCTTCAAATTTGACATCTTTCAATGCAAAGCAGCTAGTTGCTCTTCCCTTTCTCGAACAGCAGCAAGTTCATGAAAATGAATAAGGTCAGTTTCCTTATAATTTTTTGATACGATAAAATAATGCTATTGGGCATTACGCGCTACCTAATAATCGAGCTACCACTAGTGCTACCTGGGTTTTGTTGGGGTGATATGAGAAAATGGGCTAAAATTTACCGACAACTAAATAATCCAGCATTACCAGCATTTTCATTTGTGGTTTTTTGCAAACTGTCAGTGAGAACTGCGTCCTAGAAAATATTTATGGCGCTTGGGTCGGTTGCAACCTGACCAAGAGGTATCTTATTGCTCTGTTCTTGGGTATTATTATTTTGTTTGAAAAAGTATGTGATGCGTGCAAACAATTTTTGCACAGAGCAGGAAAGACCCTTCTTGGCCCACTAGTGCTACCTGGGTTTTGTTGGGGTGATATGAGAAAATGGGCTAAAATTTACCGACAACTAAATAATCCAGCATTTCATTTGTGGTTTTTTGCAAAACTGTCAGTGAGAGAACTGCGTCCTAGAGAATATTTATGGCGCTTGGGTCGGTTGCAACCTGACCAAGAGGTATCTTATTGCTCTGTTCTTGGTATTATTATTATTTGTTTTGAAAAAGTATGTGATGCGTGCAAACAATTTTTGCACAGAGCAGGAAAGACCCTTTCTTGGCCCACTAGTGCTACCTGGGTTTTGTTGGGGTGATATGAGAAAATGGGCTAAAATTTACCGACAACTAAATAATCCAGCATTTCATTTGTGGTTTTTTTGCAAACTGTCAGTGGGAGAACTGCATCCTAGAGAATATTTATGGCGCTTGGGTCGGTTGCAACCTGACCAAGAGGTATCTTATTGCTCTGTTCTTGGGTATTATTATTGTGTTTGAAAAAGTATGTGATGCGTGCAAACAATTTTTGCACAGAGCAGGAAAGACCCTTTCTTGGCCCACTAGTGCTACCTGGTTTTGTTGGGGTGATATGAGAAAATGGGCTAAAATTTTACCGACAACTAAATAATCCAGCATTTCATTTGTGGTTTTTTGCAAACTGTCAGTGAGAACTGCGTCCTAGAGAATATTTATGGCGCTTGGGTCGGTTGCAACCTGACCAAGAGGTATCTTATTGCTCTGTTCTTGGGTATTATTATTTGTTTGAAAAAGTATGTGATGCGTGCAAACAATTTTTGCACAGAGCAGGAAAGACCCTTTCTTGGCCCACTAGTGCTACCTGGGTTTTGTTGGGGTGATATGAGAAAATGGGCTAAAATTTACCGACAACTAAATAATCCAGCATTTCATTTGTGGTTTTTTGCAAACTGTCAGTGGAGAACTGCGTCCTAGAGAATATTTATGGCGCTTGGGTCGGTTGCAACCTGACCAAGAGGTATCTTATTGCTCTGTTCTTGGGTATTATTATTGTGTTTGAAAAAGTATGTGATGCGTGCAAACAATTTTTGCACAGAGCAGGAAAGACCCTTTCTTGGCCCACTAGTGCTACCTGGGTTTTGTTGGGGTGATATGAGAAAATGGGCTAAAATTTACCGACAACTAAATAATCCAGCATTTCATTTGTGGTTTTTTGCAAACTGTCAGTGGAGAACTGCGTCCTAGAGAATATTTATGCGCTTGGGCTTGGGTCGGTTGCAACCTGACCAAGAGGTATCTTATTGCTCTGTTCTTGGGTATTATTATTGTGTTTGAAAAAGTATGTGATGCGTGCAAACAATTTTTGCACAGAGCAGGAAAGACCCCTTGGCCCACTAGTGCTACCTGGGTTTTGTTGGGGTGATATGAGAAAATGGGCTAAAATTTACCGACAACTAAATAATCCAGCATTTCATTTGTGGTTTTTTGCAAACTGTCAGTGAGAACTGCGTCCTAGAAAATATTTATGGCGCTTGGGTCGGTTGCAACCTGACCAAGAGGTATCTTATTGCTCTGTTCTTGGGTATTATTATTTTGTTTGAAAAAGTATGTGATGCGTGCAAACAATTTTTGCACAGAGCAGGAAAGACCCTTTCTTGGCCCACTAGTGCTACCTGGGTTTTGTTGGGGTGATATGAGAAAATGGGCTAAAATTTACCGACAACTAAATAATCCAGCATTTCATTTGTGGTTTTTTGCAAACTGTCAGTGGAGAACTGCGTCCTAGAGAATATTTATGGCGCTTGGGTCGGTCTGGGTATTATTATTGTGTTGTGAAAAAAGTATGTGATGCGTTGCAAACCTGACCAAGAGGTATCTTATTGCTCTGTTCTTGGGTATTATTATTGTGTTTGAAAAAGTATGTGATGCGTGCAAACAATTTTTGCACAGAGCAGGAAAAGACCCTTTCTTGGCCCACTAGTGCTACCTGGGTTTTGTTGGGGTGATATGAGAAAATGGGCTAAAATTTACCGACAACTAAATAATCCAGCATTTCATTTGTGGTTTTTTGCAAACTGTCAGTGGAGAACTGCATCCTAGAGAATATTTATGGCGCTTGGGTCGGTTGCAACCTGACCAAGAGGTATCTTATTGCTCTGTTCTTGGGTATTATTATTGTGTTTGAAAAAGTATGTGATGCGTGCAAACAATTTTTGCACAGAGCAGGAAAGACCCTTCCTTGGCCCACTAGTGCTACCTGGGTTTTGTTGGGGTGATATGAGAAAATGGGCTAAAATTTACCGACAACTAAATAATCGAGCATTTCATTTTTACCGACAACTAAATAATCTTCAATGGAGTATAGAACTTTTTGCTACTGTATATTACCTTTAAAGTACTTTGGACAAACTAGGCAGACGATTCAATAATAAAGAGATTCAGTGTGCTTAGCCAGAGTGGTGTCAGATATAAATAAAAGTACAAAGTTGTTAACTAGTGAAAACCCATTTGGCAATAGTATAGAAAAAAAAGAATTTTTTGTTCGAGAATGATTATATTTTAAATTAACCCTTACTTTGATTATTATTTTCTTGGTATAAAATTCATATCTAACATCACCCTGTTGTCACTTCCCCGCCACGTTGAGGCGACACTGATAGTACTTTTGATTTTGTTTTTATTTTGTGAAGTATATACGTATTATTTAAAAAAATATACGCATTACATAGTTATACATTTAAATAAAATCAAAAGTACAAGGGAAGGCCCACCACCACAACTACCAATGAAGCTGTAAGCGATAAAACTGTAATCAAACTGTAAGCAATAAAAAGAAAAATAATGACCCTTTGAATTTCAGCTTAGGCATTCCTTTGAATTAGATATAAAAACGAAATTTGTTTTGTCGGTTTCTTTTTTGGTCGTTACTGTTGTTAATTTTCAGCTCATGACAGCTTTGGGTAAAAAAGAAGACAAATGAAGAATTAGAAAATTATAATGCTTGAGAACATTGAATCAACCGTGCTGAACCACAGTTGAAAAAAAAGTGGAAGATAACAAAATTAGGCAATATTCTAAAGCTAATCTTCAAAACTCTACTAAAATCAAATGTTCTATTCGTGGATAAGAAATACTAATTAGTAATGAATCATTATTGCAACTTAACATAAGTTCTATTCTTTGATTCTGTTTCATAGTTTTTACTTCTTATTTCAGTTCCCTTTCAGTTTGAAAAAAATATATGATAATAATTGTAAAAATCATCTTGATTTCTGGAATAAAAATACTATAATATGCGAATAAAATATATTTCTAGAGTAAAAAATTTAGTTTTTTTCCTAATGCAGTTTGTATGTTCCCTGCATGTTTTGCAATATTCATCTCACCTCGCTCACTTCCCAGAATATTTGAATAGTTTCATAATACAGCGAAAAATTTCATAATACAGTATAGTCTACAACGAATAAAGACAAACTGAAAAATAAATAGCCAATAAATACAAAACTGTCGATTAGAAAAGCACCTAGAAACTACAAACTAAAAAGCTCTTAATAACCATGCAAAAAGAAAAATCGAGAAGAGAGGGAGGAGAGTGAGGAGGAGGAGAGAAAAATAGATATTACTTCAACTCATGGTGAAGTTGGAATCAATTATATGAAAAACAAATTTAGTAGCTTTAGCAGTTGATTTCAATCTTTTATTATGACCCAAGCACCTATAATATAAAACACACAATAAGCAAAGCAAAGCACATGAGGTAGCATTAACACTTGCAAAGGGAAAGCACATTCGGGCTAAGAAGGTAATAGTACATATTGCTTCTTCTCGATTAAGCTGTCTATAGAGAGGTGGTCGAAGTTTGGTCTAAATCACTCATAAATTCATCTTTTTGATGGGTTTTACAATTCTCTCGTGGCTTGTTTGATGAGCTCTGATGATAGGAGTTTCAGACCGGTGTTCAAGGCTAGTCTGGAGTGCTGGTTGTGCAAATCGGGTTTATTACTGCATTATAAAATGGGCACGTTTGCTTAGGAGTGCATGGTTCATATGGATGGGAGGAGTGACGTGTTGGTGTTATGACAAGAGGCAAAGCACTTGGCTTAGAGGCAGAGGTGATCCCATCTTGGGCAATTCGTACCTCTTTTCTAGTCCCTTTTTCTAATGCTTCATTGGGACCTAGATTACTACTCCTTGGGCACTACACTTCTGATATTACTTCAAGTTGTGAAGGATAGGGCTGGGATATATGAATCCAGTTTCTTCTTAGCAAGGGCCCGGCTGCTCTTCTTAAAAAGTATGAACTTGGATTATCGCTAAATAGCATTAGTGAAATATATTAAAAATTCATCCTTGAACAAGGAATCTAAAAGACAAAAACTTTTTATTGTACATTCAAGTTTTATTAATAAATAATTTAAAAACATTATTAAAACACATTATTCATAGGGCACTGAAATCAATATTATATATGTGAGAAAGGGTTATTTTTTAAACCCGTCACTATCACTTAAGTGTTTTCTGACGTTTCAATACCTCGATGTTGGAACCTTTGGTCCTGGGTTTTTTCTTCAGATAAATGTCTTTCCTTGTTTCTTTTCTTTTGAGTTCTTTAATTATCTCTTTCCCATCTGTGGAAATGATAAATTATCTCTTAATATTGGCTGCGCCATTTTTCATTTCTTTAACTGCGTAGTTTGTTAAAACCACAAGGTTTTAATTGCGCAGTTACGGGTGACCCATCATAGCTAAAGTTACTTTCAGATAACAAGTTTGGTCCGTATTGTCGAGGGGTGAAAGAAAGGGCATAAAGCTGATTCATTCGAAGTAAGTTGGCTTGATACATTTGAAGTAAGTTGATTCATAATCTTGGACTTTTTAGCCTAGGTGGAGTCCGGCAGCCTAAAGAAGGGCTGAGATTATATTATTTGCAGTAGGAAAAGAGTTGCGAGACATACCGTCATTTACTACATAGACAGGGGGTCCGTTTACCCTCTGATGAGATAGTTAGAGATTTTAGTGGTGACTCAGTGTGGGTGCATTCTTGGTATAGAGTTTAACCGTTTGACCATTCAATCACGTTACCATACCCTGGAGCATGGTATACCGTACAAAAGGTACTAACATACTCTATATTTACGGAACAGTAGTGGTAAGCGCGAGCATTCCATTACAATATTTGTCGCCAGAGAGACTTCCCCTCTAGTAAGTGATGTAGCACCATTTTTGCGCCAATATCTGGTGGCAGTCGTGGCTTACCACTAGAAACCCAATATGTATTATTATTTGAACAGTGGGAACATACCATTTCCTGTGTAGTAGAACGTGATAGTCCAAGGCAAATCACGCCACCGTGTCACTCAATGGTTGGCAAACGACACCTTTCTGGCACAAACTAGCATTCCTAAGGCATTTTCAGACATTTTACACCAAAAAGAACCATGTAAACTAGACTTAAACTTAAAGAATTATACACTACATCGTTTAAACTTAAAGAAAATTCCCAATAGCGTTTCTTTTGATGATTTGTGATAAAATACGCCAGCAGGGCACAATGTACCTTTCTAGTGGCAACATCTGGTACCCGTCATCATCACTTGAGCGTTTTCTGGCGTGTGGATATCACAGTATATATATATTTTTATTTGAACAGTGGGAACATGCTATTTCATTGCTAGAACGTGATAGTCCAAGGCAGTTCACTCCACCATGGCACTCAATGGCTGGCACAAGTTACCCTCTGGAGCAAACTATTATTCCTAAGGTATCTTCAGACATTTTCTTGGTAAAATGATGCTTCCAAGTGTATTTTGGTAATTTTTCGTTTAAAGAGTATGATTTAGGATGTTTAGTTGTGCTATTTCGCGGTATAGCTTGCCCGTATCACCTTTGTTGGTGTTTCAAAGAGAATTTTGGAAGAAGTTGCTTAATTTGCTGTTTCTTGGTTTGGCTCGTCAGCGTTAGCTTTTTTGGTGTTTCCAAGTGTGTTTTTGGAAGTTTTTCGTTTGAAACGTTAGATTTAGGATGTTTAGTTTCACTGCTTCGTGGTTTAGCTTGTCTGTGTTAGCTTTGTTGGTGATTCCAAGTGTTTTAAGTTTTTTGTTTGAAACGTTTGATTTAGGATGTTTAGTTTCAATGTTTCGAGGTTTACCTTGTCTGTTTTAGCGCTGCTGGTGTTTCCATGAGTATTTGGAAGTTTTTCGTTTGAAACTTTAAGATTTAGGATGTTTAGTTGTGCTCTCTCTTGGTTTAGCTTGTCAGTGTTAGCCCTCTTTGTGTTTCAAAGAGTATTTTGGAAGAAGTTATTTAGTTCTTCTGTTTCGTGGTTTAGCATGTCTGTATTAGCTTTATTGGTTTTTCCAAGCGTTTTCTGGAAGTTTTTGTTAGAACACATGATTTAGGATATCTAGTTGTGATTTTTGCGGTTTAGCTTGTCTGTGTTAGCTGTGTTGCTAATTCTAAGTGTGTTTTAGAAGTTTTTCGTTTATAACATATGATTTAGGATGTTTAGTCTTGCTGTTTCGTGGTTTAGCTTGTCTTTTTTAAGCGTTTTTGGTGATCCCAAGCGTATTTTCAAAGTTTTTTGTTTTGTGTGTCTGACTGTGTTTGCCTCTCTCTGTGTGTTGGTGTGTCTGACTGCGTGTTTGTGTATGTTTTTCTATTTAGACACAGCAGAGCCTACAGAAGTACCTACAGGATCTTGCTTCGCATTCACTACATGCAACTGCTTAACAGTTCTTACATATGAGCTGCATGTTTTCTGGCATCTGTTTTCGACATTTATAACAAGTGGCTCTTCTGTCCTGCATTAAAAGAGATTCAAGTACCTGGACAGCAAATTTGATTCTATGTTTATTCATTAGTTCAATAGTTTTCTTATTTACCATTTCAGTATCCTCGTTATATAAATCTATGAATTTTTTCGATAGCGTAGATCTTCCTTTTGACGTCTTGTACTTAGAAGGTGATGGAAGATCAATTGACATTGCGCTTCCCAAATAGGTTATTTCATTTGTATAGTCTTGGGCATATTTGACAACAAGAAGCCCACAGCTTGAAGAATCTACTTGTGGAGCTATTCTGCACGAGTCAAGTTCAAGTTCTATGTAGCGTTTATCCACTCCCTTCATCAGATTTTTTAGGTTGGAAAGAACTAGCCTCCCGTGAGCGTGGTTTAACGGCTTCTGGCTATCAAGAAGATAGAAAGTTTTCTTGGAGAAATCACATATTCCCAAAATGAAATGATTCTTGGACTTCGTATTCGTTATATCACACATATTGACACACAATGGAACAAACAAAACACTGCAATCATTCGAAACATCACTAAAACTCTCTCTAGGCGTATCTGGGTAAGTATTCAAAGCATCAATACTTGTCAAGTCGAAAGTAGAGTAGCTATCGATAGTTCTTGCTGACGCACAGCTAGAAGTTACAAGATTCACGAGGTATGAAACAATTCAGTT
The DNA here is from genome assembly GCA_027921565.1 of Artemia sinica. Classification (NCBI taxonomy): domain Eukaryota; kingdom Metazoa; phylum Arthropoda; class Branchiopoda; order Anostraca; family Artemiidae; genus Artemia; species Artemia sinica. The sequence continues at coordinate 17,941 of JAPEVW010000809.1, read as the reverse complement.
GTGAGCCAAGTATCAGGCGTCAGCAGTGATTCAAGGTCTTGAAAGAAAATTGGAAACACGTCTGTGTCCCTCAAGGGAAAACCAGTAGCTCTCCACCAATCTAGTTTCTCTGCGTTTTCTACGATAGCAGAATCGGTAGATTTGACCACTATTCCAAAAAGCCTTTTTAAATGCTGGATCACTTGCTTTGCTTCGTCATACAATCACTTATGGGCCCTTTAAACGCGTAACCATGACAAAGGGCTGTAGGAATTATAGACTGGTTAGCTTCAACACGAAGATTCGGTCTCCTTACCCTTTTTGGGGTTTCACCAGTTGAGTGGGGCTATGTAGCCTTTTTCGAACAGACTTCACAAACTGTACGTCTTCCGCTTGCTTTGCAACTTTTGAATTATGATTCCCATCAGAGCTTTTCGATTGGGGTTTGGAACTCTTTTTAAGTGAAGCTACTTCAATAATTTCTTTTTTTTTCATTTCTGAAACCCGTTTCGAATGTATTCTGCTCCCTGCTTGTTTTCAAGTCAGCTTTCGCAGTTTCATTAATTGACGGTGAAAAAAACTCCCCTCATTCTGATCATCACTATCAGCAGTAGACGACAATTCCTTGGCTGCTAGAGAATCTGCTGCAGGTTTAATATTGTAACAGTCCTGAATGGTTAATGAGCTTTTTATTCCAGGCCTCACGTGCCTTTTAGATCTCCCCTTCACGTTCTTGAGTGTTTTCAGCTGTATAACTGATTTTTCTGTTACTAGTGCATGTCCTCGAGATCTTAAAACTGCTAGTTTGCAAGGACATGCAGAGATTCCAAAAATTACAAGAACAATCATAAACTTCAACCAAACTATTCCTCTTAGCACCCTTTGTCACAATTTTATTTCCTCTAACAGTGATTGTTTCTGTTCGTGGTGTCACAACATTAACCTTCTTTCTAGTCAGATTTGAAACAAGATACACTTGCTTTTCGTTGCAAAATGTAACATGTCCTTTCTCCATAGAGTTTCTGCTATGTCAACTAAACCACTTTGCTGGCGGTCTTCTCTTGTCGTATTTATTTCGCAAAAGGAATCTGATGCATCTACTTCTTGGACCATACACAGAAACATTTCATTCCTCGATTCAAGTGGATCTTCTTCCTGCTTGATATGAACTACGTTTTTCCTTATGTGCCTTCTCAAGGAGTCTATAATCTCCTATTCCCTTATATCCTCGAGACACGTGTGTATAATATTCATCGTCTAAACAAAGAAGGCCCAAGATACATCTGTCCATTGGTATATCTCGCTTTTGTTGTATAACTCTTTTCATCACAGCATTGAATGACTCTGCGGTATTGTTGGTTATTCCGGAGACTGGATTAAAATCAGGAATCTGGGAAACGATGAAGGCACAATCATACTTCAACATGTCAGATTCCAGATTATCTCGAAAGTAGGTAAATGCAGGGATGGACCATTTCACGAGCCTGTCAGTTCTTATTTGGTAATACTCATCTTCACTTTTTGATCTTAGCAACTGAAGAATATCTTCTTGAACTACCTTGATGTCTTCTTTAGATGCCCCCATTTTCTGAAGTGCATGTTTTGCATTGATCCGATAGTGTAGCCAGCAATGAGCAGCCTGAATATGAGGAAATATTTTTTTTCTCGCAACCTCTATACCCTTTTCTCTATCACTCACAAAAGAATTTTGCGGTGAATTGATGCTTGGTGCTTTCTTCATTAGAACTATAAACAGCTCTTTGTGCGAATCAGCTGATCTATTTGTGTGAAGTAAAAATGCAATTGGAATCAGAGGTGTTGTCCCCTTATGGTCGAAGTCAGGATGTCGGAATGTCAGAGCTGAAACCCAGTAATTTCCAATGTTATATTTGGTATCATAATAGAACACTATCGGGATACCGTGTTTTACAAAGTAATCAACCTCTAAGATGGCAAATTCTGATATACAGGTGACGGCTGCTTCTCCTTGCCCAAAAAATTTTTCTGTCACAACAAAATCAGTTTCCGTCATAAGATATCGAATCATATTACATGTGTCTTTGGATATCATGCTTTTTCTGGCCAAAGAAAAGGCATCCTTTACCTGCCGCTGACTTCTTGGAACATTTGTCTGCAGCTCATTCACTGTCTTGCTAAACTCGTTATGGAAATGTTCTCGGGGCGTCATTGTTGTGGTTTTTGCTACATTTTTGGCTCTTATTAATACAGATTTCTCAGAAGGAACAAAAGGGATAGCTTTTATTCCTTCTTTCTTTTTATGGTTTCCATGGGGGTCACAATTGGATTTTCTGTCACAAGTACCAACATAATGAATCACCGTATATAGGCAGTGCTCAAGGGGACAGTTTGAATGCACATTGCTCATATCGAAAGATATATCTCTTCAAATCAACCATCTTGCTTCAATCATCCGTTGATTAACTCTCTTTCTGAAGTTTGGATGAACAGAGGGTACAGATACTGAGTGTCCCCCACTACTTCTGCTATAACGGTAACCATCGGCCTTGTAGTCTTGTAAGTATTCAAAACTATCTGAATATACTAAAAAAAAATACTATCTGCAGTAGGATAGGCTGGAACTTTGTTCTTGCAGAGTCTAAACTTTGATATACCAGTTTCGTGAGCGGTCCTTAAGATTATGGCAGCCTCAGTAGATCTAAGTGCCGATTTCTTGGTTTCGTAAATATGTGGGTCCACTGGATTAGGAAGTGAGGCGCGAATGTATTTGTTTGAATTACACTTGGCCGATCATTTTGAAAATCTTGTACTTTTTTGGACAAAAAACAAACATTCAGAGAAGGCTTATTAAAAGCCGATTTATTTTTCTCAGGCTGTGTACTATAAATCTGTGTTTCGTAAGAGCCCTGGTAATTGTCTTCACATAATTCATTGGCTATGTATACCGTTTTGTTAACGTTACTTTTTTGTTCTGGGTTTCTTTTATTGTTTTCATCATAGGCGTCATTAATCTGGAACTCATTTTCTACTTCCAGTCGAAAACATTCCACCATATTCTCTTGGTAGTCAACCTTTTCCATGTCCTTGCACTCTTTAGTGTCCATGCACTCTTTAATGTCCATGCACTCGTTAATTTCCATGCACTCCTTGAACTCCATGTCCAGCTTATCATTTTCAAAGTTCCCTTCGGTATCAATCACTGGATTAGGAAGTGAGGCGCCATGTATTGTTTGAATTACACTTGGTCGATCATTTTGAAAATCTTGTACTTTTTGGACAAAAAAACAAACATTCAGAGAAGGCTTATTAAAAGCCGATTTATTTTTCTCAGGCTGTGTACTATAAATCTGTGTTTCGTAAGAGCCCTGGTATTTGTCTTCACATAATTCATTGGCTATGTATACCGTTTTGTTAACGTTACTTTTTTGTTCTGGGTTTCTTTTATTGTTTTCATCATAGGCGTCATTAATCTGGAACTCATTTTCTACTTCCAGTCGAAAACATTCCACCATATTCTCTTGGTAGTCAACCTTTTCCATGTCCTTGCACTCTTTAGTGTCCATGCACTCCATGCACTCCTTGAACTCCATGTCCAGCTTATCATTTTCAAAGTTCCCTTCGGTATCAATCTTTTCTGACACCTTTGCTTTAAAGTGTGTTTGGTAACCATCCTTATTCATTTTAACTCCCTGTTGTTCATCTTCATCTGTGGATTTGCACATTGTACTTACCATTTTGAGCTCACATTCTTTCAAATACCTCTTATTTCTTCTTTCAAGCTTGAGAATTTCATTTTTTCTTTGTATATGTTGATGGATGTGCCACGAGAGCCTCTTTTCTTCTTGTTTTGACCCATCATCCGAATAGAAATTACGAGTGAAACTAAAAGACACGTATTTCATTGTCTTAAAAACTACATCCACGAGTCTGTGAAAGGGGATCCAAACTTAAATGAGTAAAGCATTACTAGAGAGCAGTTGGATGTCAAATCCCCCTAAAAAAGGGAACGAAACTGCTTCTCTTTCAATGGCTTGGAACTTTGCTAAAAAAAAATTCAAATGAATTTACTGAAAAAATGTGCATTGTTAGTTTATCGTTTTATGTTATAACGTTGATCCTTACTTTCAGTTGAAAAACATTCTTTTTTTAAATTTGTTTTTCTGATCGTTTTTCTAATAATGCTGGTAAATTTTCAATAATACATTAAAAGTACAGTAAAATAAAACAGTTTTTTGTAATAAAATTACAGGGAAATAAACACTTAAACCGCTGAGCTTCCTGGAATTAATGTTGAAATGGAATTAAAGAAAACAAATTTAAAAAAAGAATGTTTTTCAACTGAAAGTAAGGATCAACGTTATAAACATAAAAACGATAAACTAACAATGCACATTTTTTTTTCAGTAAATTCATTTGAATTTTTTTTTAGCAAAGTTCCAAGCCATTGAAAGTTCATTATTTTCAATAGTTCCTTACAGTTATACGGACTATTATATTGATTTTTACACTTTTTGTCGTTGATGTTTTTTGAAAAACAAAAGTACGCTGTTCGAGATACATATAGTTTTCAATAAAACGGAAAGGACATAACATACCTTAGACTTTTATGGTTTGGGAAGGGAGAAAGGGGCAGTAGCCAAACTCCTATTGGTAGTAATTTTTGTTGACCATATATAAAATTAGGGGGACAAAGTATTTTTGTCCCCCCTCGATAAATTCCACCCGGGAAATTCCCCTGAGCCCCCCCCCCCTGAAAACGGCCTTGGGTTGCACCCCTTACCGTGTTGGTTTGAGGGATATCAGACCAAGAGAGAGTGCATTTCAATGCCAAAATAGTCAACAAAATTTGGAGATAGATATTTTCTTCAAAATAGTTGAAAGGCCCAATAAACCAAAAGCACTTTTGTTTATTGCAAAAACAAAAGCAATTGGGCATTTCAAACTTTAGCGTTAAAGAGCAACGTATCAAGGAGGAGCGAAACCTCCTCATACGAAAATAATTTCTGTTCGTTTTATGTTATAACGTTGATCCTTACTTTCAGTTGAAAAAACATTCTTTTTATTTTAATTTGTTTTCTGATCGTTTTTCTAGGGGCAGTAGCCAAACTCCTCTTAGTATAATTTTTGTTGACAATATAAAAATAAACCAGACTATGCACATAATATTTTTTCAAGAACAATTGTTGCAGTAGAAGCAGTAAACAATAGCGGTGTCTGCTTTGACAATAAACTTGTCAAACACGCAAAGGTTTTTTTTTTGTAGCTATATAAAAGCTTCTCATTCTAATATTAAGTAACCCTTGTGTTTCAGGAGACAACGTTAGAAAATTTGGGACAACAATTAAAAATAGTCAAACTTTAGCGTAAAGAGCAACGTATCAAGGAGGAGCGAAACCTCCTCATACGAAAATAATTTCTGTTCGTTTTATGTTATAACGTTGATCCTTACTTTCAGTTGAAAAACATTCTTTTTATTTTAATTTGTTTTCTGATCGTTTTTCTAATAATGCTGGTAAATTTTTCAATAATACATTAAAATTACAGTAAAATAAAACATTTTTTTGTAATCAAAAAAATTACAGTGAAATAAACACTTAAACCGCTGAGCTTCCTGGAATTAATGTTTATTATTTTCAATAGTTCCTTACAGTTATACGGACTATTATATTGATTTTACACTTTTTGTCGTTGATGTTTTGAAAAACAAAAGTACGCTGTTCGAGATACATATAGTTTTCAAATAAAACGGAAAGGACATAACATACCTTAGACTTTTTATGGTTTGGGAAGGGAGAAAGGGGCAGTAGCCAAACTCCTATTGGTAGTAATTTTTGTTGACCATATAAAATTAGGGGGACAAAAGTATTTTGTTTCCCCCCTCGATAAATTCCACCGGGAAATTCCCCTGAGCCCCCCCCCCCTGAAAACGGCCTTGGGTTGCACCCCTTACCGTGTTGGTTTTGAGGGATATCAGACCAAGAGAGTGCATTTCAATGCCAAAATAGTCAACAAAATTTGGAGATAGCTATTTTCTTCAAAATAGTTGAAAGGCCCAATAACTGTCTTTTGAGATAAAATGACCCCTACAGCCCCTGGTATGTAAGTTTTTAAGTTATAAAAAATGTCCTTTGTTTTATTTGTTATTGGGAAGTGTGCATACACATATGCTGATTATTATCCTTAAAATTTTAATTATTTTTTATTTCTTAAAATTATAAAAGTGAAAACATTAAAAAAAAATTTCAGTAAAGTACAAATTACATTCTAACTTTTAGAAAGCATAGAGTTTAGAACCCTAATTAGGTTAATTTCTGCTCGTTATGAGTTTGACTTGTTTTAATTTTTGTTTGTTTTGGGTTTCATTTATTTATTGATACTGATATATGGTAGTTGTATGCTTGGTAGATTATTTTATTCTATTCTTTTTTCATTTTTGGTTTAATGGAGTTCTTTATTATTTTTGGAAACTTATTTTGTGCAAAAAGTTTTTGTGATTAATTTTTTTCGTTTTATATTGACATAGTTTTTTTTCAGGGAGAAAGATTGAGCCTCTTCTGAAGTTAAACAGCCATCCCTTCCATAAGAACCTTAAATACCCCCTGGGCATAAACTATGACCCTTGTTGCCCTAATCTCTGGGGTCTGTTTCAACCCTAAAAGTCTTGTTATATGATATTGAGACTATTTTGAATAGAAGGGGTATCTCAAAATTTCTAGTAGACGCACTTTAGGACAATACGACGTGTGGGTAGGGTGGAGAGGTAGCTGCCCTCTGATCACTGACTCTTACTAGATCCCTCTGATCTGAAAAAAAAAATACATTGTGCAAACATCGTTCTTTACTTAGGCACCGCTTCTGCGCTGCCTATGATTTTATTTTTTTTTGTCGTCGATGTTTTGAAAAACAAAAAGATACATATAGTTTTCAATAAAACGGAAAGTACATAACAGGCTTAAGTCTTTTATGGTTTGGGAAAGGGAGAAAGGGGCAGTAGCCAAACTCCTCTTAGTAGTAATTTTTGTTGACAATATAAAAATAAACCAGACTATGCACATAATATTTTTTCAAGAACAATTGTTGCAGTAGAAGCACTAAACAATAGCGGTGTCTGCTTTGACAATAAACTTGTCAAACACACGCAAGGTTTTTTTCTTAGCTATATAAAAGCTTCTCATTCTAATATTAAGTAACCCTTGTGTTTCAGGAGACAACGTTAGAAAATTTGGGACAACACAATTAAAAATAGTCAAACTTTAGCGTAAAGAGCAACGTATCAAGGAGGAGCGAAACCTCCTCATACGAAAATAATTTCTGTTCGTTTTATGTTATAACGTTGATCCTTACTTTCAGTTGAAAAACATTCTTTTTTTTTAATTTGTTTTCTGATCGTTTTTCTAATAATCTACTACTACTACTACTAACAACTCATCGCAGCACCAAGCCGCCTGAGGCCAACACAGCTACGCACGCTCCTCCTCCACCCCAATCTATTCAAGGCCTTCCTTTTTACACCTGCCCACGAAGTTCCCATTTCTTTAAATCTTTCTTTATGACGTCCTCCCACCCCAGACGGGGACGACCTGCTTTCCGTTTAGCCCTAGATGGTTGGCCGAAAAGAACAATCTTCGGCAAATCTGTCATCCTTCATCCGCACAACATGCCCCAACCACCTCAACCTTTCTTTCATTATAGACCTAGAAAGCGGTATTGAACCACATTTTTTCATATAGCCTATTGTTTGAAATACGGTCAGTCAGCCGGGTACCCAGAACAATCCTTAAGCAATTTCTCTGGAAAACATCGAGCAAATCTTCATCCGCTTTTCGGAGCGTCCAGCTTCAGAGCCATATTTGACCACTGTCATCACTGTAGCTTCTAAGATTCTAATCTTGGTTTGTAGACTTATCTTCCTATTCTTCCAGACTTTTTTAACTGTGAAAAAAACACCTGAGCCTTGGCTATTCTATTTTTAACATCTTCACTGCTCCCACCATCTTTACTAATAATACTACCAAGATAAGTGAAACTGCCCACCTGATCAATCTTTTCATTACCCAACATCACCTTTTTCATCGTCACTTATTCCTAGCCTTAGTGACTTAGTCTTCCTAACATTAATTTTCAAACCAATACTAGCACCCTGAACTCGCAAAAACCTCTAAAACTTCATTCATTTTGCTCACACTATCATCTAGGATGCTTAAATCATCAGCATAATCCAAGTCCAGGAGACTTTTCCTCCCCATTTGATTCCGTGGTCTCCCATTGCCTTTCCTGTGCTCCTTAAAACAAAGTCCATCAAAATAATCCATATAAAGGGGGATAGAACACAGCCCTGCTTAACTCCTGATTTAATACAAAACCAGCTGCTAACCTCATTTCCTACCTTAACCGCAGCAGTGTTATTCTCGTACATAGCACTAATCACTTTAATGTATTTGTCTGGTATACCATACAAAGATAAAACCTTTACTAAAGCTCCTCTATCAACAGAATCGAACGCTTGCTCATAATCTATAAAACTGAGGACCAAAGGAGTTTGAAAACTTAGGCACTTCTCAATTATTAACCTAAGAGTGAAAATTTGGTCAACACATCCTCTACCTTTTCTAAAACCGCACTGCTCTTCTCTTAAAACTTTGTCTACGGCATCTCTCAGTCTAAAAAGTATCATATTACTAAGCAATTTGCTACCTACAGAGACCAGACTAATGCCTCGATAATTACCACACTCACTTTTATCACCTTTCTTATAAAGTGGCTTAATTAATGCTGGTAAATTTTCAATAATACATTAAAATTACAGTAAAATAAAACAGTTTTTTGTAATAAAAATTACAGTGAAATAAACACTTAAACCGCTGAGCTTCCTGGAATTAATGTTCATTATTTTCAATAGTTCCTTACAGTTATACGGACTATTATATTGATTTTACACTTTTTGTCGTTGATGTTTTGAAAAACAAAAGCACGCTGTTCGAGATACATATAGTTTTCAATAAAACGGGAAAGGACATAACATACCTTAGACTTTTATGGTTTGGGAAGGGAGAAAGGGGCAGTAGCCAAACTCCTATTGGTAGTAATTTTTGTTGACCATATAAAATTAGGGGGACAAAAGTATTTTTGTCCCCCCTCGATAAATTCCACCCGGGAAATTCCTCTGAGCCCCCCCCTGAAAACGGCTTTGGGTTGCACCCCTTACCGTGTTGGTTGAGGGATATCAGACCAAGAGAGTGCATTTCAATGCCAAAATAGTCAACAAAATTTGGAGATAGCTATTTTCTTCAAAATAGTTGAAAGGCCCAATAACTGTCTTTTGAGATAAAATGACCCCCTACAGCCCCTGGAGGTAAGCTTTTAAGCTATAAAAAATGTCTTTTGTTTTATTTGTTATTGGGAAGTGTGCATGCATTTTTCGGCTGGGGCAGGGAGGACGAATTTTCTGCCGGGAGAATTTTCAATGGAGAGAAAGCTTCCAGGGGGTGAAATTTTCAGAAGAAATTTTAAACTGGGTGAATTTGCTAGATTCATATACGAAATTTCTTTATATGTCTTGCTTTCTCTTTACCGATTCAATTTTCGCGTCGAGATGTTAAGGGTAATTGTCCGGGGTAAATTCCGGGGTTAAATTAACCATATCAGATAGAAAAAATGTTTGTGGAAAAAACTGGTTAGGGTTTACTCAGTCAAAATTAGAACTTATATTTTCCTTATTATGGATCACTATCTATTGATGGCAGCCAAAAATGGGGCAACAAATATTTTTCCATGGTTTTTCCCTATTCTGCTCTCTTTCCTTGGTTACTTTATAATTACTTTATAGTCCCAAACTTCCAGGCGGGCCATGCCCCCCTGCCTCCTCTTGTCGGTGCCCATGTTTTAACATACCTGTCAACACTCTCTAAACTTTAACCTCAATACTTTGAAGATTTTTTAACCTCAACCGTTGAAGGTTCTTTCCCTCAGAAAATACCCCCACCCCTGCCGCAGCTCATTGGTCTACAAACACTTTCGACTTATATTAAAAAAAGTACTTGAACTCTCAATTCCGATCTAATGAGCACCCTCTGAAGCTTTTGCGACCATGAGGCATAGGTGTGGATGAGGAAGGGATAGTCCTTTCCTATACGAAATAAATTCTGCTCATTTTGGGGTTTAATGTTAATCTTTACTTTCATAGCAACAGCGTACACCAGAAGTATTCCCAGAAATCATAAGGGAGTACATAACAATTTGACATTTTTGTTTATTTTTTGTTTCCGTTGCATCCCCCCCCCAAAAAAAAAAAAAATATATTCACCGTCATTTTTACTTAATTTGGATAACTTGGCTCCAGCTTTACCACCACCACTCCCACTCCCCCTTCCCAGGATTTTGAAGAAATTACGGGCACGGTCAAAAAACCCCTATGCATTCCAGAGGCCGAAACATACTTTGCCACTTTACTGAATTAAATTTGAAAAAAACTTGTTTATTAGATTTTCGACTATGTTGAACAAAATGGCTATCTCAGAATTTTAATTGGGTAACTATTTATGTTATTCTTATTATGTTCATGGGCCGTATATTTGGGTTTTTAAAATACGCTTCTCTATCTATCTATCTAATATGCAGGATAATTAAAACCAAACCACATTTTGCATGCAGACCACGCTATACTTTAACCCCCCCCTTCTAATATGCAAATATATAGCCCAAATTTATTTCTAAAGTAACGAAGAAACTAACGAAAAAACTGGTGTGTTCTCGAATATTACACAGCGTAAACTTGAGGGAGTGGCGTATAAGACACAAGTATCAAAAATTCCTTTCCCCTACGGAAATTAAAAAAAAAATAAAACTCAAATAAAACTCTCAAATTTTGAAAGTCTTATTTTTCACGGGGGGGTATTTTCCATGGGGGGGGGAATTTTGGTTTTTAATTATTTGGTGATGAGCCAAAATCAAAACCTGCATTAATTCAAAAACGTTCAAAAATAAAAATAAAAAAACAAGTTTTTTTAATTGAAAGTAAGGAGCGACATGAAACTTAAAACGACAAGAAATTACTCCATATATGAAACGGGGCTGTCCCATCTCAACGTCTCTCTCTCTCTAATTACGCTAAAGTTTGACTCTTTCTTACAACTCTATTTTTTTAAACAATAAAATTTTAGCGCAAAGAGCGAGACGTTGAGGATGGGGACAGCCCCTGTCATATTAGGAAAAATTTCTGTTCGTTCTAAGTTTTAATTTCGCTCCTTACTTTCAATTAAAAAAACTTTTTTTTTTTAATTTAATTTTTGAACGTATATGAAACACAGAACCCCACCACCGTACCTACCCCCACCTAAACAATGACAGCTAAATAAAGCGAATCAACTTGATTGAATCCAGTCCTGCCTTCGTGTGCCATTACTTCTTTTACAACTGGAGAATCTAAAATATAGTTATTCATATTTTTAAACTGGAGCTTGAAACCTCCACGGCAGGGTTATCTGATATGATGTATCTGATAAATAGATTTTCAGTAAGATCTCTTGCTGTTTTTTTTTTTGGGGGGGGGGGGCCCTTTTTCACAAAAAATTAGGCAAATTTTCTCAACTTTTTGGGTTGGGGTGTGGAACAATAAACTGAAAGAATTTTATCATATTGATACCAATAGATATATCGAAAGAATTGACTTATTATGTTGATTCCAAATATATTAGTTTTCATTAAATTTAATCTTACCCATCAAAAAGCTACGGGTCAGAGAAAATTTGTCTGAAAAAGTGGGGAGAGACCTTCTTGAAGAGTCATATAATTTTAATGAAAACCACACCCATCAGATTGAAACTGTAGATGTTTCAAGCTCATATCTGGCAAAAAAATGTGGAATTTTGCAATTTTTACCAGAAGAAAAATCACAGATGCGTGTTTTATTGGCTTTTTTTTGTTGTTTTTTTTCCAGGGGTGATCGTATCGACCTTGTAGGCCTAGAACGTATAGATAGGGCTCGTTCTAATGGAAATGCAAAAAGTTCTTGTACCTTTTTTGTCTATATATAAAAATGAGAGAACATAGAATACTGATCTTTTTTTCTGCGCTTCCAAAAGTTACTGTTTTCATATAACTTTACAGTTTCATGAAATGTAATTAAACAAATAGGAAAGGGTTTTCATCTAAAATAAGGAGCAAGTTTAAAACTTAAAACAAATATAACACCTTTTCAACACCTTGCTCATTAAACAAAAGTATTTGTTTTTTGCGGGGGTTATATGGGAGGATCTTTCCATGAAGGGAAGTTTTCATTGGGAAGGGAGCATTGCTGTGAAGGGGGTGCCGCATTTCACAGCATTATTAAAGAAAAAAGATCAGAAATTAAATAAAAAAAACAAGTTTTTCAACTGAAAGTAAGGAGCACCATCAAAACCAAAAACGGACAGAAAATATTACGTTATATGATTTGGTTCAACCCCTAGTCAATACTTCGCTCTTCAAGCCAAAGAATTTTTAGTACTTTCATAAGAGCTATTTATTGTAATTAACAGCCTTTGTGATTAAGTAAAACATTTTTAAAGAATTGGAACAAAATTGCGAACTTTAGCTTAAAGAGCAAGGTATTGAATAGGGGGGGAACCCCCTAATATACGTATTAAAAATCAATGAATATAGAAGGTTCGGTACGTAAGTTAATTCGTAAAGTTACGTACATTTTATACTAATCAAAACGTTCGTAAATAAAATTGAACACAAGTTTTGAAAAATCCATTTAATCATAAAAAAAAGCAAAATTAATATACAAATTTTGTTTTAATTATTCATGTGCGGTGAGCCACAAATCAAAACCTGCATTAATTCAAAAACGTTCAAAAAATAAATAAAAAAAAGGTTTTTTAACTGAAAGTATGGAACTTCGAATGAGCTCTCTCTTGATTTTATAGGGCCAATGGGTCGGTACGATTACCCCTGAAAAAAAAATAAAACACGCCTCCGTGATCTTTCTTCTGGCAAAAATACAAAGTTGCAGATTTTTGCAGATATGAGCTTGAACATATGTAACAGGGCTTTCTGATACGCTAAATCTGACGGTGTGCTTTTCATTAAAATTATTTCACTTGTAGGGGATGTTCCCCCCTCTTTCAAAAATCAGGCAAATTTTCTCAGGCTCGTAGCCTTTTATGAGTAATACTAAACTTAATAAAATTTATATATTTAGAATTAGGCATTATAAGCCCATTCTTTGATACATTTATTGACATCAAAAACTCCGTTTTTAAAAGTTCGATTACTATTGAGCCGTATCACTTGTTTTTTTTATTGTTTTTTTTTATTACGCATATGTTATTACGTATATAAGGGGGGTCTCCCCTTAGTCAATACCACGCTCTTTACGATAAAGTTAAATTTTGTTTAAATCCACAAATCGCTGAATCACAAAGGCTGTTTTAATTAGAAGAGGATAGCTCTTTTGAAAGCACTATAAAAAACTGTAGCGTAAAGAGCGAGGTATTGACTTGGGGATGATCCCACTCATATACGTAATAATTTCTGTTCGTTTTAAGTTCTTATGTTGCTTCTTACTTTCAGTTGAAAAAACTTCTTTTTTTAATTTAATTTCTGATCGTTTTTAAATAATGCTGGAAATCGGCACCCCCCTTCATAGAATGTCCCCTTACCCCAAGGAAAACATCTCCACGGAAATATTTTCCCGAGTAACCCCCTCCCTCCTGACCTGCACCCCCCCCCCCCCAACCAGAAAAAAATCCTTCATGAAAATGGCTGTAAACTTCATAATAACCAAAAACAATATCTAAACAATGGGCAAAGTTCATAAATTGCAGCAGCCCTTCCCCTGGGAACAGTGTGGGAATTCAGTCATCTTAAAAAGACTTTTTTATAGATTTTCGACTATGTTGAACAAAATGGCTATCTCAGAATTTTAATTGGGTAACTTCGGGGAAAAAAATGAGCATGGGAGGGGGCCAAGTTGCCCTCCAATTTTTTTTGGTCACTTCAAAAGGGCACTAGAACTTTTAATGTCCATTCAAATGAGCCCATTTACGATATTCTAGGATTACTGGATTGATACGATCACCCCTGGGGAAATAAAAAAAATAAATAAATAAAATAAACACGCATCCGTGATCTTTCTTCTGATAGATAAAAAAAAACAAGTTTTTTTAAACTGAAAGTAAGGAGCGACATTAAAACTTTAAAACGAACAGAAATTATTCCGTATATGAAAGGGGCTGTCCCCTCCTCAACGCCTCGCTCTTACGCTAAAAGTTTGACTCTGGGTCACAACTTTATTTTTTAAAAGAATAAAAAACTTTAGCGTAAAGAGCGAGGCGTTGAGGAGGGGACAGCCCTTTCATATACAGAATAATTCTGTTCGTTTTAAGTTTAATGTCGCTCCTTACTTTCAGTTTAAAAACTTGTTTTTTTTATTTAATTTCTGATCGTTTTTCAGTTAATGCAGCTTTTATTTGCATAAAAATTTTACTTTTCTTTTGCTAAATGGATGTCTTTTACAAATTAACTTTACGTAACTAACTTCTATCGATATTCGTATATTTTTCTTCTATGGCAAAAAAATACAAAGTTGCAGATTTTTGCAGATATGAGCTTGAAACCAATGTACATAGGGTCTTTGCTGATACGCTAAGAATCTGACGGTGTGATTTTCATTAAATTCTTTCAATTGTAGGGGATGTTCCCCCTTCTTTAAAAATACGAGTAAATTTTCTCATAGGCTCGTAGCTTTGATTAGTAATACTAAACTTAATAAGATTTAAACATTAGGATCAGCATTAAATAACACATTCTTTTTGATACATTATTGACATCAAAATTCGTTTTTAAAGTTTTCGATTACTATTGAGCCGTGTATCGCTTGTTTTTTATTGTTTTTTTTTATTACCGTATATGTTATTACTTATATGAAGGGGGTTCTCCCCTTAGTCAAACCACGCTCTTTACGTTAAAAGTTAAAAATTTTGAATTCACAAACCCCTGAATCACAAAGGCCTTTTTAATTAGAATAGATAGCTCTTTTGAAGCACTAAAAAAAAAATTGTAGCGTAAAGAGCGAGGTATTGACTTGGGGAGAACCCCTCACATTAATTGTTATAATTTCTGTTCGTTTTAAGTTCTCTAATATTCCTTTTAATTTCAGTTGAAAAAACTTGTTTTTTTTTACTTAACTTATGATCGTTTCTTTAAATAAATGCTTGGAAATCCGGCCGCCCCCTTCATAGCAAATGTCCCTTACCCCAAAGAAACATCCTCCACCCCCGGAAAAAAATCCTTCTCCAGATTAATCCCCTCCTCTAGCCCCCCCCCCCCTCCAGAAAAAATCCTTCCTGAAAATGGTTGTATACTTCCCAATAAATAAAATAAATAATGCTGGCAAGTTCCGGCTCCCCCTTCATGGCAATTTCCCTTCCCCATGAAAAACTTCCTTCATGGAAAGATCCTTTCCATATAGCCCCCCGAACTCCCCTCCTGTCCCCCACCTACCAGAAAAAATATCCTCTGAAAAAAGTCTGTATGCCTCTTCCCGAATAACCATACTATATGTTAACATTGAGTAAAAAGTTCATAACTTATACAGCCTCTCCCCTGTGGACCTGTGGGTGGATCAAGTCATCTAAAAGGACTTTTTTATCATATTATTTCGACCATGCTGAACAAAATGGCTATCTTAAAATTTTTGATCGGGTGACTTTGGGAAAAAAATGAGCGGTGGGGAGGGGGCCTAGTTGCCCTCCATTTTTTTTGGAGCACTTAAAAAGGGCACTAGAACTTTCACAATTTCCGTTCCAATGAGCCTCCCACGATTAACAAAAGATTCTAGGACAACTGGCGTTCTTCCGATACGATCACCCCTGGGAAAAAAAAAAAACAAACAAACAAACAAATAAAACAAGCACCAGTGATCTTTCTTCTGGCCAAAAAAACGCAAATTTCCACATTTTTGTAGATAGGAGCTTGGAATGACCCTCTACAGTAGGGTTATCTGATACGCTCGGAATATTGATGGTGTGATTTCATTAAGGTTCTATGAACTTTTAGGGGGTCTTTCCCCCTTTTTGCGAAAAATTCAGCCAAATTTTCTTCAGGCGCCTAACTTTTGATGGAAAGGAATAAAATTGATGAAACTTAATATATTGAAAATCAGCATTAAAAACTGATTCTTTTGATGATATCTATTTGTATCAAAATTACCGTTTTTTTCTAGAGTTTCGGTTACATTGAGCCGGGGTCGATCATTACTTTACAGTTCGTTACCACGAACTGTTTGACAAAAAATACAAAAATTCCACATTTTTGAAGATAAGAGATCGAAACTCTCACAGTAGTGTTCTCTGATGACGCAAAATCCCAGGTTTTTGGGGGGGGGGGCGGATTTTTTCATTAAAGTCTCGTACTTTTAAGGGTAATTTCCCTCTTTTTTCTTACATAACGTCATAATTTTCTTAAGGCACATAACTTTTACATGGGTAAGGACTAAACTAGATTATAAAATTGATATATTTTAAAGCAGCATAAAGATTTGACTTATTTGAACATATCTATTAGGCAATCAAAATTTTGTTTTTTAGAGTTTTGGTTACTATTGAGCCAGTTCGTTACCACGAAACGTTAGGAAACGACAAAATACAAGTGAATGGTGTTTGTCAGTTAATCATCACATATGCTGATAGTTAATTCCTGAAAATCTTAAATAGTATTTGGTTTACAGTCTGTGATCTCTATGATCTATGGGAATTTTACTTCTGTCGATTTTGATACTAAACAAACAAAACATGGCTACAACCCCTGGAGCAAAGGTGAATGGTAACCCACAAAGTTTTGCTGTAACATCTCTGGATATTGAAAGGAAAACTTCAACGCAAGCAAATTTGAAAGATTTTTGCCGTTATAATTTGCCGTAATTAGCTAATTTGGGATGGCCACACGACGTTTTTTTTGGGAAAAAAAAACCATAAGTCAACATTTCTGATAATAAGCAGCTCCTTACTTAGTCTATCTTCATTACAACCTAATGAGTCTTTTCAACTTCAAAATCTAAGCATAACAAATAGACCTACGTAGTTTTAACAAAAAACAAGTCCAAATAACCTTTCAGAATCTCGTTGGAATGAGTTGTCTCCAAAAAAAAAGCATATGCTATGCTTTACCCCCAACCCCCTCCCTAATGTATAAAATATATAGTCCCCATTTTTGTTCCTAAAACTATTATATAATTAAACACATTACTTACAAGAAAACTTCCCAACCTTGTAATTATTCCAATTTCTGAGGTATACACAAAAATTTGACTCGCTTATAAGATATGTTGCTCGTTTTAGTTTCTAGACTTCAAAAGGAATATTGTCCCAGTCTTTTATCTATCAAAGAAACAGGTTGAAACACCCTAAAGGCAATAAGATAAACGATGGCCAGAAGAAAACGCATGGGAACCAGAGTTATCTTTTAAAGATAACTCATTGTTCCCCAAATGACTTCCTACTATTTTCGCTGAATTTTCGAAACAGGTCCTACAGATCTTGGAATTAGCCTTCCACACCTGGGTTTTTGTTTAAACAATAAAAAACTTTAGTGCAAAGAGCGAGGCCGTTGAGGAGGGGAACAGCCCCTTTCATATACAGAAATATATTCTCCTGTCGTTTTAAGTTTTAACGTCGTTCCTTATTTCATTTTAAAAAAAAGCTTGTTTTTTTTATTTATTTATTTAGGGTGACAGGTGATGAACTAATTCCCTAAGCCTAAAAGGCACATTTCTATTCGAGCTAGCAAAATATGCCACAAATACGTCTGGACATTCGAAGCTGTCCTTAAATTTACCCCCCTTGGAAAATAACCCCATTCCCCCCGGTGAGAAAAAATACCCCCAAAGAAAAACCCCCTCCCCGTAAGTAACCCCTTGGAAAAAGAAAACCCCCCCCCTCTGTGGAAAAAATAAGTCTTTCAACAAATTGGGACTTTATGACTTTTGTTTTTTATTTTCCCG
>JAPEVW010000808.1:0-47343 GCA_027921565.1 Artemia sinica | reverse complement strand
ACTTTTTAAGAGTCAAGAAAATTTAAGGGTAAACTAGACCCTCCCACAATACCCTGTTTTTACCTCACAAAAAACCCATCCGCAGAAGTTTTGGAGGGAAAGCAGACAGTTTTTTTTTTCTTTTTAAAAAAAATTTAAAAAAAAAATGAAGATAACAAAAACTCGGTGTCGAAACAACCCCCCAAGCCAGGGGGGTAGGTGTTGTAATGTGTTTGTCCTGGGGGCGGGTTATGGTTCCTTTTCTTATGACAAGAATACTCGTATAATATTAATAAGAAACTACAAAGAGGGGCCCTCATTTGTAATTAGAAATTTAAAAAAGGTCTAGTTCACTTTTTAAGAGTCAAAAGATATCCGAGGGCAACTAGCCCCCCCCCACACCCCACCCACAACGACCACCCCTCCACACACACACCGTTTTTTTCCCCAAGCCGTATTCAATAAAAATTTTAAATAAAATAGCCTTTTTCATTAAAAATGCATTTTTCACAGGTCAGATAAGAGAAGGAACTCCTTGGCAGAACGCAACCCCCCCCCCCCCCCCATGGGCCCGGAAAGCAGGCGTTGTAAGTAATGCTCTGGGGGCATATAGCGTTTTTTATGAAGGGATACTTGTATAAATTTCGGAGAGGGTTCATTTCATTGGAAATTAAAAAAAGTTCTCTTTCACTATTTTTAAGAGTCAAATGAGATTGGAGGGCAACTAGCCCCTCCCCGCCTCCACACACCCTAAATACATCGAGATAAATTTTTCGTGATAGGACATTTTGTTTAAAAAATAGTTCAAAGTTTCAGATAACAAAAAAACTCCAGTGTCGACACAAGCCCCCCCCCCCCAGGGCCCGAGGTTAGGACGTTTGTAAGTTATGCCCTGGGGGCATATATGGTTGTTATGGAGAAGGGATGCTCGATATAAAAGGTTCATAGAGAGGGCTTATTGATTGAAATTGAAGTTGTAATTCACTTTTAAGAGTAAAAAGTGATAGGAGGGCAGCTAGCTTCCCCCCACACACACATTTATTTTTTCCCCAGACGCACTTCATATAGAAGGGTCGGGGTCGTCGGATAAACTTCAAAGGGGACAAACTTTTTTTCACTTTGATATTGTTATTGATATTGTTACTTTGATAGGCCTACCCAGGTTTGATACTTTGATTTTTTTTTTTTTCTAAGTTTGATTTTGGAATAAGGAATTTTTAAAAACTTGAAACTTTTTGCAATCAAAAACGAAACAAAATTAATTAAAAAAAAACTTTTCTGAGAAAATAGTTTTTCAAAGAAAAGTAAAGGCCATTTTAAACTTAAGCACAGCAGATACAAATACCTGTTAAATTCAAACTCAAAACGACCAGAAGAAATTTCTATTAAAGAATAAATGAAACCCAAAACGAACAGAAATTAAACAAACAATCATAGCAAAAATATACAAACAGTAATAATATAAATGAATAAAAAGATCTTAAAGCCAATAATGCTTAGATTGAATATGAAAATCAAGCTTCAAACGGAAAAAAAAATAATTTGCTATGAAGTATATGAAACTTAAAACGATCAAAAAAGTAAATAAACAATAATGGCAAACAAACACAAAATAGATAGAATGTAAATGAATAACTGAATCTAAAAATGAGTGAAACTTAATTTAATATGCAAATCAAGTTTGAAACGAGCAAAAATCACTACAAACAAGAGTTGGGGTATCACCTCCTTCTCTCACTGTAAAAGTCTAGGACCTCCTGCGTCATGGCGCTTTACTGAAAACTATATACGGCTTAAAACAGTCTTGGAAAGTAATAAAACAACATCAAATTGAATATTTGATATATAATGATATTAGTTGTTGAAAGATCCATCAGTTCAAGAATTTATTTCACTCTAATTTCATTCTATTTTTCAATGCTGTAAAGAACTGGAAAAGAAAATATTTGTAATATAATTTCGTTTTCAGTGAAACACCAATCACGCAGTAGGCTTTTGGTTTTTAGTTACAGTTAAGGAAGGGGACAGTATCCAAAATCTTGTTTGTAGTGAAACTATATTCGTCTTGAACAACTTTTGAAAGAACTAATTAAACTGAATATTTGATGCATAATGATATTAATTTCTGAAAGATCATCAGTTCAAACTTTTACTATAATTTTAATGTTTATTTTCAATATTAAGAACAAAAGAAAATATTTTTAATAAAATTGGTTTTCAGTAAGTGCCAATGACGCAGTAGGTTTTAGACTTTTACTATGAGAGAAAGAGGCGATACCCAAACTCTTGTTTCTAGTGATCTAAGGATCTAAGTCGAGGATAATTAACCCCAGAAAACAGGTTTCTGTCAGTTGAGTTGTCAGTGCAGGGCAAATATAGATTTTTAAAAGCATGATTTCAAAAAATTTGAAGAAAACTATAAAAAACTGCCCAAGGTGGAAGTGCATGGAGATAATAAGCTGAAACTAAGGAAGTACGAGTAATTTGTTTTCGCACACTTGGTCTGGCACCAACAAGAAAAAACATACAGAAGCTATCGTATAATCCAACGGACTCTTTTACAAATAAGTTTAAGAAAGAATTGAAGTGCTGTAAAGGATGAAGGAAAAATACACCTCAACTCTATTACAAATGCCTGCCACGCAGTTCCTTGTGCCCTAAATTATATGGACTTCCCAAAATTCATAAGCCTAACCTACCATTACGACCAATTGTGTCAAGTACAAGGTTACTGTCTATTAAAAGGATTTTATCCCTATTTGAACTTTTATTTAAAGACAAATCAATAGAAAAAATGTCTGGGGGAGGGGGCGACAACAAAACTTTACCGTATGCCTGGTCTTCTTTGCAATCGATTAGGGTGATATAGCTATTGAAAGTGGTTCATTTTCCATTTCAACTAGAGTGTTCTTTTTTTGGTGTTTTATATGACATTTTTCCATTAGCTCATTTTTCCGACCCTAATTTTTTATTTGGCTTTCCGAAAACTCTGGGGAGGAGTGGGGTCACCTCTCCCATAACTTGAAACCCCAAAAAAAACATGAATGCTAAAGTTTGTTCAAGTATTGCTCAATTTCATTTGACAGGACGAATTGGCTCTCTCTCTCCAGTAAAAAAGGGGACTAAATCTAACCTAATCTCCTGAACAATAAAAACCTAATAACAAATCTCCCTACATTCATCTTAGGTGCTGGACATTGTGTTTTCTTTTGTACATTTTTAATCGAGAAAAAGTAAACGCATAGAGCCCAGTTATTGTAATTGAATCGAATTATCTTGTCCATTGAACTATGGGAGAAAAAAATGTATTACTACATACGTGCAGAATCAACATGCCCCAAGAAACAACATATAAGGGTGAGCAGAAATTACACTGAACAATAAATCTATGCTCAAATCGAACATAAATTCGCATAAATAGTGAGAATGTTGCTAGAACTCAAACCATAAAAGACAATTTTTGCAACTAACTTTTGATCTTGGAGCCCAGTCCTTTTAAATCTAAGTAGCTTCTTTGTTTTAAATAGGTACACTTTGGTAGTCTTTAAACAAGAACTTAAATTTGAGTTTAGAAATTCGATTTTCTAGCTTAAATTTTAATCTTTTTATTCAATTCACTGGATCCTGAAGTACTAAAATAATGATACTCACCTTCATTATCAACAGAGAGGGAGGGTAAATTCCTGAGAAGTCACGTTCAACTTTACATGGAGCCAAAATACCGGGAAAAGCAACCACGACGGAAAATCTTCAAGTTTGGGAAACAATAACGATTTCGGAAATGTCCAGCTGATCTAAAACACCACTTGGAAAAATGTCTCCACTTTAACAATAAAATTGTATTTTAAAAGCACATAAGACATTTGAAAAAAATCTACATATTTTACTAAAGAATATTTCCTTACAATTGAATATTATATTGAGTTAGTTCAACTCTTATACAAAGTTTGGCTTGATTGAAATCTGACATAAATCTGGCATTCATTTTAAATACGATAAAGATAATTCATTTAGCAGCACCAACAAACAGTTGGCAGAACATTATTCATGAAAAAAAAATTCTTGAAAGCAGATTTAAAGATGATGAAAAATTAGAAATGATATCCAGATAATCATATCCAGTCATATAGACTTAGTCATATCCAGATGTGGACTAAGTGACTAAGTTCAGTAAAAACTTTTATCATAATCATATTGAAAACTAAACTGATATTTACTTTACATAGGAACCGTTGAGCATTTACTCTCTTTTGTTTTGCCACATGTATTCAAAGCAATATTCAAAGGTCGAAGAAGTATTGTAACCCTAAAAAATTTTCGTTGAAACCAGATACAACTTGCAATACTTACTTTATATGTGAAAAATGAAATGAAGACAACTAAAACTCTCTAGGAAACCTACGCAAGCTAAGTTCATATAATCTATTTGCGTATTTTGTGTAAGTATGATGAAAAGAGTACATTGTAACTCTTTCTTATGTCCGCTGAAGTGTCCATCACCACATTTCCCCTGTATTTTCTTTTTTTACCACCAATATTAGCTTTCTAACTTTCTTTCAGAGGATACCAGACAAAAAACTGTCCAGCCTGGCACCAATGGGCTTTGTAACTTAATTCTTCCAACGACTATATTGATCTGTTGGCTGCAGCTTCCACCCAGTCTTCAGCTATTCCCTGTCAATCTCCAACCATGCCTCACGAAACTTCTCCATAGTCCTCTTGAATTTTGTCAAAAATTTCCTTTGTTTCCTCCTCAATAATGTCAAAAGTATGGAACTGCCTCCCAGATGAAGACGTCTGAACATATTTTACCTTTAGGGCGACGCAAAGTTTCACTGAGAAGCTTGAGGTGACGTATTTTGAAGATAATAGTTGGAGAGCCCCTTCAGGACTGGCCACTGCAGCTTCTTACTTCACTATTGGAAAATTCTAGAACCTTTCTGAATTTGGAGTAAGAAGCAAAGGCAGCGGAGATCGAAAACTTCGAGAGCTCTAGCCTCTTCAGCCTTGATCAGCCATGTCTCGCAGAAGTACAGTTGTACAGCTCGCACGTTGCTAGTAGACTCTGACTTTGATTTTTATTGAGATATCTTGTCTGGTCAACTTTTCAAAAAACCATGTGGTTCACCTAAGACGACTTTCTTGAAATTTTCAAGGCATTATTCTCATTATCCTGTCTATCACGAAGTTGAACAATGTAAGCAACCAGGAGAATTCTGGCTTGATACCAGAAACAGCCAAGGGTGGATCCAGGACTTTTTTTTAGGGGAGGGGGCGCAAAATAGGTTAATCCGATATACTTGCGTTAGGACCAAGTTAATTAATGGAAACTTGCGTGAATTAAGTACTTTACACTACTTTATACTAAGTTAGGGGGGCGCGCCCCCCCGCCCCCTTTTGATCCCACCACTGGACACAGCTGTAGACTTGGGAGGGTCATTTTCCGAGATGCTGACACAGGCCTTTGTATCTATGCATCCACTTTGAAGTATGTCAATGAGGGTCAATAGAGCTCCATCTTCAGCCATAATTCTCAATAGTTTTTTCTCTGACAAGAGAATCAAAATTGAAGAGTTCTCTAGTTAAAGGGTTCATTATAACTTTTCTGTATTTATTATGTTGCGTGTTTATTATTTTTATATTTTTTATGTAGGTGCTGGAGAAACAATAGATGCTTAATCCTTGATGTTTGATGCTTGCCTTTTCTGCTGCTTTGCTTGTTTACCCCATTGGCTTACTCTTACCTTGCTTACCCTTTAATGCTTGATAGACTTACCACAAACATGATGTCAGAAGTATAAGGAATACAGTATGGAACTTGGAACTTGCCCATCTGTAGACTTGGGATGCGACAAACTTGAAAGTTGCATGGTCACACTTCAAGCAACATACTGAACTCATGTTCACAGGACCACTAAGCGGAAAAGAGGATGCAGTGAAATGTTCATATTATGATATGGGCTGGTCAGAAAGGCAGAGACATTTTCAATACATGGACATTAACTGCCAGTGAAACAAACAATGTTACAGGATAGCTAAGGAAGTTTAGTGAACATATTGAGCCACTTTCACATCCAATATTTGCCAGATATCAGTTCCATAAACGTAACTAGAGACAGTGAATCAATAGAACAATACCTTACTGAGTTGCGCATTAAAGCAAAGGAATGTGCATTTGAAACAACAAGTGATGAGATAATTAGAGACAGACTAGTGTTTGGAGTTAAGCAGGACATAATTCGTGAACGATTACTTAGTGAAGGTGGAGGATTAACTCTAACTCGTGCAATAGCTATATGTAGAGCTGCAGAAGAGACACAAGCCCAGTTAATGATCATGTCTAACCAGGAAACATGAAAAAGTGTACGTAAAGCAAGAGTTGGATGTTGTAGCAAGACAAGGGCGAAAATGCTACAAATGTAACAGAAGTTTTACACCTGGTCATTTGTGTCATCAAAGGATGCTTTTGAATGGCCAAAGTGCTATAATTGGGTGGAGAGTTCAATAAAAGTCATAAATGCCCTGCCAAAGGAAAAGCTGCATGAAATGGAAGAAGCTAGACCACTTTGCCGGAATGTGCAGAAGTAGTCAATGCAATGTTCATAGCATAGAAAACAGGAGAAAATGTTGCTAACAAACCATCACAGTATGTCATTGAAAGCATCCAGAGCAAAGTGGAAACATGTAAAAAAACCTGTTGCCCCAAATGTATCTGAAAGATGAAGAAGATAATGTGGAATTTAAAATCGACAGAGGTGCAGAAGCCGACATTATACCAACTCAGATCCTTAACAAGATGTTTCCAAGGCCAAAAGTAATACCAACTGCAAATATACTCACAAGTTATACTGGTGAGCCATTGAAAGTTACTAGCGTATGTCACTTAGATGTTCAGTAGAAGAACAGGGAATCATAATCACACGATTTTTTATGCAGTTGACCACAGATAAGAATCCCTTGCTTAGCAGACAGATCAGCGTATAATTTTGGCAGAATACAAGGATGTGTTTGAAGACATTTGGAAAAATGCCTGGAAAATGTAGGATTCATCTGAAGCCAGGAGGCAATACCATCAGTACAGCAACCAAAAAAAAGAGTACTTCTACCACTTAGAACGAATTGGAATGACTAGTCTGCTGTGGAGTAATGAAAAAGGTTGACCTGAGCCAACAGAGTGGGTCAACTTATTTGTCATTACAAAGGCAAATTATCCAATACCAACTTTGACAATATTGCCAACAAATGTCATGGGGCCCAAAATCTATTCAAGTTGGATGCTAGGAATGGGTATTGGTCAATGGTTCTTGATGATACCTCATCAGAGCTTACAACATCCAATACAATGTTTGGATGATTCAAATGGAGAAGACCATTTGAATAACCCATTTAGAATAATTTCTGCTCAGGATGAATATCAACGTTAAATAGAGGAGGCCTTTGAAGGATTAGGTATGGGTCTAATAGTAGATGACATAGCAGGTGTAGGAAAAAGCAAAAAAAAATCTAGACATGCAATTGAGAGCAGTTCTCAGAGAGGAGACAAGTGAATATTCAATGAGAAAGTTATACCATACTTTGGCCATCTACTTACCACTGAGGGTGAAAAGCCAGATCCCAATAAAACCAGAGCAATTGCTGAAATGTCTGAGCCAAAAAAACAAAGAAGAGCTCAAGACATTGCTTGGGATGTTTAATTATATTCTAAATACATACCAAAACTTATCCATTCTGAACCAACCTCTACAAGAACTTGGGGAAAACGACGGAATTTGCCTGGAAGAAGGTAAACAGTGATGCCTGTCATAGTATTTTAAAATCCTGGGTGTGAACAACTTTCATATTTGATACAAATTGCTCAGAAGTTGAGATAATTGTCAATGCATTGCAAAACGGCCTAGGAGCCCAGCTACTGGTAAAAGATTAAAAGGTTGCATTTGGTTCGCGATCCTTAAGCAAAACAGAACAAAGATATTCTCAAATAGAGAAAGAACTACTAGGTATAGTATTTGCATGTAAACTTTTCACCAATAGGTCTATATATTTGGAAGAAAAATTTTGGTGATTACAGACCACAAGCCCTTGGAAAATATTCTGAGGAAACCAATCAGTCAAGCACTACCTAGACTATAACAAATGATGCTTGCCAGCCATATGACATGAGATTTACATACAGACCTGGACAAGAAATCCCTATGGCTGATGCCTTTTCACGTTTCCATATGCCACACAGACCCAGAAGAAGAATTTACAGGCAGAGCTACATGTGCAGAACATTGTCAAAAGCATCCCCATAAAAGACCAGATGGTGCAAAACATAAGCAATAGTTCAAAACATGATAAAGAGATGAACGTTCTAGATGAAACAATCAAAAAACGGATGGCCAGAACACAAAAAAGCAATGCCCAACTGAATTTCAGGAGTATTGAAAAACTACAGGAATGAACTAGTCACACACCACGGCATTCTCCTAAAGGGAGATTGAATTATAATACCTAAATGTATGTGCCCAAGAAATCATGGCCCGTTTTCACATGGCTCACCTAGGAGTTGTCAAAACAAAACAAACGTGCACGCTCATGTGCTTTTTGGCCAAACATCATGCTGACATTACTAAGTACATCTCAGGGAGTGAAAATATGTCAACAGTGTAGTGCATCCCAGCAAAAGGAGCCCCTCCAGAACTCAGACATTCCTGAGTACCCATGGGAACATGCTGGTACTGAATTACTGTTTTGGGAAGGAAGGAGTTATTTGGTAACTACAACCAACTAAACTACAGCCGATGCATTGAAGTCGATAAAACTAGACAGTACCGATTCAGGGAGCATTATTACTAAGCTGAAGAACCAATTTGCACAACACGGGATACCAAGAATACTTACATCTAACAACAGCCCCGAGTTTGCAGCAGACAAATTCAGAAAATTTAAAAGGGAATGGAGAATCACACACCGCATGTACAGCCCTAAATACCCTCAGAGCAATGGCCTCAGTAAAAAGGCAGTTCAAACAGTCAAGAGGGCTCATGTCTAAAGCATTAGCTGACAAATCTGACCCATACCTTGCCATAGGCTACTAGAATATTGTAACACTCCTATAGACAACTTAGCATTCCCATCACAACTTCTGACCAGACAGCCAAGATTGGTAATGCCCTCAATAGAAACTAGCTTTATGCCTAAAGCTGTGCCTATAGAGGAGTACAAGGCAGCCAGACAAAAGTAGCAAGAAGCTAAGAAAGAGCATAGGACAGGGGTACACACCCAATCAGGATATTAACACCAGGTCAACCAGTAAGGCTCAATAAAAATGGACAATCAAATAAAAGATGGATCAATGTCCAGAGTAACCCATATATATGATGAGTTGAGCAACCGTTCAGTGACTGTAGAGACAGAAGATGGAGTGGTACACCAACGCATTAGGAAGGTTTATATGCCCCAGATACAGTACCAATGACTGCAACTTCCAATCAACTACCATGCCGCCATTGATAAATGTAGAGATGCCCAAAGATTCTTGAACAATCAAAAGAGTTGCTAGAAACGGCCAGCCTATCCAGCAAAACTAATCAAAATTGTAGCCTGCTGGAAGAATCTTTTGAGACACCAAGAGCAAATCAAGACCCAAGTGATCAGGAATTTCAGAACACACCATCTTGTTCCAAAGCCAAAACTACAGTGCTCTCCACCACATACATCCTTGAAGACAACTAGATCAGGGGGATCTTAAAGGTACTGGCTAGATTAAATCTTAGCCTGGACCATCCGGTAAGACTAATCAAAGAACAAGATGGTCCAAAAGAAGGAAGATGCAGAGTTCTCTAGTTAAAGTGTTTAATATATGGTTTCTTTATTTATTATGTTGCTTATATATTATATTTTACTTTGTAGGTGCTCGGGTCACAATAGATGCTTAATGCTTGAAGATTGACGCTTATCTTTTCTGCTGCTTGCTTGTTTACCCTTTGCTAACCCTTACCTTGCTTATCCTTTAATGCTTGATAGAATACTCTACAAAAAATAGCAGTGAAGTCAACGAAAGTGATGACCAATAGTAGGTGATACATGTTGTACTGTTGTTAATATAACCAGCTTGTATCCTATATTTGCAAACTAAAACGTTTTTTGCTAATTTTTCTTCTTTTATTGCAAATACAATTGAAAAAACCATTTAGATGGACACTCTAGAGACACTTTAATATCCAATTTAGGCAAAACAACTGAATTGAATGTAAAGCTGGAACTTAGACAAATTGTGTATGATTTATAATGACTGACTCTGGAAGGAATTGTGTTTATTATGCCTGCCTACAGGAATGGGCGGGGGGGATATTTCTCTTGCAATGGATCATTTGTCTTCAAAACTTGAAACTTTAAGCCTAAAAAAATAAGTTTATAAGTTTTTTTTGCTGGTTACATCTATTGATTAAAAAGGATGAAGGTGTAACTAAAAAGTAGTTTTTCTTTTCTTTCTTTTTAACTTATAATCACAGGAGAGAACAAAAAGAAAAAAAAACATCAAAAAATTAAAAAAAAAATGATTTGATAAGTTATCATTTTTAATATCGGATGCTTCAGACAAGACATCTTGTTCAGAATATTTGAAATTTGAAGTGAATGAATAACAGATTCTTCCAATTGAGTTAAAACCTCTTATAACATGTAGAATACCAACAACAAGACTTGGATATGGTCCTCCTCATTTACACTGGTATGCCTAGAAAATATAAAACCTATAATGATTGATGTGGAGAAAAGCTTCTACCAGTTTTGTACTAACATTGTGGAGCAAAGAGGTTCAAAAGCTTCAAAACTTGAAAGGACAAGAAAATATTATTCTTTTTTGATCTTTCTATTCCTTGAGAAAGAAAAAAACTAAGGTTAAAAAAATGTGTTTTTGATGAAATCAAAATTACAGCATACAAGCTTTTTTAAGCTTGGAAAATTGTTTGCAACAGCAGAGTGATTGTTTAAGAATATATTGTAGCATGAACTGGGGTATAAAAAGATGTTTTGTATTTAATATCTTGACCATGTTCTTTCTCAAAAGCCTTACAAAATTATTGCAATAATAGTTAGTCCTGACAGTTTAAATGTTAAAAATACAAGTAAGTACCTCATCTAGTGGAAATGTATTTACTCTCCTGCTTAATAAGTTGTCACTTTGTTTGCTATTTTCACAACAAAAATAATTTCACTCATTCTCCAAAATGGATGCAAATGAACCAAAACTAATTGGAGCTTGAAAAGGTATTGTTAAGCACCTATATCTAGACAATGCTAACTTATGACACATTCAAGAGGGCCAATAGGCTGTGAATCCAATTCCTAAAACATAAACAAAGACGAAAGTACTTTTAGTGGTGATCACTAAGACAATAGATCTTGTAGGTGCTGCTTTATAGTTTGTAGATTTTGGCATAAATGTAGAGCTGTTTATGTTATTTTCTACCAAGGCACTTCATATGGAAGCATTTGTTGTAAAAACTTTAGAGGGGGCTAATTTGTTTGAAAATTAAAAACTTTAATGCTCATTTCAAGTGTCAAAAGCCAATGAGCCCCCCCCCCCTCCCCCCCCCATTACAGCCCCTTATTCCCCTAAAAACAGATGAGACGCAATTGACATATAAATTTTCATCAGAACAAGTTAATTGTCAGATATCTATGCCTCTGAGAATAACAAAAAAAGACATAGAACAAGGATTGTAAGTTATGCAATTCAACCATTGTCTCAATACAGATTTTGTAAAAGGGGCACACACTTTACTCTTGGTCAAACAGTTTGTGGTAACAAACTGTAAAGTAAGGAGCAACCTGGCTCAATAGTAGCCGAAACTCTAAAAAAAGGAATTTTGATACCAATATCCATCAAAAGAATCAAATTAGTATGGTGATTTCAAATATGTAAAATTCATCAAATTTAGTCTTACCAATCAAAAGTTACCCACCTGAGAAAATTTGCCTTATTTTCGAAAAAAGAAGGAAACATCCCCTAAAAGTTATAGAGCCTTAAAGAAAAACACATCATCGGATTCAGTATATTTGAGAACCATACTGTAGAAGTTTCAAGCTCCTATCTGTAAAAATGTGGAATTTTGTATTCTTGGCCTGAAGAAAGATCATGGATGCGCTTTTTATTTGTTTTTCTGTTTGTTTGTTTTTTCAGGGATGATTGTACAACACAGTAGTCCTAGAATATCGCAAGAGGGCTCGTTCAAACGAAATTAAAAGTTCTAGTGCCCTGTTTTAAGTGGCAAAAAAAATGGAGGGCAACTAGGCCCCCTCTAACACTAATTTTTTTTCGCAAAGTCACCCGATCAAAATTTTGAGATAACCATTTTGTTCAGCATGGTCAAAAAATATAATAACTATGTCTTTGAGGATCACTTAATACCCCACAGTCTCCGAGGGAATGGCTGCAAGTTTTGAACCTTGCCCAATGTTTACATAATAATAACATTCAAGAATAATAACCTGAGATGTCATGAGTTTAAGATAACCAATGAAAGTTTCAGAGGAGATGTTGGTAGATGGGCATTCAGCAATCGCATTGTCTCTGAATGGAATGCACTACCATCAGACACTGTAAACTCAGATTCAGTCAATACATTTAAGAGCAAGATTGACAATCATTATAGTGAAAAAGCATTTAATTATTTAAATTTTTGTAGATAGAGGTGCAAGTCTGTTTTTGCAATATATTATAATTATTATTATTATAATAGTTTTGGTTATTGGGAGTATACAGACGTTTTCAGGGGATTTTTCTGGTAGTGGGGGGGGGGGGGGTGGATTGAGGGTTAGGTGTGAGGATCTTTCCATGGAGGAAGTTTTCATAGGGGAAGGGACATTGCTACGAAGGGGCACTGGATTTCCCAGTATTATTTAAAAAAACTATCAGAAATTTAAAATAAACAAGTTTTCAACTGAAAAATTTCCATCATCAAACTAGAAACAAACAGAAACTATTGCGTATATGATTGGGATTGCCCCCTATTCAATACCTTGCTCTATATGCTAAAGTTTTTTCAGTGCTTTTGTAAGAACTATTTATTCTAATTAACAGCCTTTTGTGATTAAAGGGTCATTCTTAAAGAATTAGAAAAAAATTCAAACTTTAACATAAAGAGCAAGGATTTGACTAGGGGGTGAACCCTTCCTAATATACGTAATAAAAATTTACCAATATAGAAGTTCGTTACGTAAGTTAATTCGCAAAGTTACGTATATTTATTACTAATAAAAACGTTAATAAATAAAATTCAACAACTTGCGAGAAAGCCATTTATTAATTTAAAAACGTTCAGAAATTAAATATAAAAAAACAAGTTGTTTTAACTGAAAGTAAGGAGCAACATTAAAACTTAAAACAAACAGAAATTATTCCTAATATGAAAGGGGCTGTCCCCTCCTCAATGCCTTGCTCTTTACGCTAAAGTTCAACTCTTTCTCACAACTCTATTTTATAAAGCAACAATTAACTTTAGCGTAAAGAGCAAGGCGTTAAGGAGGGGACAGCCCCTTTCATATATGGAATAATTTCTGTTTGTTTTCAAGTCTAAATGTTTCTCCTTACTTTCAGTTAAAAGAAACTTGTTTTTTTTTATTTAATATCCAAAAAGACCAAGGAGTTAGGCACAAAAAGACTAAGGTTAGGCATCTGGGAAAAATGGGGGAATCAAAATTTTATTGAGTTAATGAACTAAATCAAAACGTACGAACTAAGATGAAGCTTTGCGGAAAGGATGAGGGGAGGATTTAACTAAATCAAAACATGCTAAGTGCATGCAGGTTGACAAAAGGATGCATATCAAGAACCATTTAGGGTATTAAGTAGAACATTGTAAGAAGAACAAGGGAATTCTAAGTGTACTTTGAGTTGATATTACTGAACATGTTTCTTATTGTTCAAAGTTGTGTATTATAAATGCAAAGCAAACTGATATACTTCTTTCAAATGCATTAATAAACTTTACCCAAATCCTGTTACATGGACTAATGGACAAACATACTACCCAAACTATAAAGGTATTCAATGAATTTTCCTTGGCCTGAATCAAAGAATATGCATATCTTATAAGGGTGGGAACTGGTGTTAGTATAAAAAACTACTAGCACTGTAGTATTGCCCAGCTAGCCCACATGTGCTTTTCCCCCTTTCAAGTGTAAATGCTACCCCATGTGCTTTACTTTGCTTACTTATTGTGTGTTTTATTATACAGGTGCTTGGGTTATAATAAAAGATTGAAATCAACTTTTACATGGTGTCAGAAGTAAAAATCTAAAATAGATGCCCAGCAGCGTTCAACCAATTGGGATGCACACAATTTGAACAGTGAGTGGACAAAATTCAAAGACCATGCTACACTTATGTGTCCATGGTCCTTTAGCAGGGAAGACTGAAAAACTGCAATGTGCTTATCTCCTTATCTGGGTTGTCGAAAGAGGACGTGAAATATTCAAAACATTTGATATGCTAGTTGCTGAACTGGATAAAATAGCAGTATATATTAAAAAGTTCAAAGACTATGCTGCACCCAAAACACAGCCAAGTTTTCTCACATTCTGTGTTCCAGAAAAGAGAACAACTGAAAACAGAAAGTGTGGACAGATTCATTACCAAACTTAAGATCCTTGTCAAAGCTTGTGGATACAGTGAGGAGAGTGAAATGATTTGGGACAATATTATCTGTGGTGTAAAGAATACAAAAATCTGTGAGAAATTGTTAGCAGAAGGTGGTCAACTAACACTTGAAAGGGCCATAACAATCTGCTTAACATGTGAAACAACCCAAGCGCAACTAATAATATTTGAAGAGAAACAAGAAATAAAGCAAGAAACTGACTCTATATCAAGAAACTGGAAATAAGCTAGTAACCAAAAATCCAAAGAGCTATTTTTGTTGTGGTCAATTTAGTAAACATCATGTCTGCCCTGCAAAAGGGAAGTTTTGTGCAAAATTTAAAAAAGTCAACAATTTTGCCAGGGTTTGCAAAAGCAGAACAGTGAATGCTATTGAAGATCAGCATAGTGTGTATGAAGCAGGTGGAGAATGGCCATCTAGATCTAATTCAAATGAAGATCAGGCTAAGTCTATATCTCTAAGCAGTCAACCAGGACCATAACCATTAATGGACAGATAAAGGTGGATTTTAATGTTGATACTGGTGCCCCAGCAAACTTAATCCCAAAGCATTACCTTGAAATGCAATCCCCTAAGGCAGTATTACAGACAACCAGACATAGATTCACAAGTTACTGTGGTTCCCAGATACCTTCACTTGGAACCTATAATTTGCAGTGCTGCTACCAACAAGGACAAATCAATTCCAGACATTCCATATAGTGGCATCCAGAACCACTCCCATTATTGGACTGAAAACAAGCAAAGATTTAAATTTGGTGAAACTTATCTTCAATGCTGAGATGCAGAAGGAGCAAGATCATCCAAAAAGCACACCACAAGGTTATAATTACGTTTTTGAAGGGATTGGAAAGCTTGCAGGAGACTGTGAAATTCATTTGAAAGAAGATGTCACCTCTATAGTACACCCTGCAAGAAAGGTGCCAATATCAATGAGAGACAAGCTCAAGGACAAGCTTGTCTGCCATGAAAAGCTAGAAATAATTGAGAAAGTCAGCCAACCAACTGAGTGGGTTAATGCTATGGTCATGGTCAACAAGAAAGATAGAAGTGGATGGCTGTGAATCAACCCAGTTGACCTAAACAAAGTAATTAATCAACTATAATATCCAATCCCAACCTTTGATGATGCTACTAGTAACCTGGATGGAGCTGCTTACTTCACTAAGCTAGATACACGTTCAGGCTACTGAATACTTCAACTGTCTGAGAAGGCTTCATACCTGACAACATTGAACACAGTCTATGACAGATATCCATGGAAAAGGTATCCTTTCCAATTAATATCAGCACAAGATGAGTTCCAGCAAAGATTGAAACATACATTTGAGGGCCTCCAATGGTTGTGCATTCTAGTTGATGATCTCCTAATATATTGAAGTATTAGAAAAGAGCATGGCTTGAAGTTCTGAAGCAAGCCAGGAGGTCTGGCATAAAATTCAACAAAAGGAAGTGTCATTTTGGTCTGGAAAAGGTTTGCTATTTTGGCCATATGATCACCAAAGATGGCATCAAGCCATACGTTTAAAAAATCCAAGCCATTAATGATATGCCCAAACCAAAAACAAAGGAGCAGCTGCAAACATTCTTTGAATGTTGAATTTTTTTCTTTCCAAGTACATTCTAGACCTATCATCAAAAAACAAACCCCTCACAGACATGCTAAAACAAGAGTCTTTTGCTCTACAAGAGTATCATCATGAATGCATTATGGATGTAAAGCATTCAATGATGTCCAGATTAGCATTTTTTTTTTTCACAGCTGTAGGACCATTAAATTGATAGTGGATGGCTCAAAACATGGCCTTGGAGCAGAGAAATCAGCAGAGAAAATTCCTTGACTGGAATTAAATGTCTTTATTTTAATTCTGATCTCTGCTAAGCAAGATGGACGAAGTGAGATAGATTGCAAGTGCTGAAGATCCACATGTAGTTGGAATAGCTGAGGTGAAACCAAAAAAATAGCAGATACCTGCCTACACTCCCAGAGCTACAGATTCCAAATTACAAGGTTCTACAGAGAAACATTGAACAGCAAACTGGAAGGGGATGTCCAAGCTACCCCATTAAGTCCCAGAGGAAACAAACTATCCCAAGAAAGTATCTGACCAAAAATAAAAGCAGCTGATGGAGTAAATATCAAACTCAGAATCTACTACAGAAGTCCAAAAAAGCTGCCGCATCTTAAATCCAACTACGAAGTTCTCTACAGAAGTCCAAATAACAGTCTTGAAAATGACTTGCACTTGCTTGCAGAAATTACTGAAATCTGCAGCAAAAACTTATCAAATGTAGTCATCATGGGCAATTTCAACCTACCAAAAAATCAACTGGTCTAGACAACAAATGCATTGACACAATCCAACATCACCCAAGGCTAAATTCTAAGAAGTGGTGATTAACTCTCATCTGAACCAATTGATCTTAGAGCCCACCCAAAGCTACTGACATTCAATCTGCTACTGACAAACCATTCAGAACTGATAGAGGATATCAACCAACTAGCACCTGTGGGAAAGTCTGATCATTGCATTGTAGGCTTCCAGATCTTGTCCAATGGCAGCAAAGACAAAAAAGAAAAAACACCAATAAAAAATTACAACAGAGCAGACTTCACTGCAATGAGCAATGACCCCAGCAGAGTGGATTGGGAAAAAGAGTTCAGTCCAACTAAAATGTGTGACAAAATGTACTCGTATTTCACTACCGTCTTCACTCAGGAGCCTATTCAGTCATCACTAACAACCATGCATACCAAAGACTCTGACCAAACACTCAGGGTCAAGATAGACCCACGGGTGGTACTGAAGAAACTCAAAGAGCTAAGGATAAGCAAATAGCCAGGTCCAGACAGACTTTGCCCCAGAGTATTAATAGAAACCACAGATCTAATTGCAGAGTCCCTATCAATGATTTTTCAAAAATCCTTACAGTCAAATGAACTCCCTAGTATCTGGAAAAAGGCAAAAGTGATACCATTGCAGAAAAAGGAAAAACTGCCTAGATCCTCTAAATTACTGCCCAATCAGTCTAACCTGCATGACCACATCCTTGAGCACCTGCACAAAAGAAAGATAATCACTAGCAAACAATTTGGGTTCTTGAAGAGAAGGTCCATGGAGTCACAGCTTCTTCTGGCAGTGGAAAACTGGAAAATGCATGCAGATAAGGGTGATCAAGTTGATGTAATTTACATAGACCTTAAAAAGGCCTTTGAAAAAGTATCACATTGTCACCTCTTATACAAATTCTGCAACCTTGGTCTGGGAACCACAGTTGATTGGATCAAACATTTTCTTATTGGAAGGTCTCAAACAGTATCAGTAGACAAAGTCCCAAGTCACACTCAAAGTCAAGGTAATCAATGGTGTTCTCCAGGGCTTGTCCTTGGCCCTCTCTTATTTAACATGTAGCTCAATGATCTAGTAGAAAAAATCAACTCAGATTCTACTGTATGCAGATGACACCAAGCTGTATAAAGTAATCAAAACAGCTGACAATGCACAATCTCTACAAGAGGACCTTGACAAGCTCAATAGATGGATGTCCAACTGGCTGATGGAAATCAATATTGACAAAAGCCATAAGCTAATGATATAGGGAAGCCTACTATCCACTATGAATATAGACTAGAGGATTTACAAATCACATCATGCCAGGAGGAGCAGACTTGGGAGTAGTCATTGATAGCAACCTTGACTTCAAGATCCACTATAACAGCATTATTGGGAAAGCAAATTGTGTTGCAGGAGTTTTAAGAAGCAACTTCACTTTTGGAAATGATAAAACTCTTTGCCTTCTCTACAAAGCTCTAGTACAGCCAATCCTTGAATAGAGTCATTGCACCACACATCCCATTTAAAACAAAAAACATTGAAGCTCTTGAAAACATTCAAAGACAAATAACAAAGTTCTGCCTGACTCTGAGAACTTACCTTACAAAGATAGGCCTTAAGCCCAAGGTTCTTTCACTAGCTTATTGACTGTACCAAGGAGACCTCATTAAGGTATACAAGCTTTGCTACAACACCTACAAAACATCAAGGCTACCAATGTTCTAAACGTAAGCCACACAAACCTTTGTGGTCACAAAATAAAGCTTCAAGAGGCAAGATTCCAAAAGGATATTGGCCAATGGGCATTCATGAACTGTTTCTAAACTGTTATATATTCATCCTATTTTATTTCATCAGCATTAACCAAACTTGACTTCTTTGCAGTGTCAGCATAATGCACCAGTACCAAATCATTTTTTCTGACTTCAAACTGTCCAAATACTTTACTCCCCCAGTAAACACCCCCCCCCCCCTTCTGTGGAAAAGAAGGCTTTCCAAATTTCAGAACTTTATTTGAGTTTTTTTCAAAGAAAAGTTTTCTTTCCCAGAAAGAGGTCTTTTACCCTATTTTGCATGCTACAAAGTAACAATTTTATTTCTAGCCCTTTCTTATAGCCAAATATAATGTCTATAGAGAAAAATGTCTCATTTTAAAGGACCAGACAGGGCTTAAAATTGAATTTCTAAGAAAAACAACTAATATATTTAGAATAACTAAAAAATGGGATACCACCAGATGGCTAATTTAACAGTGCATATATATATACAAATCTTAAATTAGCCAACTGGCCAACCAGTATTTTAAGCCTAGGAGTCCAGCTGGAAATAAGGAAACATATTAAGAAAACAATTCTTACTCCATAATACACAGAATAATCCTAGTTAACACATTTTGCAGGGGGATAACCTTTATCTTCACTTCTTTCCTTGTTTTTTCCAGTTTTTCTAAGAAATTTACAAATTTCTTAATTTACATTACTTACATTAATTTACATTAATTAGGTAAACAAATGTCTTGATTTTTTTGGACATCCACCATATGGCTAATATGGGAATAAAGTTCATTTGTGATGCAAATAGATATTATATTTGGATTAAGGATGCAATTCTAGGTATATATTTGTGCATTAGGGGGAATATAGGTCCTAAGAATTTTACAAATTTCTTAGGACCTATATATTCACAGAATATATGCCCCCACCCCCCTAATGCGCAAATATATACCTAGAATTGCATCCTTAATCTAAATATAATATCCATTTGGATCACAAGAGAACTTTATTCCCATATTAGCCATATGGTGGATGTCCAATAAAATCAAGATGTTTTTGTTTACCTAATTTGTAGCTCAGTAATTGAAATGTCTCCAAATTTACCAAAAGAAAATAACAAAGTATTACTAAATTCCTTATTTTACAACAAGTTCACTAACAAAGCCAAGGCAAGTGAAAATAAAGTTACTACTGGATCTCTTAAAAAGAATATGTGGTAGAACAAAAACACATTTAGAAATTAATAATTTACAGTTTTGTCTCTAATTGAATTCAAGAATAAAAAATTTGGATAAATTTTTACCAAATCATATTAGGCTATTCAGTTACAAATAAAGTGAATATACTACTCAATGCCTTTATTATGCTCTTTACAAATATAATAATCATTTTTTGCAAGAAACAAATTTTATCCACCACCCTATATATATACCAATTCAGGGTAAATATTTGTACATTAGGGTGGGGGGGGGAAGTTTAAACTTACCTCTCATTTATATCAGAAATAAAATGTGCAAATATATACCCTGAATTGGTATATAGGCCTATAGAGAAGGGGGCTAAAATTCATTTCCAACAAAAACAATTATTATAGTTTTTAAAGAGCATAAAAAGGCATCCAGTAGTATATTCAGTCAATATCTACAAAATCATATTGTTGAGTTAGGAATAAAGTGAATACACCATTCAAGGCCTTTCTTAATGCTGATTACGAATATAATGAGCATTTCTATCAGAAATTAATTTCAGCCCCCCCCCCCCCCCTATATAGGCTATACCTAACATAACCCAACCAAACCTAACCCTGAATTGGCCTATATAGGGGGGGGGGGCTGAAACTCATTTCCAATAGAAATGCTTATTATATTTGTAAGCAGCATAAAAAAAGGCATCAAATGGTGTATTCCTTTTGACCTTACTCAATAATATGATTTCGTAGATATTGACAGTATATTCACTTTATTTGTAAATAAATAATATGATTTGGTAAAAATTTACCAAAATTTGTTTATGTGGGAAGTTTTGAACATGGCCTACTCTAATAAAGTGCTTTAAGACCTGAGCCCCCTAGCCCAGCAATGGCTAGAGGCTTCAACCCTAATACTTTACTCATTTTTTTCAAACTTATTACACATTATATTAACAGAGAATTCAAATAGCTAAAAAAAAAAACTTACCACACTAATATCCAAGATTCAGCAATGACTATATCTTATTATCTGCTCCTCTATCTTACAAAAGTGAACTACAAGTCAAAAAATTTCCATGCTAAGTTTTTTCGTGAGCAATACCTCCCATAAGTACGTCTATATTGGGGCGCACCTCTCTTATACTTGTGATTTCTTTAAGTTGATTTATTTTTCTTGGTTTATTTAAAGAACATCATGATAATGATGAAAACAAATACAGTTTTGCAAGGAGACTAAACCACTTCGTAACGTCCCAAACACCTAAAAACGTAAATTTTTCGTAAGTTTTTGATAGGAAAGTCTCTTTTCAAGGCAGGGTGCCTTACCCTGCGTTCAGTTAAGCTTATTTCAATAACTTTTTTC
Source organism: Artemia sinica (assembly GCA_027921565.1). Classification (NCBI taxonomy): domain Eukaryota; kingdom Metazoa; phylum Arthropoda; class Branchiopoda; order Anostraca; family Artemiidae; genus Artemia; species Artemia sinica. The sequence goes on along the minus strand of JAPEVW010000808.1, from coordinate 26,056 downwards.
AATTTTTAGCGTTCATTTACTTACTGCAGTTATTGCTATTGCGTTCGTTTGCGCTCATAATAAGCTATTACAATTATTATTTGCTTATTGCACTTAAAACCTCAATAAGCTGCAATAAGTCCTTTCTAGAAAGAAAATTGTCGATGCTTTTTTTCTATAAGCATGAATTTTAAAATATATATATTTCTTTTTAAGGAACTGTGGACCTGCAAGATTTTAATTCTAATCAATTTTGCTATATATTTTTGGTATAGGCTTGCAAGATTTTCACTTTAATCAATTTTTTATCCATAAAATCTTGTATAATCAGAATAATTTAAGCATGAATGGGGAGAGATAGCCTAGGCTAGACCACTAGGCTAAAGAGGTGGCACTTTGGGATAATTATTTTAGTTATTTCCAGCCTTGTGTTTTGAGCCTCAGTTTAGAATAGGCTGCTTGTTTTGAGAAATGTAATAACAATAAAGAAAAGGATAAATGTTTTCTTTTAGCAAGCCTATTATAAGGGCTCACAACTGGGTGAAAAATCCAAATTTGGTATTATTGATTAGCCCTAAAATGTCTATGAGGAGCTTTTATTAAAGATCAAATGGTAGGTAAGCTCCTTTGCCCAACCTTTTCCTTTTTTCAAAATTTAAATAATGCCTGATATTTTGTTGTTGTATATTTTGTATTTTTTGGCAATTTAATTTATTTATTTTATATACTCATTGATTTTAAGGGATATTAATAAAACATTGGGATACATACTGGCAGGGGTGTCCAAAGGGGGGGGGGATACAAAAACAAATTGAATAAAAAGCTATTAAAAATTGAAATATGTCAAGGGCTATTAACCCACCCTTTAGCTTTCCTGTCCTAGGTAGGTTTTTCTGTTTTAAATAATTTATTCTGTTTTAAAGCATTTTTAGAGATATTCTAAGTCAACCATGGGCATATTGCTGTCACAATATGCCCGAATGAGCTGGTGGAAAACAAATAAAAATATAAAAAATATAATTTTTTTTATTATTCTTTTTCAAGACTAAAAATATCACAAAACTAGGCATTCATAGTGCTTGATTGTATTGTAAGTAATTACAATCCCTGATGGAGTTTTGTTGATACCTGTCTTAAAAATAATTTGTCTAAAAAAAATATCTATTGTTTATGGGGCATTAGTGAAATGGCAGCAACTATGACTTGAGTTTTTTTTTCAATTTTTTCTTTTCTTAAATAATTGTTGTTCGCTGGTTGGTCACAATTTTCTATTTGTTGGTCACGTTTTTTATTAAGTGAGTAGCTGTAGTCAGATAAATAACTAGGCTAGCTCTATAACTGCTTCTAATTTTATTGAAGATAGTAATTCTTATTGGAGTTTCTTGTATTGTTTTTTTTTTAGGTGACATTACTTGTATCTCAGCTGAGGAGGCCAAAGCCAATTGGGGCTTCTCTAATGCTGAGTTTTCATCAGCAAGACTGGTTGAAATAATTGAAGCTAGTTCTTGCACTACTTCAGCTTGGCATTCATCTTGGGTCAATGAGGGTTGAAATGTTTGGGCATTAAAATGCACCCTTTGGTGTATCTCCTACCCTCTCTAGCTTGAAGAAATATTTTTGAGGTGTAAAAAAATTTAATTTTCTTATGCAAATTCCCTGTTGCTTTACAATTACAAGAATGTCTATGAGGAGCTTTATTAAAGATCAATGGTAGGTAAGTTCTTTTGTACAATCTTTTCCTTTTTCAAAAATTTAAATAATGTCTGATATTTTGTTGTTGTATATTTTGTATTTTTTTAGCAATTTCATTTATTTTTTTATATACTCAATGATTTTAAGGGATATAAATAAAAATTGGGATACATACTGGCAGGGATGTCCAAGGGGGGGGGGGGATACAAAAACAAATTGAATAAAAGGCTATTAAAAATTGAAATATGTCATGGGCTATTAACCCACCCTTTAGATTTCCTGTCCTAGGTAGGTCTTTCTGTTTTAAATAATTTCTTCTGTTTTTAAAGCATTTTAGAGACATTCTAAGCCAACCATGGGCATATTGCTGTCACAATATGCCCAAATGAGCTGGTGGAAAACAAATAGAAAATATAATACTGTCTTAAAAATAATTTGTCTAAAAAAAATATATTGTTTATGGGGCAGTAGTGAAAATGGCAGCAACTATAACTTGAGTTTTTTTTTCAATTTTTTCTTTTTTCAAATAATTGTAATCATATATAAACAGAAAAAAATTTCATTCCATCCAGATGCAAGGTGTATGTGATTTTAATTTAAGGTAATTATTACCATTTCTTCCTGTCTAATTATGTAATATTTTCACAAAAACTTTAAAACTACTCTGTTGTTGTCTTTGTCTGAGTCATCTGCAGGGTGCCAAAAACAGATTAGTTACTAATAGCACTCATGATCCTATAAGTCAAAATGTTATATTTGAGTAAGAGATCCTTAAACTCACCATCTGAAAAACAGATCCCTGTTTTCAGATGGTGAATGATTGTAATAATTAGTACGATAGGGTGTTATGCAAATTAATCCCTTTAAATTGCAGTTAAGTCACTTCTTGTTAACTCCAAAAGCTGTTTTGCAGCATTGATGAATCTTCCAGACATCACCCTTCTTTCCTATCAAGATCCTAAGCTTCTATGAAGGGAGAAAACCTGTGCTAACTTGTTTTTGAAATATTGAATAGTATTTAAAATATTGAATAGTATTGTCAGCATTTTTTATACTCTTGGCCTTTACAAGGCAGATCCAATCATTGGATCTGTGTTTTAAACCAATTTTTGGTTCAAAGCTAGGGCCTTTTATTCCAAATTCTTTATAATTTTAAAAAGTAGAAAATGAATAGATCTATGAGGTTTAAAACCCCTTCCTAGACTTTATGTTCATCAATCTTGGAGTAATCCGTTTTTTTTCCCATGTACACAAATCACATCTCATTTTCTTTAAAAATAGTCATTACTGTGAATGTAGTTTTTTTTAGAATGACTGGTAAAATACACTGGCATATTTGACTAACAGTTGCATTTTCACCACTTTCATGAGTGCAGTTGTAATTGCTCTAAGCTTTAACATTGCTCTTTAGTATCACTTACATTATTTTCAATTAATACCAAATTGTGTGAAAGCATTAGTTTCTATGACAAGTACCAATCCATGACAATTCTTATGTTTTATGTTGCAACTGAATTGGTCAATCCATTTATTGCTTTAACTGTAATATGAAAGAAATATTACTTTATTTTTGTTTATGATTTATCTATTTATTATCAGGAGGAGAAGATTATGGGTGCACCCAATTTTACAAGAAAGGGAAAGGGCTGTGAAAGGTCATCTAATGTTACTCAATGATTTACTCATGAGAGATGATGAGGAGAAATTTCTAAATTTTGTAAGATTGACAAAAGCAGAGTGTGTGGAATTACTTAGTTTAGTAAGGCCTTTGATAATAAAAAAAATACAAATTCCAGAAAGGCAATCTCTCCAGAACTGAACCTTGCTTTGACTTTGACACTGAGATATTTGAGTACTGGCATGTCTATGGCACCTCTCCATTATGAATTCCGTGTTGGCCACTCAACAGTTTCACAGATATTATCTGATACACTGAAGGCAATATACAAAGTTTTAAGTCCCATGCATCTGCAAGAGAGCCCAATCAGATACATTAAAAAGTGTCTCTGACACTTTTAAGGCAAAATGTTCTTTGCCAAATTGCATTGGTGCTTTGGATGGCAAGAATGTGCGGATTCAGTGCCCATACATGTCAGGCTCCCAATTCTACACTTATAAAAACTATTTTAGTGTTATACTTTTAGCTGCTTGTGATGCTAACTACGAATTTATTTTATGTAGAGATGTTGGAGCATATGGAAGTGAAAGTGATGGGGGTGTATTTGCCAGGTCAGATCCTTTGAAAGGCATAGACAATGGCAACATTAAGCTTCCTGATCCTCTGCCATTGCCTTGAACAATGGAAAATTTTCCATATTTTGTTGTTGCTGATGAAGCCTTTCCATTGTGCAATTACATTATGAGGCCCTTCCCTGGAAACAGACTGTCAGAAGGACAAAAAAGTTTCAATTACCAATATCAACAGCTCGGCGTTTAATTGAAAATACTTTTGGTATACTGGTTCAGAGGTTCAGAGTATTTCGAACCGAAATCTTGGCACAGCCAGAAAAAGTAAAGGCAATAATTACTGCTTCCATGTGCCTTCATAATTTTATTATTTCAGTTAGAGGAGCTCCAACTGATATTCAGGAGCAGTCAATGCGAAGTGGGATTTCTGAGCTTGGGAGGGTTGGGAGCAACAATTCTTCTAGAACAAACCAAGATCTGAGAAATAGATTAATGCAATATTTTTTATCTGTAGAGGGTGCTTTTCCTTGGCAACAAGAAAAAGCATTGAGAGGCTCATTTTAAATAGTGCATAAATATTGTACATCACACCCATATCCAGGATCTTTTTTTGGGGAGGGGGGTGGGTAGTTAGAAAATAAGCATAACAAATTTCCTTATATGTATTTTTGTGTATTTGTAAGTTGCTTATATGTATTTGATATATTTTTAATTTTGTTTCTGAATATTTTCTGTGCTTAAATGTCAGAAACAATAAAAAATGTTTATGGTTTTACTAATTTACACAATTTTAAATTAATTGGTTGCACAACTTTTAATTCATCTTCAATTATTAAAAATTGACCATTTATTATGTAAATTTTGGAATTTTATTCTCCAAAGAAATTATACTTACAACTCTAAATAAATGTAGCCCCCAAGCAATGGGGCTTTACAGGCCTTTTAAAAATGAGTCTATATATCGAGACTTTAAGTAAAAATGTATAGATAGCCTGAATATATAGAGAAAATATTTTAGTAAATTATAAAGCGACTGAGATAACAAATTTCCTTATATGTATTTTTAAGTTGCTTATATGTATTTGATAAATTTTTAATTTTGCTTCTGAATATTTTCTATGCTTAAATGTCAGAAACAATAAAAAATGTTTATGGTTTTATTATTTACACAATTTTAAATTAATTAGTTGCACAACTTTTAATTCATCTTCACTTCCTAAAATATACTATTAATTATGTAATTTTGGAATTTTTATTCTGCAAAAAATTAGACTTACAACTCTATATAATTTTGTGTGGTCACGTGTGCCCAACTGCTTCATCAGTCCCCCCATCTAAAAAACAATCTTTTTCTAAAACATATATTATTCAAGACCAGTGTTTAACATGGGACCTTTGTCTTTCTCCTATGCTTTTTGAAGCAATGGGGTTTACAGGCCTTTAAAAATGAGTCCATATATAGAGACTTTAAGTAAAAATCTATAGATAGCCTGAACATATAGAGAAAATATTTTAGTAAATTATGAAGTGACTAAAGATCAAAATATAATAATAAAATTACATAAAAAGGTAAAAAGGATTTCAATTATGTTTTTGTATGTCCAATAAAGCATTCATGATTTTTACATGGCACTGCAATTTCTCCTCTGCAGGCATATTTCTCATAAATGATACAAGAGACATAAGAAAATGTTGATCTTCATCAAGAGTTGTTTCTTTATTTTGATTCCTCTTTTATTTTTCATTTAAGTATGCAAGAATTGCTTCATCAGTTTCAGATGCAGCACTTCCCTCTGTTTTATTCCACTTTCTTTTTCTAAAGTTTGAATTTTCTTGAAAAAACTTCATCTGGAGTGCTAGAAGTTGACGGGTGAGGACTTTCTTGTTGGAACAGTGACGATTCCTCTGAATGACTAATATCACAATCAATTTCCTCAGTGTAGTCGTCCTCTCCCTCTGCCATCACATTGATGACAGGCAATGCAGATGCACAGTTACCTAAACAAAAATAATGATTAGAAACAAGGCTGCAAATGAATATGAATGGGCTTTCTTGAAATAAATAATTAGATTGATATGTTCTCGTGACATCACATTACCATTTTTTATTTGAATTTTGATAGTCCACTTTTTACTTTCATAGATACAAACTCATTTTAGTACTCCAGTTTTACTTTCATTTATTTTATTTCTGTATGTCATTTTCAGCTTTGTGTTCAGAATTCCTAAATTTAAAAATCCTTAAACAGCAATCATGATGCCAATAAACAATTATTGTAATAGTAATTTAAACATGAATTAATCAATACCTTTAAAATTGCTACTTAACACATTTTATTTAGGACATGCAAACTGCAAGCTTAATAATCTGTATTGGCTAACATTTCATTCTTTGTGACAACTTTCTAAGCAATCCCTGATTGACAATGAGTTCAAAGAAGTAAAATTATTGCATTCCTGCAAAATATGAACAATGAGTCTATTGAATATATACAAGCCTGCCACATGGCTGTGCCAGGGCCAGACAGCAAAGTTGCCCTGCAAATTAAGTAATATATATATTTCTTTATATATACAATTCTATACCAATGGTTTTCCTGTTCCTATCAATGATTATATCTTGTAAAAAATCCATTCTTTGCATCAATGCTTGGTTTTCTGCCTTCATGGTAGAAGCTGCAGAACCACTGGGCAGTCTTGAAATTTTTCTTAGTTGTATATATCTTCTCTCAGACTGACCCATCTTTTTTGAAGCTCGGTAACTACAAGAAAGAAGTAAATGAAGACATGATTTCACAAAGAATTATTTCAAGTGTAGTAGATCATTCAATTTAACTTGTTATATCTGATTTCACTTCCAAAATTGATGATTAAATAGCTTTATACGTAAAAAGAAGAAATGGGGGTTCATTTCTTCCTAACATTAGCCCAGCAGCTTTAAAATTTAGTAAAAAAAAAGAAAAAAAGCAGTTATATTTAAATATTCTTGCTTGAATTCCAGGGCTTTGATAATCAGAATCATGCAGCATTACAAAACATTTTTTGACCATTTTTATTGAAAAAAATCCTTTATTTGGTATTTTCATTAAAGAAAGACAATAAAGCAACAGAATTGCCCCACCCTCTTTATTTTGAAAAACTGCATGTTGTATACCTACCCCTACATCTTTGCACCTCCCCATCCATTTTGAAAGTAATTTTTTTTTTTGCAATTTTTTTAAAGACTATTAATGGTATTTTTATTTGATAAGATCAATGAAAGAAAGATTGCTGCTAAATTTTATAAAATGCATGTTGCCCACATGCACCTACTTTTTTGTCAATTGATGCCCCTGTTTACAAAAATAGTCAGTAATATTGACTGAAATGTTGCAACTTTCACCCTGACCATTCAAAAATCCAAACTACTAGTTAATGTTGCAATTTGATAATGTGCTAATCACTGGCAGCAAACAATACAGTTTTTTATTATTAAGCAAAGGTAAACTAGTTTTACCAGCAGTGTATTAAAATTCAAGGACCCATATAGAAGGTGAAATTTTTCCTAGGTTTGCTATTTATTCAATCCTGAAACTTGGCAAAACTCCTCATAATTGGCAATCTCTTACAACAAAATGTAGTCCCTATTGTTTTTGTATTGTACATGCCAGTAACCACTAAAAATTGTCTGAAACATCTTTTGTACCTTACTATAGTTTTCTATTAATGATAATAAAACAATACAACAAGGGCCAGAGAAAAGGAAGCTAGACAATATAGACCCATTTGCAAAATTTTTTTCCTCTTGAAACTACAGTAAAAATTGAGAAATATAAAAGGTCACAATCCTAGAATCACATACTAGCCACAGTAAATTCTAGATGGGCTGCCCATCTTGGAAAATAGCTAAATTAGGTGAGTGAAATCATCAGGAATGCATTCAGATCCTTTGGGATCCACAGGATAGCATTTTTAAAATGACTATCTCTAGTCTTTAGCTATTAAAAGGGTGTTGCCCTTAATTGAAATTGACAATATTTTTTATTTGAGCCTTATTTGCTCAATCCTGAGCTTTATGGTGTTAACATGTATAGATGATTTCTTAAACTTGTGGAAAAAGTCTTAATACAGCTTTCAATCCTTTTTGTGTGACAGGAACTAATATTACCAAAAGCTACAGCCAATAAAAAGAAAGTGAAAACCAATACTAAGGGGATACATTTGTTCAATAAAATACAGATAACTTCAGTATTCAATGTGATCTATCTAGTCCCAAAAATAGCAAAAGGCTGGATATGTAGCATTATACAACTTCCCAGTGTATAATTTATGCCTACAATTCATTCAAATTAAGTACTTCTCAATATAATAATCATTTTTGTTGGAAAGGAATTTTAGCCCCTACCCCTACATATACCAATTCAGGGTATATATTTGTACATTAGGGGGGTGGGGGTAATTTTATTTCTGATATAAATGAGAGGTAAGTTTAAACTTTCCCCCCATCCCCTAATGTGCAAATACACATTACATTCACATTAGTTGTAACTCAATAATAGGATTTGGTAAATATTTACCATCAAACCTAACTTAACCTAGTTTATCAGTATTTGCCTATTAATATGCTTTGTGAAAAATTATTACATGGCACTGATTGTGTTTAATTACATATATAGGCCTGGATCATTTAAAAAAGGGAAAATACAGTAGGGTCCATGTTTATTTTTCAGAAATCTGTTTTTTTTTTTAAATGGTAGAATGGTGAAAGAAATGAAGATAAAAGGTTCTCCCCCTGCAAAACATGCTAACTAGCATTATTCTGCATATTATGAAGTAAGAATTGTTTTCTTTACATGTTTTCTTGTGTACTAGTACAAATCTAGGCTTATACAAAAAATAAAACATGGTTGCATCAATAGCTACAACTTAAGCTAGGCCTAGACAAAGATCAAACCGCATCTAGGCTATAATTAACCTTCAGGTTGTAAATACAAACCCTAAACGAAGTACTCTCATGTAATATTGACTCTGTATGACTTTCATTTTCAGAAGATTCCTCACTACTCATTATATCTTGAAAACATCTAGGGCAGCCTGAATAATGAATTTGTTCATTTCCATTTTTTTAACTTTTAAATTGCTCGCGCAAATGAAAAAACAGCGTTCATTTTAATACAATAATACAATAAGTTATTGCTAATTCCAATAAGTTATTGCAATAACCACAACAAGCTTAACTGAACGCGGGGTTAGTTTTGCTATCAAGAGTGGTAATTAAAGGAGGAAGGGAAAAATTTGTTGCCTGTATAATTTTAAAATTATATTTTTACGTAATCTTATTAAAAATCCTTCCTCCAACTTTTAAAAGGTGCCTAAAAAGTATACAATAATAGCAATTTATGCTTTTTTACGTTCAAAAAATTCCCATTTATTCAACTGTAAGTGCTGCTTTCAGTTCACCTGCATAAACCCCACCCCCCGTTTCGTGTATATAACCCCAGGCTACTATTTTGCATATTTTGTTTTTGTTGTTTTTAATTGCCATTATTAGTGTTTTAAAGCAAAAGTTGATAAGTAATGTATACAAGATAAAAGGCAAATCAATCAGCACAGGACAATTTAGTGTTTCAGAAAAAAATATATAAACTAGATTTTTTTTTTTTATTTCAATGAAAAATATCTTAATAAATTCAGCTTTTTAAAAAGACCTGAAAAATAATTTTTATCGCTCCGTTCCCGTCTAGCATTTTAGATTGCCTTGGTTTCTACTTCATCTCCTCAAACATCAAATTTGTATCGCTCCAACATGAAGATTTAAGTGATTCCGAGTGACAAAGTTTTTTGTTTGTTTTTATTTTATCGAGAAAAAAATTTCAATCGTAGTCTTTAATTCTTCTGCAAAACAGCAGTTATCATGGTTGCAGCGGCAGCTTCAACCTAGTAAAGATTGAACCACAGCCCATAGTAGTCAAAAGCTGAACAATGTGTTTTCAAAAACACTGTCTGGTGAGAAAAAATTGCCATCTGACACTTAATCAGGAACGGTAATTATTGTTTCGGTTAATCTTAGAAGTTAAGGTTTATGGCAAAAAAAGTTTATGGTGATCTCTAAAAAGAGCCTGAAACCCCTTTAAAAATTATGTGAAATTGAAGCAATGAGTGCACCCCTAGAATCAGCATGGTCCAAAACCTTTTGTTGCATAGTTACAGTCTTCCACCTTGAACCACAAGAAAAATTTCTTTTTCGCATGGGTAACACTGATCTGTCTCCCTTTTTTCTAGCAGGGCTAGCGGGTGGCCAGAGCATCATAGAAAAGTGTGTAATAGCTCATTCGAAAGAGAATTAAATTTGCAAGTGCGCTTTTTAAGTAACCTTAAAGATTAAAGGGCAAATAGCCCCTCTCCCTACAAACCCCATCCCTCCAAACTAGTCCTGTAAAAATTTTGAGACAGCCATTCTGTTTAACGCAGTTCAAAAGTCCAACATATATGGTTTTAATGATGATATGGCTCTCCAAATTCCCTGGGGAAGGGCTGTATGTGGTATCAGGTGTATCGATATCGCGCGTATCGGTATCCGGCGTATTGGTATCGCATGTATCGTATCGGGAATATCGGTATCAGTATCCGTTGTTGTTGTTTTTTCAGCCATTTTCTAGGCTCATTTTTTAAAGGCTGTCCCGGCAAGGTATCATGGTTGCAGTGGCAGCTGCAACCTAGTAAAGAGCGAACCACAGCCCATAGTAACCAAAAGTTAAAAAATGCGTTTTGAAAAATACTGCCTAGTGAAATAAAAATTCCATCTGACACTGACTCAGGAATGTTAACTATTATTTTGGTTTGTCTTAAAAGTAAAAGTTTATTACGAAAAGAAATTTATGGTGATTTAAAAAAAAGCCTCAAACTCCTTGAAAATGGAGTCAGATCAAGATGAAAAGTGTACCATTGAAATCAACACGGTCAAAAACCTTGTAGAAGGTAACTACAGTCCCCCTCCCTGAACAACAAGGAAAATCCCTTTTTTGCATCGATAGCACTGATCTGTCTCCCTTTTTTTTTCTTTCTTTTTTTTCAACATGCCTAGCGGACTACAAGAACATCATAAAGATTTTCTTAGTTGATCATTCAAAAGCAATTTCTCATACCTACATGCTTTTTATAAACTCTGCCATCTACAAGTGCCATATAGCACTAAAATGGCACTTTTTGTGCTATCTCTCAAGGGGTTGCACTAGCAGGCTACCAGAACATCGTAGACAGATCTTTTGTAGCTCATATAAAAGATACTGCACATATCTACTTCTTTCATATAAATTCCACCTTCATCAAGTTCCAAATAGCACTAAAAACAATACTTTTGGTGTCGTGTCTCAAGTGGAAAAGCTGGGGCTATTAGGCTAGAAGAAGTTATAAAAGTGATGTTAATGACTCATTTAAAAGCTATTGCTTATATATATGTTTTTCTTTCAACTTTACATTCGTAGCAAAATAGCACTGAAAAAAAAATTGTGCCACTTCTTAAGTGGTAAAGCTCAGAAGTACAAAGTAGGTATCATTGTAATAATTATATTCCAGAACCTTTAACTGGAGCTTCACAAGAATTCCACCCGTACACTCCCCTACCAGCCCCCTTAGTAGGTTTCATAAATCGTCTGGTCATCAGTAAGCCACTAAAACCTTAAGAGGCTACCACACCATCATTGATATATGTTTAATTTTCTCAATTATAAGCTATTGATTATATTTACTAGATTTTTAAAAATACTACCATCGACTAGATTTCACAGATTTTAATGCTAACTAGTTTCTGAGGTTAATTTGCAATGAACTTCTTGGTCATAGTTGAAGCATTAGCTGCAACATAGTAATGAGGAAACCACAGCGCATAGTAACTGAAAGTTAAAAAATGTTAAAACGGTCGTTTTTTTTTTCTTTTTTATTCCAGGCCTAGCGGGTTACTAGAACATCATGGAGAGATGCTTAAGAGCTCATTCAAAAGCTATTTCTCATATGTACGTGGTTTATATAAATTTCGCCGTGTGCAAGCAGTGGCGGATCCAGGGGGAGGGCGAGGAGGCCGCCCCTCCTTTTTTGTCGAGTGACATCTCGTTTGAAGTGTTTCATCTGTCTGATGAGAGCACTCCCAGTTTTGACATGAAAAGGAACCTCGTTCTAATTCTTTGGCCAGTTTTTTACACATGGAATTTTATTACTTGGGCACTAAAAAAACTGGTTTTGTTACATAAAAAGTCACAAAGTCCTGTAACAATGGGGCACATATTGCATTTTATGGTAAATCTTCGGATATTGTTTTCACTTAATAAAAACACTGTATGTGGCATAATAAGCACAAGCGAGGCCAAAGTCCGCATATATGTGATACAAACATTTTAATTTGTCAGGACCCAACATAGATTCATAATTTAAAATAAATACCAGGTCTCGTATGAAACAGCTTGCGAAAAATGAGCCCCTCACAAACAATTTTGGTGGCAAAACAACCGGGCACATAGACATAGCAGGGGCTGTGGTGATAATCTTCTTATGAAAAACGAATTGGCGATAGTAGTAATTTTTAGAGACTAAAGGAAATACACGAACTTTGACAAAAATATTTTAGAAGAATGAATAACCTTCATTCACAAAAGAGGGAAGGGGGTAGTCTACATGTTTTTTTTGATAAATCACTTTTATATTTCTAAACATTGACCTTGTTTTTACGTATCTTTACTACTACTACTACTAACAACTCACCGCAGCACCAAGCCGCCTGAGGCCAACACAGTTACGCACGCTCTTCCTCCATCCCAATCTATTCAAAGCCTCCCTTTTTACACACGCCCACGAATTTCCCATTTCCTTTAAATACTTTCTTTATGACGTCCTCCCACCCCAGACCAGGACGACCTGCTTTCCGCTTAGCCTTAGACAGTTGGCCGAAAAGAACAATCTTCGGCAATCTGTCATCCTTCATCCACAAAACGTGCCCTAGGCACCTCAACCTTTCTTTCATTATAGCCCTAGAGAGCGGTATTGAACCATATTTTTCGTATGGCCTATTGTTTGAAATACGGTCAGTCAGCTGGGTACCCAGAACAACCTTTAACAAATTTCTTTAATGTATTTCTTTTATGATTATGTATCTTTGGTATATAGTTAAATTAAAAAAAAAGTTTTTTCACCTGATAGTAAGAAGCAGCATCAAAATTTAAAACGAACAGAAATTATTGCTTACATGAGGGGGGTTGCTCCTGTCTCAATACCTCTTTCTTTACGCTAAATTTTGACTTTTCTAGAATATTTTAAAAGGGTTATTATTCCTATTAAACGGCCCTTGTGTTTTATGATTAGTTTTAAAGAACTGGGGCAAAAAGGCAAACTTCATCGTAAACAGCGAGGTATTGAGGAGGGTGCCAACCCCCCCCCCCCCTCATATACGTAATAATTTCTGTTCGTTTCAAGTTTTGATGTTCCTCCTTACTTTCAGCTGAAAAAAAATGTTTTTTTATTTGATTTCTGATTGTTACGAAATAATGGCGGGAAATCCGGCTCCCCCTCCATGGAAAGTTCTTCTCATGTAAATAGTCCCCCCACCACCAAGAAAAATTCTTGCGGTCAATTTCGGATGAATTTTTTTTTGTAGCACACTTTCATGTGAAAGAATTTCTGTTTTGTTTTTAAATCATGCAGAAAATCCCCTTCTCTGTGGAAAAGTTTTCCCGCAAATACCCCATCCCTAGAATAAAATTGATCCAGGAGAAAATTTTCCCGAGACAATTTTCTCCCGTGGAACCCTCCCCCCCCCCCAAACGGAAAGATACTCTTAAGAAAATTCCAACCTGGTGAAAATTCCCCTTAAAATCTCTACATCTAAAATAATATCAGAAAGAAGCATCTTATAAAAATAACATACCTGTGGAAGCGCAAATTCAGCTTGTCACCAAGTCTTTTCTTGCAACATGAAATAACAATTCTCAAAATCTCAATGAAATCAAACGTCAAAATTAGCGTGTTTACTGGAGGCAAAGAAGAAAAAGCGCAAGGAACTCGCGAACTCGCAAAATCCCATGCGATCTGGTGTCTATTTAATAATATGTCTATATGACCCAACACTGAATGAAATATTTTCGAATATTTGTAACACCCAAAGTTGATCTTTCCTGTAACTTGATACGTCTCTGTGAAATGCGTCTGCCGACAAAGGTCAAATCTCCCCTTCTGTAACTTGATATGATATCTTTGTTTGGGTTCTTGGGCGCTGGGCAACTGGTTTTGTTAAATAAAAAAATCGCAAAAGTCTTTTAACAGTGGGGCACCTATTACATTTTATGGTAAATTTTTGGGACATTGTTTTCTCACTTAACAAAAATATTGTATATGGCATAATAAGCCCAAGCGGGGCTAAGGGAGGCCAAAGCCCACATGTATGTAATACAAGCATTTTAATTTGTCAGGACCCAACACTGAATGACATATCTCGAATATTTGTAACACGCAAATTGCCTCTTTGTGAAATGCGTTTCCCGACAGAAGTAAAATCTCCCCTCCTGTAAATTGATAATGATCTCTCTTTGTCATATTCACCTTGCCGACACAATGCCCTTGCTGACATAAATTGAATATATTTTTGTGACTAGTAGAATTCTTTCGTGTATGCCCGCACCATCTGTGATTTCCGAACTTTAGATATGTTACTTTTTTAAACCGCTATTTAAAGAAGAAATGGACTATAAATTTGCTGTGCTAAAGGTAATGCTGATTATCTGTTTGTAAATTCTTCTTCTTCTTCTATCTTACAGCAGGCGGGCTTTTCAGTAACACTATTTAGCCCTCTTCCTTTTGCTTCACTCTGTGGGCTACAGAGCTACTGGCTTGATTGCCTCATATTTATTAGATATATTCAGATATCTTTCAGCAGATCTTTCAACTCTAGGAGTTCAAATATAAGATGATAGATGTCGATTTCTATGCTCTGTGTGCAGGTATAGTTGGCTAGGCTCTTGGCTGATAGTGGGATTTTGTGGTGTTTGAAGTATTTTAACAGTTTAGAAAGCAAGGTATGTTGTGCAGACGTCAGCATATTACATTCAAATAGGCAATGGTCAATTGTTTTCATTATTCATATTACAATGCCTGCAAAGAGGGGACAGGGAATTGATCCACTTGAATTAGAAAGCTTATATGAGAATGCAAGGAAATTTAGTCCATTTGTTCCAGAACGAATTCTATGATAAATTTTAGAAAGATACTTATTGGGAAAGGGGGAAAGGATAGGATTAATCTTATTAAAATTAATATCTGATAGCCTCCATCGGTAAATATCTCTAATTGGGATTGGTCTCTCCCACTTGGCTGGTCAATATTTATAGCATTTTTTGCTATTTCATCAACCTGATGATTACCACTTATGCCAGAGTGGCTAGGAATGTACTGAAAGTAAGTTTTTTATGCCACTTGAAGCAAGATTATCAATAATACTGAGACAATGATAAGTGTCAATGTCCAACTTATATTGAGGAGCTGAGGCCAGCAGCTCAAGGCTTGATAAAGAGTCGGAATAGATGATAATATTATTCAAATTTTCAATCAAAGATTGGTTTTGCTTAAGGTGTTCTAATGCCATGATTATGTATGGCATTTAACTCAGCAGACATTATAGATAAATTATTAAATAACCTCTCGCCCATTGCAATTTTCAGGTGAGGAAGGAAAACACCACTTGCAACCTTCTCATTTCATTTTTGACCCATCAACAAACATTTGGAAGTGATTTTTATAGGTAATTGTATTAAGTTCTGCAAATTTTTTCTGAACAAAAGCAATGGGGGTTAAATCTTTATTCCATTTTGAAAATTCAGTATTTATTATAGGAGATGACCAATTCCATGGAGGGGATTGGGGGAAAGTAGGTGCAATAGACTTTGCTGGTACAGGGAACTTCTTTTGAATATTGGCATACTCATCTGCAATACCTCTATACATGGCTGGATTTCTTAACCAATTATGTAATGTGTGTGAGCTATTTGATTCATTTTTGTAAGATGTTTTATCAAGAGAAACCTACGTCTCTCCCTTATTGTTGTTAATCCACTTTCCATAAGCAGAAACTTGGTGCTTGTGGGTTTCCTAAGACCAAATATGAGACGTATTATATCATTTTTGTGTTGTTTCAATTTTTTTGCATCTGGGTCTTTGCACATGCACCATAGACAATGAGCCCATAGTCAATATGGGGTCTTATATGTGATTTATAAAACTGGAGTAAGGTTTTCTCCTTACAACCCCAGGGTGTGGAAAGAAGTCTTTTTAGTATATTTGCTTTTCTATAACATTTTTTTATTGTGTTTGAAATGTGGAGGTGGAAATTAAGTTTTTGGTCAAGCATGAGACCTAGGTAATTAATATTATTATCTTCTGGAATAGTTGTTTTATTTAGAGTTAGTTTTGCATTAACATGGTTTTTCGCTTCCTGTGAAATTGGATTATTTTTTGACTTGGTGGGTGCAATGGGTAAATCTGAATGTTTGAGAGAATTTTTCAAACTGGAAAAGTGACTTTTGCAGATTTGACTGTGCTATCTGAAAGGTGTTGCCAGATGACCATAGCACCAGATCATCAGCATATTGTAGATTCGTGTGGGGTAGGTTCATGTCCCAGAGATATAGGGCAAATAGGAGGCAACTGAGGACTGCTCCCTGAGGTAGGCCTTTGGATATTGTCTTTTGGGGTGAAGAGGCTGAACCAACACAAACAATGAAACTTCGCACTTCTATGAAGGATTTAATAAAGGATACTAGCTTAGGAGGTACTCCAAGGTTTGCAAGTTTTATTTAAAAGGATTTGGTGGTTCACATTGTCATATGCTCCTTCAAAATCAAGGAAAGCTGCCACTAGGATATTATTTTTTGAGAATGATTCATTTCTTGCATTTGTTAGCAAAATGAAAAGCATCTGTTTTGAGGAGTGGTATTTCCTGAATCCAGTTTGAGTGTGTGGGATCATGTTATTTTTTTCTCAACAAACCAGAGGAGTCTGTGATAAATCATTTTCTCCATTATTTTCCCCATCACAGGTGTAATCATTATGGGCCTATAAGACTCAGGGTTATCTTTTGGTTTATTTTTCTTTAGGATTGGTAGGAGGGACGAACATTTCCATATATTTGGGAACCTAGAAGATGCCCAAGCGTGATTATAACAATTTAGCAGTTCTTGTTTGTATGAAGGTGTGAGATTCTTTATCCATGTAGGGTGTATATTGTCATAGCTGCTGCTAGTTTTGGACCTAATATGATGTATTGCATTATTCAATTCCTGGATTGAAAATGGATTAGTTTATGTACTCGGATCCTGGGCGTTGTTGGTAACTAGGGCTCATAGGAATTGTGGGCAGTTTGCTTTGATTATTTGATGTTAGCTTATTAACAAAATGAGTTGCAAATAGATTAGCCTTTTCAATATCATTGTCATAATGGGTATTATTATGTATAAGCTCATACAGGAGTGGGTTGGGAGAAGTCTTTTTCCCACATATATGGCTTATAACTTTATGTATAATTGGCTCATGTGTTTTCTCTGGAGAGATTATTTGCAAAATTATTCCAGTATTTATATTTAGCATCTATTATAGTCCTTTTTAGATTAGATTCTGCTTGTAATTTTTTTAAATATGTAGTAGTGTGTTGGTTTTTTTTTATGAATTCTGTCCTAGCTGCCTTTTTTATCTTCCATTTATTTAGGCACTCATTTGTCCACCATGCTTTAGGAATTTGTTTAGGGAATGTTTTCTTAGGTGTTGTCCTGGGGATAGTATGATTAGCTGTATTTATTAGTAAAGATGTCAAGGCTTCAGCATGTGTGTCAACTGTTGTATTAGAAATGCATGAACTTTTGGTGAAACTTGTAATTTCATCATTTAGCTTATTTTGGAAAATAGACAAATTTGCTTTAGTGTTGATATATTTGGAGGTATGAGATGAAGTTTCAGCAGGTTCATTTAGGGAGCAAACTATAGCAAAGTGGTCTGTACACAGACTATCAATTTTATTTATGTAAATTTTGTTCAAAAAATTTAAAGACACAACTTGTAGGTCAATTGTGGAGAATTTGCCACTTTTGGGGTTAAAATATGTATTCAGGTTTGGAGGGGTAGCAACAGCTAATTCAATTATTATTTGAAGTCATATCCTCAATAAATTTACCAGCTTTATTTGCTGGTTTATTCCCCACAAAAGGCTGTGGGCATTGAAATCACCACAAATAATGATATTTTTTAACATATTAGAATTATTTATATAATTAAAGAAATCCTTGGCATCTGAAGTTTGGCCATTAGGGTTATAGAAGCTTATTATGTAGGTTTTTAAATTATTCAGCCAAACACTTACTATTCAGCCAATTATTCAGCCAATTACATCAAAATTATTCAGCCAATTACATCAACATCATTTTCAAAATCTGGAAAATTGATGCCACAAAATTTTATATTATTATTAACTAATAAGCTACACCACCTCCTTTTCTCTCTGAAGATCTATCCTTTCTCAGGATAGTATATCCCAGAGACTTAATTTGTTGATTTTGGGTGAAATGAGTTTCCTGGAGGCAAGCAATATTAATGGAATTATTATTCATAAATGATATTAGTTCATTTAGCTTATATTCTGTGAGTGATCTTACATTCCATTGGAGTATTTATAATGTTGTGTTGTTGATTTATTCTTCATATGACTGTGTATCAATGTTCAGCTTTGTTAAAAGTAAAGCAAGATCTTTTTTTTGCTTGAATGAGCATATCATCTGGGATGTAGATTTTTGCCAATTCTGCAATAATTTTTGTTTTCTGTAGTTGATGTATGTCCATGGCCTGAACTGCATTACAGTTTAGAATGAATAAGCATATATTTGGGGATTGTATTTTTGGTAGTGCATCCTGTTTGTTGGTTAAGGGATTGATTCCTGGTAGTGTTTCTGGTTTGTTTCTTCTTGGGAGGGAGGGCCAGTCTGGCCTCATCTCCCTGGAAAACGAGGCTTGCTGGCTTGGTGATTCCTTCTGATAGGGATTTGAGCTAGGGGCTTAGAAGATCTTGTTTTATATGGGGTGCTTGATGCATTTGGGACATTTGACTTGGGGGTTTTGGTTGGTTTCATTACAGGCTTTATTTGGTATTGTTGGGCAGCATTTGCTTCCATTGCTGCGAAGGGGTATGGAATGGCCTTCTCTGTTGATATTTGGAGTGTTAGAGCTCTTTTCTTGTATGCAGGGCATAATGATTTATTTGTAGATTCATGAGGACCTTTGCAATTGATGCATGTAGGCTGGGTGTTTTTGCAAGTTGTCAGCTCTTTAGGATGGGAAGATTTACAATTACTACACTCTTTGGAGAATTTCATTGCATTTGTTTGTCGTGTGTCCCAGTTTGAAACACTTCTGACACTGGATAGGCTTAGGTTTGTATTCCTTGTGTGGTTTGATTTGCCCAAATAGGAATAATTTTTCTGGGATATCAATTATATCCTTTAGTGTGAATAAGAAGGATCTACTAGTTTTTAGGCCAGTAGAATTAGGTTTTCCAAGTTGGGTAACATCCTCAACTGGGATTGTGTTTCCAGCCCTATCTGAGAGGCCTTCTTTTAATTCCTGAGTAGATATCTCTGGAGGAACATTGTAAACTACAATTTTTGTTTGTGATTGTTTTGGTTCCAATTAGATGCAATAATTGGGATATTCAGAAGGGATTTAAGGTTAATTATTGTATCTGCTGATTTCTGATCTTCTACAGCTATTAGCAGAGATCCATCACGGTTAATGTTAAGAGAGAACATTGATTTTAGCAGTTTAAAAATTGCAACTCTTATTGCAGTGATCATTTTTATTTCAAAGGGGGTAGTGTGAGTAATTTTAAGGTAAATTTGTAAGTTTTTGGAGGGAGGATCTTGGGGCAGGGAGAGGGGAAATGCTTTTAATTGGGGAGATTTTTTTCCTTTTTTTAGAGCTTCTAGAGAGGACCTCTTGAAACCCATTATCATCATTTATGGTTGCATTAGGACCTACAGTTATCATTGTCCTATTCTCCGAATCGGAGCCATCATTAGAAACTTTCAGATAATGTGCTTGACCAGCCAGGATGGGTATCTTTCACTATGGAATTTGATTTGGGATCTGGGGGAACGTTTTTTTTTGGAGGACTTCTGAACATTGCCTATTGGAAAAAGCTTTAAACACAAATATAAAACTAAAACAAGAAGGGGAAATAGATGATATCAAACCGTCTGCACTATACTATGGGAAGGATAAACACCACAGTATAGCCCTGAGGATGACTTGAGCAGGATAGGTTTGGTACAACTGCTGATAAGAAGCGATAATAATCACAAGAAAAAATTTATTTCGATTTTCTTGTATGGTTGCTGAACTCAAACTGAACTCAAAACGAAAGTATGTAAATAAAGCCAGGCTGAATTCAGTGTCCTTCTTCTTCTTCTGAATTTGTAGCCAGTAATAAAGCGCAGTTGCCAAACGCTAAAATACTAAAATACCATTGATTACGTTGGCTTGTCCGTTTTTTGCGTATTTTTGGTGGATAATTTGTGCAGAAGGGAGCAATAGCAAACAAACAAGAGGCCGAATTGGTACCAGCGGGATTTTAATCCTTAAACTGCTGGGAATAGGTGATTTGAGTATTGCACTTCCCACATTCTGTCTACCTTGAATATTGTCAAGTGAAAAATTAACACGGACAAAGTGAGCCTACTCCATCAAAAAGTGACATTCAAGGATAGACTAAGTTTAATTTAAAAGTTTAACTCACCATCAAAGTATTTCTGGACATTTTAACCATTATAAATATCTAGCTTGCGTGAAGCAGTGTTGCCGACTCAAAACAAGTTAGAACAGCGTTGCCAGCGCGATGCCGCCAAAGAGACTTCGCGAGAGCCCAAAAAAAGGGACCGATAAGTGCGCGACATGTGATGAGAACTTGCATGAGGATTCATGTGCTATGAACTGTGATGGCTGTGGCCTCTGGATATGCATTGACTGTCTAGAAATGTCAGAGGCAGAGTACTCTCTACTGACTAAAATGACGTGACGAGTTGGCTGTGAGTGGAAATGCCCACTTTGCAAAAGTAACCCTCAAGTGGCGAGTGGGGCATCTTTGAACGATATTCAGAAGATTATGGATAAGAATCTCGAACCATTCCGGTCTGCTCTTAGTGCTGTAAAGGAACTGGACACTAAAGTTAAGATGCAGTGAAAGAAGTGTTTGCCGAACTAAGAGACCAGCTAACCACTGATATCGATAACCCTTTAGTGGTGTTGAAAGTCGGTTGGCTACTATCGAACAGTGCACCTCATTCGACCAGGCAGCAGTTCAGAGATTGGTCGAGTCGGAGATTCGGACATTGAAAAATGATCTTGAGGTGCAGCTTGAAACTAAAGTTAGACACATGATTGCAGACGACAGGGACCGGCAGCGCCGAAAGCTTAATATTGTCGTCTTCGGTGTCCCCCCTCAGACAAGTGATGAACTGTACATCAAGAGATACCTTGCGAGTGATTATGGGCTGCCAAATGTGAGCATCTCAAATGTCCGTTGTCTGAGTAATCTGCAAACCCAAGGACAAGCTGCAACCACCAGCACCGGAAACAAGCCTGTTCCTATAATGTTCTTGGGTCCCTGATTTTAAGACTAAGAAACAAATCCTTCAAAGTCTTATGAAAGAAAAGGGTCAGATACAATCCAGTTCCGTAATGATGTCTCAAAGACTGACCGCGAGAAAAGAGCAAAATTATACGAGGAGTTGCAGGCTAAACAAGCACAAGGCGAAACCAATTTGGTTATCCGAGGCAACGCTATAGTTCCAAAAACGTGCTGACTCGTGCAGTCCCGCCGGCTGCACAGGAACTCTAGAAGATATACCAAGTGAAGTAACTTATGTAAATAGTCAGTTAGATGGTAGTGATTTTCGAAGTACAGTGTATACAAGTGATAATTATAGTGATGCAAACCCAGAGACTTTCTATGTCTTCTTATGGACTTAGTACAGATGCAGGCAACAGTCATTGCAAGAAAATTACTGGACTTAATGTGGTGTTTAGCAATGTTGATTGCCTAACCTTGAAATTTCAGGAGGTCAGATGTGTCCTCTCCGCAAATGAGGCTGATATTTATGCGTTCTGTGAGATTAAACCAAAGCAAACCTCCCTACCCCTGGTAGAATCCCAGATACAGATTTCCGGATACAGACTGATGACAAACTTATTGACGGATGGTGGCAGAGGAATAGCCATATATGTACGAGAAACGATTCAGGTAGGCACTATTGATATTAAGTCAGAATATGAGCCATGTGTAGAACAAATTTTGATATCTATTAACCTACCTAGGGGGTCCCATTATACTTGGTTGTTTTTACAGAAGTCCCACCTCGACGAGTCTGGAGAACTCACTCTCGGCTATATGCCAGTCTATTGATGGTGCTGCTTGAAAGTGTAAGAATCTAGTCATAGTCGGCGACTTTAACTTACCTATGATTGAGTGGACTGAGGGGTACGGCCACACGAGTAACGCAGTTACGCAGTCTTTTCTTGACTGCTTAGAAGCGCACTCGCTGTTCCAGGCAGTGACATTCCCGACCAGATATCGAGAGGGACAGAATCCTTCACTCCTTGATCTTGTTTTGGTAAATGATCCTGAGTCACTCATTGATATAGAATCGCAACCCCCATTTGGAAATAGTGATCACATAGCTATAAAATGCCGATTTCGATTGTACCCACAGACATCGAATCTAACCAGACATGTGTATACAAACTACAATCAAATCAGGCGTGAACTCTGTCAGTGCGATTGGTCATTTGTCGAAACGATGGAGGTAGAGGACACGTGGGAGAAAATGAAAAAATATGTTGTTAGACACCGTCAGTAGAAATACAACTACCACGTGGAGACAAAAACCGAAAACTCTTCCCTTTATGACCAGAGAAATGAAAAGTGCAAGGAACAAGAAGAAAGAAACTGTCGAAGCTCACAAATCAGGACCCCCACAGAACGGACTACCTGGTAAAGTTCAAAGCCGCACAGAACAAAGTTCAAGCCCTGTCCAGAGAACTGATAGATAAATACGAGGAGGCCATCGCAGCAACCTCAAAAACCAATCCCAAGAAGTTCTGGAATTATGCCTCAGCACATAAGCCTGGTAGACACACGGTTTCGGAGCTGGTTTGTAATGGAGCCCAGTCAAACGACCCCCAAGAAATTGCTGATGCCTTGAACCACCAGTTTACATCAGTCTTCACACCCGCAGACAAAGCCCCCCTGCCAACCCCACCATGCTACGAAATCACCACTCAAATGTCACCAATAAGAGTGGATCAGGCTGAGCTCGAATCTCGGCTTAAAAAGCTTAATCCAAATAAGTCTGTTGGGCCTGATGGCATACATCCACGACTCTTAAAGGAAGCTCATTCCCAACTAGCAATACCCCTCTCAAGACTCTTCCAGAAATCTATTGACACTAAAGTCATACCAATGGACTGGAAAGTAGCCAATATCTCGCCAATACATAAAGGAGGAGACAAGAGCAAAGCTTGCAGTTATCGGCCAATCAGTATTACGTCTGCTGTTGGGAAAATCCTAGAAGGTATTGTCAACACTGCTGTTCTTAGACATTTGATCACAAATAACCTTCTATCGAAACAACATGGTTTCCGACCAGGCAGATCAGTCAAAACCAATCTGATTGACTTGTATAATTACATAACTGAGCTCCTCGACCAAGGTCTCCCAGTGGATATGATCTTGCTAGACTTTGCTAAAGCCTTCAATAAAGTCTGCCATCAAAGGCTTCATTTGAAACTGAAGGCAATTGGAATTCAAGAGGGAGTGGTGGACTGGATCACGTCTTTCCTAAAGGGAAGAAAGCAGCAGGTCAGAGTTTTTGGTGAAGGTGGCAGAGCTTACTACTCCAAAATAGCTGAGGTCTTAAGCGGTGTTCCTCAAGGAACAGTTTTGGGACCTACACTCTTCAATGTATATATTAATGACGCTCCAAGAACCGTTACAAGCAAGCTTAGCCTGTATGCTGACGACTCGAAGCTCATTGGTCCTGTCGGAACTCAGCAAGGTATGACCTCAATACAGTCAGATCTTGACAGCTTTGGCAAATGGGCCAAGACATGGAGGCTCAAGTTTAATGTTGAAAAGTGCAAGGTTCTCCATTTTGGAAGAAATAACCCACGATGGCAATACTCGATGTCAGCAAATGCTGGTGTGAGACAGCCACTCTCTGAGAGTCCCTCTGAAAGAGATCTGGGGGTCGTTGTAGACGAAGACCTTAATTTCAACTGCCACACCCGAGCTGCAGTAGCAAAGGCAAACCAAACTCTTGGTCTCATCAAACGTACAATGACAAGTAGATCCCCTGCAATAATCACAAAACTTTACAAGAGCCTGGTGAGACCGAGATTAGAATTTGGAATGTGTGTTGCCACGCCAATTAATAAAACAGACCAGATGGCTCTCGAGTCTGTCCAAAGACGGGCGTCAAAATGCGTAAAGGGGCTCAGAGACAAAGAGTATGAATGCCAACTGCAGAGCCTCAAGCTACCAACTCTGACATACCGTCAGCAAAGAGGTGATATGATAATGACCTAAAAACTGCTCAAGTCTGACGACAAGGACCTCTTTCAGCCTGCCCAGTTGTCAAGAACCAGGGGTCATTCAGCGAAGCTTTTTTGGAAGCGTGCTAATACAAGGAAGAGGAACCATTTCTTCTCCAACTGCATCATAAGCCTCTGGAACGATCTGAGCAAAACGACAGTGGGTTCACCATCCGTTGACAGTTTCAAAGCCAATCTCGATAAGGAATGGGAAACCAAACTATGGCTCTCGCAATGGGATGAAGCTGATGTCCCGCGGCCCTATCATCACTAACTGGCGTACACTGGACTCGTCCATATCACTAGCAAGTGCGATTTAAGGTAATTTAAGGTAAGGTAATATGAGTGTTGTATAGCAGGGCCAGTGTTTTGTGTGGCAGTGTTCTTAAATTTTTTTATCATTCCAAGATATCTTCAGCTCTACTTCTTGAATATGACACAGGAATGACAGGTTCTCATCAAGCAAGACTCCCAGGTATTTTCCAAAATGCTTTTTTGGCCAACTGATCAAACCTCTGGGCATTTCCATACCACACACCTCCAGATGTACACTTTTAACTGGCCAAAACATGAAACATAAGATTTATCAACATTACTCAAAGGTCAGTTTAGAATCCATCCAGATACATCTCCTCAAGAACAACCCTAAGCTTGGAAATGAGTGCTGTTATATCCCTTTCACAACAGCCTACTGTGGTACCATCTGCAAAAGCCACAAGCCCATCATCATCTACAGGCTGAAAAGAAGCTTCATTGTGACATAGCTTACATAAGCAAAGAATACTATGTTGCCAGGTTTAAAGGGATGTGGTACATTAAAGACTTGCCCAACTTATTCTTTATAAACAAACATTCTTAGTTTGTGTGGTAAACTATTTAGAATTATGTTGGCAGCCTTGATATAACTTGTAGAACTTAAATAATATATTTAAATACACAATAGAAAACTAAAAGCTGACACCAAATTTCCCAGATATCTTAGAGAAACCATTTAATTTCTTTCAATTTGGGCCTGATATAGAGATGTTCAGTTTTTTTTTTCAGTTAATCAGACCAGAATTGTCTAATTTAAGCACAGGAAAGGTCAATCCCTAAAATGTTTTTTAGTCTACTTGCTTGAAAAATAATGAAAATCAGTTCAAAAGAATTATCATTTGGCTGAAATGGGAATTTCTGTGCTGTCACCCAACTTGATTGACAGACTAGCTGAGAAAAGGTAACCACATTTCAGTGTCTTATAGAAGCAATTAGGTCAAAATTAGGCACCATATATATATTTTTCTTTTACATTTTTTGTCAGCTTTGGCAAGGGAAAGACAAGTTCTTGTGATATTGTGCACTTTGTATAGCCCAATTAAATTTTGAGTTTACAACCCATGAGCATAAATTGGATTTGATTTAATGAATTTGAATGGATACTATTACTTGATCATTACCATCATTTATATCTGTTGAATCACTAAGTTGTTACTAAGTGAAATTCTAAGATAGTTGAAGTGCTAAATATGGGCAGAAAAAGGAACAGGAGAGGGTTCAACTTGAAGAGCGGTCAAGTCCA
>JAPEVW010000807.1:0-47348 GCA_027921565.1 Artemia sinica | reverse complement strand
TATTTAGTTTCTGAACGTTTTTCAAATAATGTCGAGAAATACACCCCCCATGCATTAAGAATATCTCTCCCCACTAAGGATCCCTCCATAGAAAGATCCTCCCACTTGAAATCCCACGCCCAGGAAAATTCCCTAGACAATTCTACCCTCACTGAAAATTCCCCTCGGAAAATTTCCCGCGGACAGTCAGACCCAGAAAATTAATCTTAGCCTACTTTTTTTTTGAAAAATCTTGTTTTTTATTTATTTTTTTAATCGTTTTACAAGTGAGGCAAGAAATCCCTTTGTAGGAAAACAATTCCTGGAAATCCCCCTCCCGAATAGAAAATTTCTCCCGCGGAAAATTTCCCCATGAAGAGTTTTTCCCGCACAATCCCCACTGAAAACTTTTCTCGGACCATTCCCCCGCTACATCTCTACACGTAAAATTGTGCCGCCAAAAAAAAAGTATTACAAATAAAAGGATGTTGCACAGGAACTCCCCCGTGTAATATTTACCTTCAAAAGTTCATCCCCGGAAACTTCCGTCCCCATCGAAAATTATCCGGGTGAAAAATCTGCCCTTCCCTCACAAAAAATCCCCTCCCCCTGAAATATGTCTATGTTCCTTCCAATAACAAATGCTATACACAAACAATTGGCAAATTTCATCCCCAGGGGCTGTGGGGGTTCACGTCATCCCTAGAGTCATAGTTATTGGACCTTTTAACTAGGCTGAACCAAATGGCAATACAAAAATGCTGATTGGACATCTGTGAAGAAAAAGGGACGTGGGAGGGGGCTAGCTGCCCTCCCATCTTTCTGCTCACTTAAAAAGGGCACTAGAACTTTTAATGTCAGCTCGAATGAGCCCTCTCCTGATCTTCTAGGACCATTAGCACGATATGATCACTCCTGAAAAAAAACAACAACAAAAATATAAACACTTATCCGTGATCATTCTTCTGGCAAAAACTACAAAATTACACATTATTGCGGATTGGAGCTTGAAACCTCTACAGTGAAGTTCTCTGATACCCTCAATCTGATGCTGGAATTTTCTTTCAGATTCCTTGAGCTTTTAGGGTTGATTCCCTCTTTTTCGAGTAGCAGTACTGGATTCTACGACTACTACTACTAACAACTCACAGCAGCGCTAAGCGGCCCGAGGCCAACACAGCCTCGTACGCTCCTCCTCCATCCCTATCAACTCAAAGATTCCAACTTTTACCCTCCAAAGAAGTCCCAATTTCCTTTGAAGCCTTTCTTACGACTTTCCCATCTCATTCGGGGATAATCTGCATTTCGTTTGCCCGTTAAATGGTTGGCCGTGGAGGACGATCTTTGGCAATCTGTCATCCTTCATCCTAGAAGGTGTCTTAGTCATTCAACATTTCTATCAGTATAGCCTGAAAAACGGGATAGAACCACATATTTCGTACAGAAGACTGTTTGAAATACAGTTAGACAGATGGGTGCCTAAAAGAATACACAGACAATTCCTTCGGAAAACATGTAAAAAAACTCCCCCTCCTCCGTCTTTCGAAGCAGCTAAGTTTTTGAACCATTTATTACAACTGTTATCACTGTAACTTACATTATTCTAATTATTGGCTCACAGGCTTAACTTCCTATTCTTCCATTTTTAATTGTCAAAAAACACCCTGGGCCTATCTGCTTTATCAATGAGCTTGGACTGCATTCAAAATTTGGATTTTTTTGCTATTCCCGTCAAATCGACCGTATTTCAATCAGTAGGCTGTTAAAAAAAATTTTGCTTGTATTCAATCTTCTAGGACTACAATAAGAGAAAGGTTGAGATGGTTAGGACACGTTTTGTGGATGAAATACTGCCAAAGATAGTCATTTTTTGGGTCATCAACTTAAGGTCAAGTGAAAAGCAGTTAAGACGGAGGCTTTGAATAGATTGTGACTGAGGAGGAGCTTGTGTAGCTGCCATGGCCTCAGGCGGCTTGAGGTTGAAGCAAGCTGGTAGTAGTAGTAGCAGTAGTAGTAGTAATAACAACAAAAACGCACTTTTAATAATATTCTGTATTTTAGGGACATCACTTCGGCAATAACAAAGGATTAAAGATCTGGGACTGGAAGGCGTCCAGTTGTTTAATTAGATTAATTAAGAAAAAATTTCCACAAAATAAGTCTTTCAAAAAAAGTAAAGAACTTCATAAAACCAAAATGAACAAAATAGAATCAAATAATCTACCAAGCATACAACTACCACAAATTAGTATCAATAAATAAATGAAACCCAAGACGAAAAGAAATTTAAATAAAAACAGAGTCAAACTCAAAAATGGCAGAAATTAATATGAGTAGGGTTCAAAACTCCTATGCTTTCTAAAAGCCATAATATAATTTGTACTTGACTGAAAAAATTCAAATGAACTTACTGAAAAAAATGTGCATTGTCGGTTTAATATACATATGCTGATATTTATTTCTTGTAATCTTAATTAATTTTTGATTTCTTAAAGTTATAAAAGTAAAAACATTTAAAATATTTTTTTTTCAGTAATGTACAAATTATATTCTAGCTATAAGAAAACATAGGGGTTTTGAACCCTACTCATATTAATTTCTGCTCGTTTTGAGTTTGACTCTTTTATTTATTTTAATTTATATTTGTTTTGGGTTTCATTTATTTATTGATACTGATTTGTGGTAGTTGTGTGCTTTGTAGATTATTTGATTCGATTTTTGTTCATTTTGGTTTAATGGAGTCCTTTACTTTCTTATGAAAAACTTATTTTGTGGAAAAAGGTTGTTTAGTTAATTTCTGTTTGTTTTATATTGACATAGTCTTTTTCAGGGATAAGGAAATAATACTAGTTTGAATCTTTTAGGTTTTCCTTTAAGAATTTATTGTTGGCCTGATATTTATATGCTCGAGAACTTTTTTAGCAATTTTTAACAACATGAACTCTTTTTGAAAATCAAGACACAAATAGCAGTGTCTAATTTAGTCATACACATCCTCTGGTTAACCAGATGAATAAAAGTTAATACCATTCCCCAAAAATTATATTTATACTCTTTCACAGCCTGGTTACACTTATGCTCTTTTGATTTAGTAAAATTTTAAAAGCAGAAGTAGTAATAGAAGCAGCCCCGAAAATTTGAACTTAATACCCTCAGTCATTCTTGGTATATTGCTGAGATGTCTTATTGGCGACCAGCAAACGAACAGTATGTTTTGATTAATTGTAAAGCAACATTTAGTTTTTAAGCATAATGGGCAAAATACATGGTTGTGGGGGGGGTCGGTCGAAAACAGGATCAGCCGCTTTGTGGCATGTTTGAAACAGGTTTTTGTGTGGCATGGCCGCATAGAAACAAAAATGAATTCTTGTCGAAAAGGGGCATGTTTAAGAGCTGACGTCACAAGACTTGTTTTGTTTCTTAAGCTAATACGAAGGTGATGATATGCCAATTCTAAACCAAAAACGACTCTATCGAAATGTGGCACGTATAGGCATCATGTCAAAAAACTGGTTTTTGTTCTATAAGCTAATATGAAACCAATGGCAAAAGTTCATTTGCATTGAATAATTAAGGGTTTGCTGGAATTCAGTGGTAGAGTAAGTACTTTGAAATAAAGATGGCAGTGAGAGATAAACCCCTTTTTAAAAAATGGATGTCTTTTCAACTTAGGATTTATAAATACCTACTTCTAAGGTGTAGAATGTACAAAAAATAAAAGTAGACATTTTATTTGTAAATATATTTGTTTGCTTTATGTATAAATTATATTTTTTGGAAGGAGATTGTATAAAACATTTAGTTAAAAATTTTTGATGGTTTTCGTTCAAATAAGAAATTTTGTTTATCACTGGTTTCATATCAAGTGGGACTCTTGTTAAAACGGATTTAAATGGCCATGTTCACTGGAAAAGGGTGATTCTAACCCTCTAAATAGCTCCCTCTGGAGCTATTGTTTTATCCTTATATCCTTTCACTCTATACCTTCAACTCTGTTTCTACTTAGCCTTTTGTGTCATTCCTATCTAGTATTCATTCATATAGAAAAAAAATTACAAGAAATGTTGAATCGATAAATACTTTATTTTAAATAAGAGATTATTTTATAAAATACATGGTTGTGTCTTCTTCCACTGTCAAATCCAGACACTTTGAGTGTCTGTTTTGTCGTTGTCGGGTAAACTTCGAAAGGTTAAATTTTCGTTGTTTTCTTTCTTCTTTCTTTTTTTGTTTAGCACTGAGGACAGCTTGAGGGAGGTCCTTGTAGAAATATTTGCTTGTTTCTTCGTCATCATGGTTTGCCACTGGCTGACAAAATCCTTGTTTTCTCACCTGTTTTGACTTTATTTTTCATTTTATTATTTTCTGATTAGAGAGCCTAAGTGTAGAAGTTTTAACTCCTATTTTCTATCTAAAATCTTGAAATTTGTACTTTTTCCTTGAAGAGATACGGTTTTATATGTTTCGTTCCCCATGCCCAATTGTAGCAAACCAAACCTAGAAGATTAGAAGAGGGCTTATTTGATCGTGAATCACAAATATTACTGACCTTTGAGAATAACCAAAGATTGGAGGGTAGCTAGCAATTGTTCCACGCCTCTTTTTACCCATATAATGACATATCAAAATTTGGCATTATTAATTTGTTTTTAAACAGTAGAAAGGTCCAATAATTTATCTTTGGGGAGGAAATGATCCCTTATAGTCCAAGAAGAAGGAACTACAAGTTACGCAGTTTGCCCACCGTTCACATATAGTATTTCTCATTGCAGAATAGGAAAAAAAATTATAATGGGAAGTGGTATTTTTTGGTGGGAAGGGGGTCCTTGAGTGGTATAAAGCCCTTCCGGGGGAATAATTTTTCATGGTAAGATTCAGGGAAATTTCTGAGCCAAATTTTACACAGAAAGCAGGAAAGGATTTCTTGTCAAAATTTGAAAAACAATCAGAAATTCCATTTATAAAACCAAGTTTTAAGCTTAAGAGAAACAAGAGCCATTTTAAATATGAGTGGAGCGGCTCCTTTCTCAACCCTTGC
This sequence comes from Artemia sinica, assembly GCA_027921565.1. Taxonomy (NCBI): domain Eukaryota; kingdom Metazoa; phylum Arthropoda; class Branchiopoda; order Anostraca; family Artemiidae; genus Artemia; species Artemia sinica. Next base: position 42,331 of record JAPEVW010000807.1, on the reverse strand, counting down.
TCTTTAAGCTAGTCAGTTTTTGTTATCGTTCTATGACTCGTTCCTTTAGGAATGAGTCATAGAACACAAGGGCTGTTGAATTTGAAGTATTTTTACATAACTTGCTTTTCAAAACAGTTCGTGGTAACGAACTGTAAGTAAGGAGCGACCCGGCTCAATGGTAACCGAAACTCTAAAAAACGGAATTTGGTACCAATAGATACATCAAAAGAATCAGATTTTAATTCTGATTTCAAATATATAAGTTTCATCAAGTTTAATATTACTCATCAAAAGTTACGCGCCTGAGAAAATTTGGCTGGTTTTCGAAAAAAACGGGGAAAGACCCCCTAAAAGTAATTGAACCTTAATGAAATTCACACCATCATATTTAGCGTATCAGAAAACCCTACTGTAGAGGTTTCAAGCTCCTATCTACAAAAATGTGGAATTTTGCATTTTTTGCCAGAAGAAAGATCACGGGTGCGTGTTTATTTGTTTTTTTTTTCCCAGGGGTAATCAAATTGACCCAGTGGTCCTAAAATATCGTAGGAGGGCTCATTGGAATGGAAATTAAAAGTTCTAGTCCCCTTTTTAAGTGACCAAAAAAATGGGAGGGCAGCTAGGCCCCCTCCCACGCTCATTTTTTTCTCAAAGTCACCCAATTAAAATTTTGAGATAGCCATTTTGTCCAGCATAGTCGAAAATCTAATAAATATGTCTTTTACGATGACTTAATCCCCCACAGTTCCCAGGGGAAGGGCTGCAAGTTATGAACTTTGCCCATTGCTTACATATTGTATTGGTTATTGGGAAGTATACAGACATTTTCAGGAAGAATTTTTTTCTGGTGGGGGGGGGGGGGCTGGAGGAGGGGCTATCTATTCTATTAAACGGCCTTTGTGATTCAGGGGTTTGTGAATTAAAAAATTTTTAACTTTTAACGTAAAGAGCGTGGTATTGACTAAGGGGAGAACCCCATCATATACGTAAAAAAAAAAAAACAATAAAAAAAAAACAAGCGATACGGCTCAATAGTAATCGAAACTTTTAAAAACGGAACTTTGATGTCAATAAATGTATCAAAAGAATGGGCTTATAATGCTGATTCTAAATATATGAATTTTATTAAGTTTAGTATTACTCATCAAAGGCTACGAGCCTGAGAAAATTTACCTGATTTTTTAAAGAGGGGGGAAACATCCCCTAAAAGTGAAAAAAATTTAATGAAAATCACACCGCCAGATTCAGCGTATCAGAAAACCCTATAACATAGGTTTCAAGCTCATATCTGCAAAAATCTGCAACTGTGTATTTTTTGCCAGAAGAAAAAATATACGAATATAGAAGTTCGTTACGTAAATTAATTTGTAAATTACGTCAGAACCAAATTTAGAGAGCCATTTAGCAAAAGAAAAGTAAATTTTTTATGCAAATTTTGCTTACTTATTCAATGCCGGCGAGCCAAAATAAAAGCTGCATTAACTAAAAAACGATCAGAAATTAAATAAAAAAAACAAGTTTTTAAACTGAAAGTAAGGAGCGACATTAAAACTTAAAACGAACAGAAATTATTCCGTATATGAAAGTGGTTGTCCCCTCCTCAACGCCTCGCTCTTTACGCTAAAGTTTTTATTGTTTTAAAAAAAGAGTTGTGAGAAAGTCAAACTTTAGCGTGAAGAGTGAGGCGTTGAGGAGGGCACAGCCCCTTTCATATACGGAATAATTTCTGTTCGTTTTAAGTTTTAATGTCGCTCCTTACTTTCAGTTTAAAAAACTTGTTTTTTTTATTTAATTAGAGTAAAGAGCGAGGATTGAGAATGCGACTGTAACGGCAAAACTTCTGATCATTTTAAGTTTAAACCTTGCTCTTTACTTTCAGTTGAAAAAAGTTGTCTTTTCATTTGTTGAAAAGACATTTGTTTCATTTGTTGACGAACAGAAATTATTCCGTATATGAAAGGGGCTGTGCCCTCCTCAACGCCTCGCTCTTTACGCTAAAGTTTTTATTGTTTAAAAAAAAGAGTTGTGAGAACGTCAAACCTTAGCGTAAAGAGCGAGGCGTTGAGGAGGGCACAGCCCCTTTCATATACGGAATAATTTCTTTTCGTTTTAAGATTTAATGTCGCTCCTTATTTTCAGTTTAAAAAACTTTTTTTTTATTTAAAGGCTGCGAAAGCGGAGGGTTTGGGGGGCGGCAGCCCCCCAACTTTGCCTCCTAATCCCTGTACGTTTTAAGGTTCAACCTTGTAACTCAGCCTCTTTAACTCTTTAGAAAACGTAGTTTTTTTCAAATAATTAAATTATATAAAAGGGGGAAAACTGAGTTTTTTAAGTGGAAGTAATAAGCTTCTTTAAAACCAAAATATTTGTCATTTTTTTTTACAATAAAGTAAAAAAAAACCTAAATATAATATAAGGTAAAAGTCTGAATAGAATATAACGAAGTGGATTTTTGAATGAAATAAACAACGGTTATCAAAACATAAAATGAACCGGAATTGTCCTGCAAATGAAAAGGGTCATAGTTACAAACCTCTAAGTTTTTTATGCTAGTTTTTTTTTCCATTAAGACTTTTCGTTATTCGTATCGGTTTTAAACAATAAAATTCGTGGTTTGTTTGGAGGAGATTCAATTATCAGAACATTTGTAATCGTAATTATTCTCAAATTCTCAACGTTACAACTATAATCTTCTCAACACATTTTTGGCATTTAATATCTTAGATGGTTTTCAATTGTTGAAGTTCTTGCACTAGCTTAGTTAAAGAAGTTTTGCTCTGTTATTCTGAGAGTTAATAAAATGGAAAAATCATTTATAAAAATAAAAACGAGTCATTTATAAATTTTAATTGTGAAGCTAAAACCTCACTTATCCTTTGCCACAGCTGTTTTAAAGCTATCTTTAGCAATTTGGTATTTATAACATAAAAACAGTAGGTTCGAATCATTATACTGTTTTAGCTGATTTATAGCTAATTGTTGCTGTTATCAACTAGTTTCTAAAGTTAATTTCATCCAAAGAGCATGTCCTTGCTTGTTCATTTTCTTCATAAATAATTTATTTATTTAATACAAAAATATAGAAAAATTGTGCGGAGAATATTTGTAAGTCGGAAAATATCGATTGGAGTAGTAATATTACGATAAAATTTGTGTCTGCTTTGCCTAATAAGTCACAACTATGTATTTTTAATTTAAAGGAATAATATTAAGAGAAATTAAGTACGTGACAAAAAAAATATTCTGTTTTTTTTTGGAACACCTATTTTCGAACATTTAATTTGGCATCCAACGTAATTACCTTATAAAAAGGCTATTTCTAGTGAATGCAACAAATTTTTTGTCAGATGTAAATTTTATTAAATACTGGGGATATACAAAAATATATTTTCTTTTTAATTCCCACAATGTGACAAGAATTACAACGCAAAAATATGGACTAAATTGCTCTGTTTCAACCTATGATTCCTAATCTGAATGTGTTCCAAAAAAGTATTTATATTTGAAAAATAACCCTTATAGATGGCATCTTTTACAAAGCATGAAACCAACCTATTCCATTGAACGAATTTACTTTTATTAAGATGAAAAATATATTTATTTTGAACCTATAATTACCTAATTTGATTGTCCGTTTTGAAAGTTCATCTTTAACCTAATAAGTCAAAACTAAAATAGAGATTTACACAAAATAAAAAGGCCAAAAAAACGCCACAGCTTCTTTAAAGTCCTTTGCTAAGCAAAGGACATTATTAAAAAAATGTGCAACTTATAAAATTTCACTACAATCATTCAAAACCTTCATCCATTATTATGCATTATTTCGTTCTTCATTCATTCTTTCCAGTATTCTTCTAGGATCTTTCTGAATCCCTATGTCCTGAAAATATTGTTATTAATTAATTAATCGCTTCAATAGTATAAGAAACTAAATATAGCATAAGGTAAAAGTCTGAATGCAATATAACGGAGTGGATTTTTGAATGAAATAAACAACGGTCATCAAAACATAAATGAACAGGGATTGTCTTGTAAATGAAAAGGGTCATGGTTACAAACCTCTAACCTAATTATGGTAGTTTGTTTTTTCCAATAGGACTTTTTGTTATTCGTATGTTTTAAACAATAAAATTTGTGGTTCGTTTTGAAGGAGAATCAATTACCAGAACATTTGTAATCATAATTATTCTCAAATTTTCTATTGCTCTTTAGCCCAAGCAACGAATCTATAACTATCTCCAAAAAATTAACTACTGATGTTTTCATATACTTTTACTTAGGCAAAGACGGGAGCTTTAATGGAAACCGAAACCCTCTCTCCCCAAAATATACATTTTATTTTGCAGAATGTTTCTGAAGTAACCCATAGATCTAAAAGGGTTCTGTTTTTTGTTTTTTTTTTTCTACTAAGATGTATTTTGGCATAAGGGCGGCGTATAGACAGAAATTCTCATAATCCAGATTATCATTTTATTTCTTTTTAACGTAAAATAAAACTAATTTGAAATTTAAGAAAGTAAAATCTAGGAGAAGCAGCAAGAACTGTCGCATTCTGAGATGATATAATGTCATAAAAAAATTAAATACTCTAACTAATGAGCAAAATAAAACATTTTTTTCTTATCGCTATTTATTTCTATCATTCTATCGAAGCTCCTAAATCAAAAATGTTTTAATACTGCGTCATATGTTTCCATAATATTATACGGATTCCATTGAGGGGGATAACGCAAAAGTACACTGAGGTCTTGTGCCATTGACAGGGAAAGTTAGAGTAACTCAATAACCGTTTTGTAGCCGCTTCTCTCTGTTGTAAAATTGTGTTTAATCTCATTGCCTCTGTTTCACATTTTCATGCCAAAAAAATGTATTCCTTAATGTTTAACATTATAAGAGTGTGGATGACTATGTCTGAACCAAAGGGCTATATCTGATCTAATCTTAAAGTACGAAGGACATCAAACTTAAAGCTTTTTTTTTCCTCCCCGGTTCCATCTTAGGTCTAATCAGTGGTTTCCTTGGGCGGTTCCTTGGGTCTTAGGCAGCTTTCTTGGATGTATTATAATTGTTTCTACGGTTTGCTTTGGGTTGTTATAACATTCTCAAGGTTAGAATCCCTGCTTAAAGCTTCACCAAACAAAGTATTTTTAAGTAAATTAAGTCTTTTTCAAATGAAAGCATTATTAGGACAATTTTTCAAGGGGAATCGTCCACAAATATTTTAAGGGGGGATTTTCAGAAAGGATATAATTGTCCGGAGAGAATTTTACGGGGGGGGATGGTAGTTTACATGAGACACAACTTTTCAAGAACAAGTTTCCCGTGAATGAAGTGAATTTTTCATGAAGAGAAAACCAGATTTAACGGCATTATTTGAAAAAATGATCAGAAACTTAATAAAAAAAAGTAAGGAGCAGCCCTAAACTGAAAACAACGGGAAATTACTTCATATATAAGTGAGTTTGACTATTTGTCCCAACTTTTTAAGAGCGACTCCTGAAACCCAAAGGGTAACGTAAATTAAGATAAAGGATGCTGCACTAGATCCTTAAGGTCCATCCCGGCGGTGCTGATCTCCGTCTCAAGGCCTTTCAGCCAGAAAGTGCAAGGGGGGATGAAAACCAGCCACCCTAGGCTTTCGCACACCTTTCCTGTTTACCTTCCCCAGATTTCTCCAGGTACCCATTTGGAGCTTGGTCAACTCTGACTGAGCTTACTGAATCACGCCACACTAAACCCCGTCCCAAACCAAATAATTGGATAGACTAGGATTCGAACCCACACCCTTTCGGACAAGGGATCCTAAATATAGCGCACCAATCCACTCGGCTAGGAACCCAAAGCGTATGTAATTAGGATAAAAAGCTCTTTTAAAAGGACCAAAAACAACTATCATAAATAGCGAAGTATCGAGGAGCAAGGTAAAGAGCAAAGTTTCACCCCCCCTTATTCATGGAATAATTCCTGTTCTGTTTTAGTTTTAATCCTGGTCCTAATTTTCAATTGAAAAAACTTTTTTTTATTTTAATTTACACAAAAAAGAATGGACAGTTCATAGAATAAAAATAAGCACAAACTAGAAATTGAATCTTTGAATATGGCCATGTATTGTACTTGTTTGACAAACAACTTTTAGAACTAGGGCAATTATGTGAACAATTTAGAGAGCATTAACTTGAATAAGTAAGTATCCTTACAGCTAGCATTGAATCTGAATGATTTCTTGACCTATCAGATATATTTGGCAAAGAAAAACTCGTATTTATAAGAGTCCCAAAGTTAACATTAACTTTGTTTTGGGTACGGGGCGACTTCAAAATTATAATTGCTGCAAATGTTAACTATAATTGAATATACCTTGCAATACATTTAGGCTGTATTGTTTGACGTCAATAAGCCACTTACTGTTGACCTACTACAAAAAACATATACAATATTGCTTTTTGACTCTTTGGAAGACGATAACAGTTGACAAAATAGATGGCTCTTATTGAATTGCTATATAATCAATAGAAAAATTCGTGAATCTAAAAAAAGGCATTTTTCCTATGCCCGTAGATGCTTTCATCAACATTATTTAAATCTAATCAAATTGGGTTGAGTGTCTCGCTTTATTTACTATGTTTTATGGCACAGATAAAGGAATAGTATTACTAGCATTACAACTACCTCTTGGTACGTTATAATTCATTCATTTACAAAGAAATTGAAGCTTAAAGAGTAATAAAACAGTGGAACTTAAACAGTAAAGAAATTGGAGCGAAGAAACAGCAATATTATAAAGTTGATATGTATTTATTATAGTCAAATTTTATAGAAGATAAAACATACGCATTTTTAAATGTTAATAAATAACTCTTAATGTGGCAACATTAATTGAACCTGCTTATTCCAAAAAGTTCATTAAGTGGACACACGCTTTTGAAAGCATCGCGGGATCTATTGTTTCATTGCTGTAGTTAATTATGGAGAAAAGAACAGGATAAATAATGCTTAAAGTAAGCTCCTTAGAATATATTACTTATTAAAATATAATCCTGACACGGTAAAAAAAAACGAACAAAGATAGGACTAAGCCTGAAAACAAACAAAAATAAGATGTACATGGTTTTTCCCTTAGAATTGATAGTAGAAAGTTAAGATGACATCAACTCATTGAGCTGGAAATGTGAAGGATTTTCTATATTTAGGACTTAGGAAAAAGTTGTCCCCTGGTATTGGAAGATTAAACACACGGGGGTCACCACTTTTAACGGCAAAAAAATGGCGCAAAGGGGTTGCTATGCCACTTACTGGAGGGGGAGATCCCTCGTCGGCCCAAAATAGTGGGATTTCCGTGGTTACTCCAACGGTTCCGTACATACTAGCGTGATCGGATGGTCCAGGGCCACTTTTAAAAGCCAAGGTTTACCGATAATATTTCTAACGATCTCTTTAGACTCAACCTAGGCTGAAAAGTTAAAAGAGTACATAGTTTAAAAAAGGTCTTACTGTATTCACTTCACGCTGTATAAGAACTGATTTAAAAAAGAGACTCTTTCTCCCAGCCCGATCCGCTAGACGCGTGACTGCGACATGGGGTACGGGGTGGTAAATTAATTCTTCCAGCCAATCCTAGGTCTTTGCCAAGAATGGCAAAGATTTGCAACTTATCTCACAGTCAGTCACTTAATTGAGGTTAGTAATGAACCAGGAGAAACCAAAAATATTCTCAAGAAGAAAGCTATCACCAAACTCATAGGTGATGACATCTTGCAAACAGCTATAACTCAATTATCTTCCATCAAAAGGACATAGATTCCACATCAAAGCTAGTTAAGCCTGTTGTCTCAACTGCTAATCAAATCGACGCCATTGCCCTAGTCAAAGGCAAGAAATCTAAGAAAAAATGGCAAACTATCCATCCCAGTCCAAAATTACCACCAATGATAATTCGTCGGCTGAAGAAGAATTTCAGTATTCAAATCAAGCAAATGATGAAACTTCGACCACAATGGATATTTAAATGTATACTATGTAAGATTTTACGTTTCTCACAAAATTATCACTGTGCAATAATGTTGTTTTTAACTATTACGATGACCAAAATAATTTGCGCAACAACCCCTTAGCTAGCCCTGATAGCCCCTTAAGCCGTTTTAACTGTCAATATCTCGACACTAGATTTTGTAAAAAATGTAAAACCAAAGCTAATGGAAGAGACAAAACTTAATATAATCTGCTTTAACATCAAAAGCATAAGAGATAAGTGGACTAATTTTAAAGATTTAATTTTAATTAACGGTTACTGCCCTTTCGACGTAATTGGAATAACGGAGACGTGGCTTTCAGAAATTGATGATACTAATGAATTTTCCCTCCCTGGCTTTCAAGCTATTCATATTGAAAGAAAATTAACCAAGGCCTCTTTTGGCATTTCTCTTTACATCTGGTCAAGTCTAAAATTCACCAGACTATTACACTGTGAATCCTTATTCTCGCAACCTATAAATAATAGATGCATTTATTCAATAATTGTTGATTTAAGTGTTGTCGACAATTCTTTATTTTTTCATTGTTTTATAAACCACCCTCATTTCCGACACCTTTCTTTTGTAATCTTTTTGATGACTTTTCTAGTTTTATTAATTTACCACAAAAGAAGGCATAGTTTTTGGGGACTTCAATTGTAATTTACTAAATGTTAGCAGTAATAATGATTGTGATACCTTCTTTGAAACATTTACCTCAAGTGGTCTTCTTCCGACAATCCTTTTTCCTACTAGAGTTGATCCTATGAGGTCTACCACTACTGTAATTGATAACATTTTTGTAGCCACTTCCTTGGGAAACCACCTGTCCTCCAAAATAATATTCTCTGACCTGTCAGACCACTTTCTAATCTATCTCTCCCTACCCTTCCAACCAACTATTAAACACCCTAGAACTAATATCCCTACGTCTAATAGAATATATAATATTGTGAATATGAACCGGTTCACGGATCGTTTGAAATAATTTGACTGGTCAAAGGTTTTGGATTGTCAGGATGTTAATTCAGCCACACAAATGGTTTTACACAGGGACTGAGTGATCTTATCAGTTCAACCTTTCCAGTCTGTAAATCAAACCGAAAAACTACCTATATACACCCCTGGATGTCCAATAGCCTGATATTCTCTTCATATTGTAAAAATGACCTATATAAGTTAGCTTGCAAAACCAGTAGCGTTATTGACCTAACTAATTATAAAACTTACAAAAACTATATACAAAACTCTTCCGTGAAGCAAAAAAAAATATTATTATTCAAAAATCACTCACTGCAAAGAGAACTTGCAAGAAAAATTACACCATCATATTCAGCATATTTGATAACCCTATTTTATAAGTTTCAAGTCCCTATACACCATAATACGGAATTTTACATTTTTACCACAAGAAAGATCTCGAATGCATGTTACTTTGTTTCTTTAATTTCTTCCCCAAGGGTGACCAAATGGAAACAGTGATCCTATAAGCTCAGAAGACGGTTCATATACCATCGATGCCAAACAAAATTGGGCGCGATATAATCAACTTCGTGACAAAGCTGTTTTAAAGTATAAAAAAGGTGGACTTGCCCTTATCGAAAGTAGAATACTTTTGAAACTTCATTTGAAAGGCCATTTCTTGGCCAAACATCAACATTTTGACACTCAGGACAAGCCAAATTTTGTTTCAAATTTTGCTTCAAATTTGACATCTTTCAATGCAAAGCAGCTAGTTGCTCTTCCTTTCTCGAACAGCAACAAGTTCATGAAAATGAATAAGGTCAGTTTCCTTATAATTTTTTGATACGATAAAATAATGCTATTGGGCATTAAGCGCTACCTAATAATCGAGCTACCACTAGTGCTACCTGGGTTTTGTTGGGGTGATATGAGAAAATGGGCTAAAATTTACCGACAACTAAATAATCCAGCATTTCATTTGTGTTTATTTTTTTTTTGCAAACTGTCAGTGAGAACTGCGTCCTCGAGAATATTTATGGCGCTTGGGTCGGTTGCAACTTGACCAAGAGGTATCTTATTGCTCTGTTCTTGGGTATTATTATTGTGTTTGAAAAAGTATGTGATGCGTGCAAACAATTTTTGCACAGAGCAGGAAAGACCCTTCTTTGGCCCACTAGTGCTACCTGGGTTTTTTGGGGTGATATGAGAAAATGGGCTAAAATTTACCAACAACTAAATAATCCAGCATTTCATTTGTGGTTTTTTGCAAACTGTCAGTGAGAACTGCGTCCTAGAGAATATTTATGGCGCTTGGGTCGGTTGCACCTTGACCAAGAGGTATCTTATTGCTCTGTTCTTGGGTATTATTATTGTGTTTGAAAAAGTATGTGATGCGTGCAAACAATTTTTGCACAGAGCAGGAAAGACCCTTCCTTGGCCCACTAGTGCTACCTGGGTTTTGTTGGGGTGATATGAGAAAATGGGCTAAAATTTACCGACAACTAAATAATCCAGCATTTCATTTGTGTTTTTTTGCAAACTGTCAGTGAGAACTGCGTCCTAGAGAATATTTATGGCGCTTGGGTCGGTTGCAACTTGACCAAGAGGTATCTTATTGCTCTGTTCTTGGGTATTATTATTGTGTTTGAAAAAGTATGTGATGCGTGCAAACAATTTTTGCACAGAGCAGGAAAGACCCTTCTTTGGCCCACTAGTGCTACCTGGGTTTTGTTGGGGTGATATGAGAAAATGGGCTAAAATTTACCGACAACTAAATAATCCAGCATTTCATTTGTGTTTTTTTTGCAAACTGTCAGTGAGAACTGCGTCCTAGAGAATATTTATGGCGCTTGGGTCGGTTGCAACTTGACCAAGAGGTATCTTATTGCTCTGTTCTTGGGTATTATTATTGTGTTTGAAAAAGTATGTGATGCGTGCAAAACAATTTTTGCACAGAGCAGGAAAGACCCTTCCTTGGCCCACTAGTGCTACCTGGGTTTTGTTGGGGTGATATGAGAAAATGGGCTAAAATTTACCGACAACTAAATAATCCAGCATTTCATTGTGTTTTTTTGCAAACTGTCAGTGAGAACTGCGTCCTAGAGAATATTTATGGCGCTTGGGTCGGTTGCAACTTGACCAAGAGGTATCTTATTGCTCTGTTCTTGGGTATTATTATTGTGTTTGAAAAAGTATGTGATGCGTGCAAACATTTTTGCACAGAGCAGGAAAGACCCTTCCTTGGCCCACTAGTGCTACCTGGGTTTTGTTGGGGTGATATGAGAAAATGGGCTAAAAATTTACCGACAACTAAATAATCCAGCATTTCATTTGTGGTTTTTTGCAAACTGCAGTGGGAAACTGCGTCCTAGAGAATATTTATGGCGCTTGGGTCGGTTGCAACCTGACCAAGAGGTATCTTATTGCTCTGTTCTTGGGTATTATTATTGTGTTTGAAAAAGTATGTGATGCGTGCAAACAATTTTTGCACAGAGCAGGAAAGACCCTTCCTTGGCCCACTAGTGCTACCTGGGTTTTGTTGGGGTGATATGAGAAAATGGGCTAAAATTTACCGACAACTAAATAATCCAGCATTTCATTTGTGGTTTTTTGCAAACTGTCAGTGAGAACTGCGTCCTAGAAAATATTTATGGCGCTTGGGTCGGTTGCAACTTGACCAAGAGGTATCTTATTGCTCTGTTCTTGGGTATTATTATTGTGTTTGAAAAAGTATGTGATGCGTGCAAACAATTTTTGCACAGAGCAGGAAAGACCCTTCCTTGGCCCACTAGTGCTACCTGGGTTTTGTTGGGGTGATATGAGAAAATGGGCTAAAATTTACCGACAACTAAATAATCCAGCATTTCATTTGTGGTTTTTTGCAAACTGTCAGTGGAGAACTGCGTCCTAGAGAATATTTATGGCGCTTGGGTCGGTTGCAACCTGACCAAGAGGTATCTTATTGCTCTGTTCTTGGGTATTATTATTGTGTTTGAAAAAGTATGTGATGCGTGCAAACAATTTTTGCACAGAGCAGGAAAGACCCTTCCTTGGCCCACTAGTGCTACCTGGGGGTTTTGTTGGGGTGATATGAGAAAATGGGCTAAAATTTACCGACAAACTAAATAATCCAGCATTTCATTTGTGGTTTTTTGCAAACTGTCAGTGAGAACTGCGTCCTAGAAAATATTTATGGCGCTTGGGTCGGTTGCAACCTGACCAAGAGGTATCTTATTGCTCTGTTCTTGGGTTTATTATTTTGTTTGAAAAAGTATGTGATGCGTGCAAACAATTTTTGCACAGAGCAGGAAAGACCCTTTCTTGGCCCACTAGTGCTACCTGGGTTTTGTTGGGGTGATATGAGAAAATGGGCTAAAATTTACCGACAACTAAATAATCCAGCATTTCATTTGTGGTTTTTTGCAAACTGTCAGTGGAGAACTGCGTCCTAGAGAATATTTATGGCGCTTGGGTCGGTTGCAACCTGACCAAGAGGTATCTTATTGCTCTGTTCTTGGGTATTATTATTGTGTTTGAAAAAGTATGTGATGCGTGCAAACAATTTTTGCACAGAGCAGGAAAGACCCTTCCTTGGCCCACTAGTGCTACCTGGGTTTTGTTGGGGTGATATGAGAAAATGGGCTAAAATTTACCGACAACTAAATAATCGAGCATTTCATTTTTACCGACAACTAAATAATCTTCAATGGAGTATAGAACTTTTTGCTACTGTATATTACCTTTAAAGTACTTTGGACAAACTAGGCAGACGATTCAATAATAAAGAGATTCAGTGTGCTTAGCCAGAGTGGTGTCAGATATAAATAAAAGTACAAAGTTGTTAACTAGTGAAAACCCATTTGGCAATAGTATAGAAAAAAGAAGTTTTTGTTCGAGAATGATTATATTTTAAATTAACCCTTACTTTGATTATTATTTTCTTGGTATAAAATTCATATCTAACATCACCCTGTTGTCACTTCCCCGCCACGTTGAGGCGACACTGATAGTACTTTTGATTTTGTTTTTATTTTGTGAAGTATATACGTATTATTTAAAAAAATACGCATTACATAGTTATACATTTAAATAAAATCAAAAGTACAAGGGAAGGCCCACCACCACAACTACCAATGAAACTGTAAGCAATAAAACTGTAATCAAACTGTAAGCAATAAAAAGAAAAATAATGACCCTTTGAATTTCAGCTTAGGCATTCCTTTTAATTAGATATAAAAACGAAATTTGTTTTGTCGGTTTCTTTTTTGGTCGTTACTGTTGTTAATTTTCAGCTCATGACAGCTTTGGGTAAAAAAGAAGACAAATGAAGAATTAGAAAATTATAATGCTTGAGAACATTGAATCAACCGTGCTGAACCACAGTTGAAAAAAAAAGTGGAAGATAACAAATTAGGCAATATTCTAAAGCTAATCTTCAAAACTCTACTAAAATCAAATGTTTCTATTCGTGGATAAGAAATACTAATTAGTAATGAATCATTATTGCAACTTAACATAAGTTCTATTCTTTGATTCTGTTTCATAGTTTTTTACTTCTTATTTCAGTTCCCTTTCAGTTTGAAAAAAATATATGATAATAATTGTAAAATCATCTTGATTTCTGGAATAAAAATACTATAATATGCGAATAAAATATATTTCTAGAGTAAAAAATTTAGTTTTTTCCTAATGCAGTTTGTATGTTCCCTGCATGTTTTGCAATATTCATCTCACCTCGCTCACTTCCCAGAATATTTGAATAGTTTCATAATACAGCGAATAATTTCATAATACAGTATAGTCTACAACGAATAAAAGACAAACTGAAAAATAAATAGCCAATAAATACAAACTGTCGATTAGAAAAGCACCTAGAAACTACAAACTAAAAAGCTCTTAATAACCATGCAAAAAGAAAAAATCGAGAAGAGCGGGAGGAGAGTGAGGAGGAGGAGAGAAAAATAGATATTACTTCAACTCATGGTGAAGTTGGAATCAATTATATGAAAACAAATTTAGTAGCTTTAGCAGTTGATTTCAATCTTTTATTATGACCCAAGCACCTATAATATAAAACACACAATAAGCAAAGCAAAGCACATGAGGTAGCATTAACACTTGCAAAGGGAAAGCACATTCGGGGCTAAGAAAGGTAATAGTACATATTGCTTCTTCTCGATTAAGCTGTCTATAGAGAGGTGGTCGAAGTTTGGTCTAAATCACTCATAAATTCATCTTTTTGATGGGTTTTACAATTCTCTCGTGGCTTGTTTGATGAGCTCTGATGATAGGAGTTTCAGACCGGTGTTCAAGGCTAGTCTGGAGTGCTGGTTGTGCAAATCGGGTTTATTACTGCATTATAAAATGGGCACGTTTGCTTAGGAGTGCATGGTTCATATGGATGGGAGGAGTGACGTGTTTGGTGTTATGACAAGAGGCAAAGCACTTGGCTTAGAGGCAGAGGTGATCCATCTTGGGCAATTCGTACCTCTTTTCTAGTCCCTTTTTCTAATGCTTCATTGGGACCTAGATTACTACTCCTTGGGCACTACACTTCTGATATTACTTCAAGTTGTGAAGGATAGGGCTGGGATATATGAATCCAGTTTCTTCTTAGCAAGGGCCCGGCTGCTCTTCTTAAAAAGTATGAACTTGGATTATCGCTAAATAGCATTAGTGAAATATATTAAAAATTCATCCTTGAACAAGGAATCTAAAAGACAAAAACTTTTTATTGTACATTCAAGTTTTATTAATAAATAATTTAAAAAAACATTATTAAAACACATTATTCATAGGGTACTGAAATCAATATTATATATGTGAGAAAGGGTTATTTTAAACCCGTCACTATCACTTAAGTGTTTTCTGACGTTTCAATACCTCGATGTTGGAACCTTTGGTCCTGGGTTTTTTCTTCAGATAAATGTCTTTCCTTGTTTCTTTTCTTTTGAGTTCTTTAATTATCTCTTTCCCATCTGTGGAAATGATAAATTATCTCTTAATATTGGCTGCGCCATTTTTCATTTCTTTAACTGCGTAGTTTGTTAAAACCACAAGGTTTTAATTGCGCAGTTACGGGTGACCCATCATAGCTAAAGTTACTTTCAGATAACAAGTTTGGTCCGTATTGTCGAGGGGTGAAAGAAAGGGCATAAAGCTGATTCATTCGAAGTAAGTTGGCTTGATACATTTGAAGTAAGTTGATTCATAATCTTGGACTTTTTAGCCTAGGTGGAGTCCGGCAGCCTAAAGAAGGGCTGAGATTATATTATTTGCAGTAGGAAAAGAGTTGCGAGACATACCGTCATTTACTACATAGACAGGGGGTCCGTTTACCCTCTGATGAGATAGTTAGAGATTTTAGTGGTGACTCAGTGTGGGTGCATTCTTGGTATAGAGTTTAACCGTTTGACCATTCAATCACGTTACCATACCCTGGAGCATGGTATACCGTACAAAAGGTACTAACATACTCTATATTTACGGAACAGTAGTGGTAAGCGCGAGCATTCCATTACAATATTTGTCGCCAGAGAGACTTCCCCTCTAGTAAGTGATGTAGCACCATTTTTGCGCCAATATCTGGTGGCAGTCGTGGCTTACCACTAGAAACCCAATATGTATTATTATTTGAACAGTGGGAACATACCATTTCCTTGGTAGAACGTGATAGTCCAAGGCAAATCACGCCACCGTGTCACTCAATGGTTGGCAAACGACACCTTTCTGGCACAAACTAGCATTCCTAAGGCATTTTCAGACATTTTCCACCAAAAGAACCATATAAACTAGACTTAAACTTAAAGAATTATACACTACATCGTTTAAACTTAAAGAAAATTCCCAATAGCGTTTCTTCTGATGATTTGTGACAAAATACGCCAGCAGGGCATAATGTACCTTTCTAGTGGCAACATCTGGTACCCGTCATCATCACTTGAGCGTTTTCTGGCGTTTGGATATCACAGTATATATACATTTTTATTTGAACAGTGGGAACATGCTATTTCATTGCTAGAACGTGATAGTCCAAGGCAGTTCACTCCACCATGGCACTCAATGGCTGGCACAAGTTACCCTCTGGAGCAAACTATTATTCCTAAGGTATCTTCAGACATTTTCTTGGTAAAAAATGATGCTTCCAAGTGTATTTTGGTAATTTTCGTTTAAAGAGTATGATTTAGGATGTTTAGTTGTGCTATTTCGCGGTATAGCTTGCCCGTATCACCTTTGTTGGTGTTTCAAAGAGAATTTTGGAAGAAGTTGCTTAATTTGCTGTTTCTTGGTTTGGCTCGTCAGCGTTAGCTTTTTTGGTGTTTCCAAGTGTGTTTTGGAAGTTTTTCGTTTGAAACGTTAGATTTAGGATGTTTAGTTTCACTGCTTCGTGGTTTAGCTTGTCTGTGTTAGCTTTGTTGGTGATTCCAAGTGTTTTAAGTTTTTTGTTTGAAACGTTTGATTTAGGATGTTTAGTTTCAATGTTTCGAGGTTTACCTTGTCTGTTTTAGCGCTGCTGGTGTTTCCATGAGTATTTGGAAGTTTTTCGTTTGAAACTTTAAGATTTAGGATGTTTAGTTGTGCTCTCTCTTGGTTTAGCTTGTCAGTGTTAGCCCTCTTTGTGTTTCAAAGAGTATTTTGGAAGAAGTTATTTAGTTCTTCTGTTTCGTGGTTTAGCATGTCTGTATTAGCTTTATTGGTTTTTCCAAGCGTTTTCTGGAAGTTTTTGTTAGAACAAATGATTTAGGATATCTAGTTGTGATTTTTGCGGTTTAGCTTGTCTGTGTTAGCTGTGTTGCTAATTCTAAGTGTGTTTTAGAAGTTTTTCGTTTATAACATATGATTTAGGATGTTTAGTCTTGCTGTTTCGTGGTTTAGCTTGTCTTTTTAAGCGTTTTTGGTGATCCCAAGCGTATTTTCAAAGTTTTTGTTTTGTGTGTCTGACTGTGTTTGCCTCTCTCTGTGTGTTGGTGTGTCTGACTGCGTGTTTGTGTATGTTTTTCTATTTAGACACAGCAGAGCCTACAGAAGTACCTACAGGATCTTGCTTCGCATTCACTACATGCAACTGCTTAACAGTTCTTACATATGAGCTGCATGTTTTCTGGCATCTGTTTTCGACATTTATAACAAAAAGCTCTTCTGTCCTGCATTAAAAGAGATTCAAGTACCTGGACAGCAAATTTGATTCTATGTTTATTCATTAGTTCAATAGTTTTCTTATTTACCATTTCAGTATCCTCGTTATATAAATCTATGAATTTCTTCGATAGCGTAGATCTTCCTTTTGACGTCTTGTACTTAGAAGGTGATGGAAGATAAATTGACATTGCGCTTCCCAAATAGGTTATTTCATTTGTATAGTCTTGGGCATATTTGACAACAAGAAGCCCACAGCTTGAAGAATCTACTAGTGGAGCTATTCTGCACGAGTCAAGTTCAAGTTCTATGTAGCGTTTATCCACTCCCTTCATCAGATTTTTTAGGTTGGAAAGAACTAGCCTCCCGTGAGCGTGGTTTTAACGGCTTCTGGCTATCAAGAAGATAGAAAGTTTTCTTGGAGAAATCACATATTCCCAAAATGAAATGATTCTTGGACTTCGTATTCGTTATATCACACATATTGACACACAATGGAACAAAACAAAACACTGCAATCATTCGAAACATCATTAAAAACTCTCTCTAGGCGTATCTGGGTAAGTATTCAAAGCATCAATACTTGTCAAGTTGAAAGTAGAGTAGCTATCGATAGTTCTTGCTGACGCACAGCTAGAAGTTACAAGATTCACGAGGTATGAAACAATTCCAGTTGTGAGCCAAGTATCAGGCGTCAGCAGTGATTCTAGGTCTTGAAAGAAAATTGGAAACACGTCTGTGTCCCTCAAGGGAAAACCAGTAGCTCTCCACCAATCTAGTTTCTCTGCGTTTTCTACGATAGCAGAATCGGTAGATTTGACCACTATTCCAAAAAGCCTTTTTAAATGCTGGATCACTTGCTTTGCTTCGTCATACAAATCACTTATGGGCCCTTTAAACGCGTAACCATGACAAAGGGCTGTAGGAATTATAGACTGGTTAGCTTCAACACGAAGATTCGGTCTCCTTACCCTTTTTTGGGGTTTCACCAGTTGAGTGGGGCTATGCAGCCTTTTTCGAACAGACTTCACAAACTGCACATCTTCCGCTTGCTTTGCAACTTTTGAATTATGATTCCCTTCAGAGCTTTTCGATTGGGGTTTGGAACTCTTTTTAAGTGAAGCTACTTCAATAATTTCTTTTTTTTCATTTCTGAAACCCGTTTCGAATGTATTCTGCTCCCTGCTTGTTTTCAAGTCAGCTTTCGCAGTTTCATTAATTGACGGTGAAAAACTCCCCTCATTCTGATCATCACTATCAGCAGTAGACGACAATTCCTTGGCTGCTAGAGAATCTGCTGCAGGTTTAATATTGTAAAAGTCCTGAATGGTTAATGAGCTTTTTATTCCAGGCCTCACGTGCCTTTTAGATCTCCCCTTCACGTTCTTGAGTGTTTTCAGCTGTATAACTGATTTTTCTGTTACTAGTGCATGTCCTCGAGATCTTAAAACTGCTAGTTTGCAAGGACATGCAGAGATTCCAAAATTACAAGAACAATCATAAACTTCAACCAAACTATTCCTCTTAGCACCCTTTGTCACAATTTTATTTCCTCTAACAGTGATTGTTTCTGTTCGTGGTGTCACAACATTAACCTTCTTTCTAGTCAGATTTGAAACAAGATACACTTGCTTTTCGTTGCAAAATGTAACATGTCCCTTTCTCCATAGAGTTTCTGCTATGTCAACTAAACCACTTTGCTGGCGGTCTTTTCTTGTCGTATTTATTTCGCAAAAGGAATCTGATGCATCTATTTCTTGGACCATACGCAGAAACATTTCATTCCTCGATTCAAGTGGATCTTCTTCCTTCTTGATATGAACTACGTTTTCCTTATGTGCCTTCTCAAGGAGTCTATAATCTCCTATTCCCTTACATCCTCGAGACACGTGTGTATAATATTCATCGTCTAAACAAAGAAGGCCCAAGATACATCTGTCCATTGGTATATCTCGCTTTTGTTGTATAACTCTTTTCATCACAGCATTGAATGACTCTGCGGTATTGTTGGTTATTCCGGAGACTGGATTAAAATCAGGAATCTGGGAAACGATGAAGGCACAATCATACTTCAACATGTCAGATTCCAGATTATCTCGAAAGTAGGTAAATGCAGGGATGGACCATTTCACGAGCCTGTCAGTTCTTATTTGGTAGTACTCATCTTCACTTTTTGATCTTAGCAACTGAAGAACATCTTCTTGAACTACCTTGATGTCTTCTTTAGATGCCCCAATATTCTGAAGTGCATGTTTTGCATTGATCCGATAGTGTAGCCAGCAATGAGCAGCCTGAATATGAGGAAATATTTTTTTTCTCGCAACCTCTATACCCTTTTCTCTATCACTCACAAAAGAATTTTGCGGTGAATTGATGCTTGGTGCTTTCTTCATTAGAACTATAAACAGCTCTTCGTGCGAATCAGCTGATCTATTTGTGTGAAGTAAAAATGCAATTGGAATCAGAGGTGTTGTCCCCTTATGGTCGAAGTCAGGATGTCGGAATGTCAGAGCTGAAACCCAGTAATTTCCAATGTTATATTTGGTATCATAATAGAACACTATCGGGATACCGTGTTTTACAAAGTAATCAACCTCTAAGATGGCAAATTCTGATATACAGGTGACGGCTGCTTCTCTCCTTGCCCAAAAAATTTTTCTGTCACAACAAAATCAGTTTCCGTCATAAGATATCGAATCATATTACATGTGTCTTTGGATATCATGCTTTTTCTGGCCAAAGAAAAGGCATCCTTTACCTGCCGCTGACTTCTTGGAACATTTGTCTGCAGCTCATTCACTGTCTTGCTAAAACTCGTTATGGAAATGTTCTCGGGGCGTCATTGTTGTGGTTTTTGCTACATTTTTGGCTCTTATTAATACAGATATCTCAGAAGGAACAAAAGGGATAGCTTTTATTCCTTCTTTCTTTTTATGGTTTCCATGGGGGTCACAATTGGATTTTCTGTCACAAGTACCAACATAATGAATCACCGTATATAGGCAGTGTTCAAGGGGACAGTTGAATGCACATTGCTCATATTGAAAGATATATCTCTTCAAATCAACCATCTTGCCTTCAATCATCCGTTGATTAACTCTCTTTCTGAAGTTTGGATGAACAGAGGGTACAGATACTGAGTGTCCCCCACTACTTCTGCTATAACGGTAACCATCGGCCTTGTAGTCTTGTAAGTATTCAAAACTATCTGAATATACTAAAAAAATACTATCTGCAGTAGGATAGGCTGGAACTTTGTTCTTGCAGAGTCTAAACTTTGATATACCAGTTTCGTGAGCGGTCCTTAAGATTATGGCAGCCTCAGTAGATCTAAGTGCCGATTTCTTGGTTTCGTAAATATGTGGGTCCACTGGATTAGGAAGTGAGGCGCCATGTATTGTTTGAATTACACTTGGGTCGATCATTTTGAAAATCTTGTACTTTTTTGGACAAAAAACAAACATTCAGAGAAGGCTTATTAAAAGCCGATTTATTTTTCTCAGGCTGTGTACTATAAATCTGTGTTTCGTAAGAGCCCTGGTAATTGTCTTCACATAATTCATTGGCTATGTATATACCGTTTTGTTAACGTTACTTTTTTGTTCTGGGTTTTCTTTTATTGTTTTCATCATAGGCGTCATTAATCTGGAACTCATTTTCTACTTCCAGTCGAAAACATTCCACCATATTCTCTTGGTAGTCAACCTTTTCCATGTCCTTGCACTCTTTAGTGTCCATGCACTCTTTAATGTCCATGCACTCTTTAATTTCCATGCACTCCTTGAACTCCATGTCCAGCTTATCATTTTCAAAGTTCCCTTCGGTATCAATCACTGGATTAGGAAGTGAGGCGCCATGTATTGTTTGAATTACACTTGGTCGATCATTTTGAAAATCTTGTACTTTTTTGGACAAAAAACAAAAATTCAGAGAAGGCTTATTAAAAGCCGATTTATTTTTTTTCTCAGGCTGTGTACTATAAATCTGTGTTTCGTAAGAGCCCTGGTATTTGTCTTCACATAATTCATTGGCTATGTATACCGTTTTGTTAACGTTACTTTTTTTGTTCTGGGTTTCTTTTATTGTTTTCATCATAGGCGTCATTAATCTGGAACTCATTTTCTACTTCCAGTCGAAAACATTCCACCATATTCTCTTGGTAGTCAACCTTTTCCATGTCCTTGCACTCTTTAGTGTCCATGCACTCCATGCACTCCTTGAACTCCATGTCCAGCTTATCATTTTCAAAGTTCCCTTCGGTAACAATCTTTTCTGACACCTTTGCTTTAAAGTGTGTTTGGTAACCATCCTTATTGATTTTAACTCCCTGTTGTTCATCTTCATCTGTGGATTTGCACATTGTACTTACCATTTTGAGCTCACATTCTTTCAATTACCTCTTATTTCTTCTTTCAAGCTTGAGAATTTCATTTTTTTCTTTGTATATGTTGATGGATGTGCCACGAGAGCCTCTTTTCTTCTTGTTTTGACCCATCATCCGAATAGAAATTACGAGTGAAACTAAAAAAGACACGTATTTCATTGTCTTAAAAACTACATCCACGAGTCTGTGAAAGGGGATCCAAACTTAAATGAGTAAAGCATTACTAGAGAGCAGTTGGATGTCAAATCTCCCTAAAAAAGGGAACGAAACTGCTTCTCTTTCAATGGCTTGGAACTTTGCTAAAAAAAAATTCAAATGAATTTACTGAAAAAATGTGCATTGTTAGTTTATCGTTTTATGTTATAACGTTTGATCCTTACTTTCAGTTGAAAAACATTCTTTTTTTAAATTGTTTTCTGATCGTTTTTCTAATAATGCTGGTAAATTTTCAATAATACATTAAAAGTACAGTAAAATAAAACAGTTTTTTTGTAATAAAAATTACAGTGAAATAAACACTTAAACCGCTGAGCTTCCTGGAATTAATGTTTATTATTTTCAATAGTTCCTTACAGTTATACGGACTATTATATTGATTTTACACTTTTTGTCGTTGATGTTTTGAAAAACAAAAGCACGCTGTTCGAGATACATATAGTTTTCAATAAAACGGAAAGGACATAACATACCTTAGACTTTTATGGTTTGGGAAGGGAGAAAGGGGCAGTAGCCAAACTCCTATTGGTAGTAATTTTTGTTGACCATATAAAATTAGGGGGACAAAAGTATTTTTGTCCCCCCTCGATAAATTCCACCCGGGAAATTCCTCTGAGCCCCCCCTGAAACGGCCTTGGGTTGCACCCCTTACCGTGTTGGTTTGAGGGATTTCAGACCAAGAGAGTGCATTTCAATGCCAAAATAGTCAACAAAATTTGGAGATAGCTATTTTCTTCAAAATAGTTGAAAGGCCCAATACTGTCTTTTGAGATAAAATGACCACCTACAGCCCCTGGAGGTAAGCTTTTAAGTTATAACAAATGTCTTTTGTTTTATTTGTTATTGGGAAGTGTGCATGCACATATGCTGATATTTATTCCTTAAAATCTTAATTATTTTTTATTTCTTAAAATTATAAAAGTGAAAACATTAAAAAAAATTTCAGTAAAGTACAAATTATATTCTAGCTTTTAGAAAGCATAAAGTTTAGAACCCTACTTAGGTTAATTTCTGCTCGTTATGAGTTTGACTTGTTTTAATTTTTGTTTGTTTTGGGTTTCATTTATTTATTGATACTGATATATGGTAGTTGTATGCTTGGTAGATTATTTTATTCTGTTCTTTTTTCATTTTGGTTTAATGGAGTTCTTTATTTTTTTTTGGAAACTTATTTTGTGCAAAAAGTTTTTGTGATTAATTTTTTTTCGTTTTATTGACATAGTTTTTTTTCAGAGAGAAAGATTGAGCCTCTTCTGAAGTTAAACAGCCATCCCTTCCATAAGAACCTTAAATACCCCCTGGGCATAAACTATGACCCTTGCCCCTAATCTCTGGGGTCTCTTTCAACCCTAAAAGCCTTGTTATATGATATTTAGACTATTTTGAATAGAAGGGGTATCTCAAAATTTCTAGTAGACGCACTTTAGGACAATACGACGTGTGGGTAGGGTGGAGAGGGTAGCTGCCCTCTGATCACTGACTCTTACTAGATCCCTCTGATCTGAAAAAAATACATTGTGCCAACATCGTTCTTTACTTAGGCACTGCTTCTGCGCTGCCTATGATTTTATTTTTTTTTGTCGTCGATGTATTGAAAAACAAAAGATACATATAGTTTTCAATAAAACGGAAAGTACATAACAGGCTTAAGTCTTTTATGGTTTGGGAAAGGAGAAAGGGGCAGTAGCCAAACTCCTCTTAGTAGTAATTTTTGTTGACAATATAAAAATAAACCAGACTATGCACATAATATTTTTTCAAGAACAATTGTTGCAGTAGAAGCAGTAAACAATAGCGGTGTCTGCTTTGACAATAAACTTGTCAAACACGCAAAGGTTTTTTTTTTGTAGCTA
Source organism: Artemia sinica (assembly GCA_027921565.1). Classification (NCBI taxonomy): domain Eukaryota; kingdom Metazoa; phylum Arthropoda; class Branchiopoda; order Anostraca; family Artemiidae; genus Artemia; species Artemia sinica. The sequence continues at coordinate 18,788 of JAPEVW010000807.1, read as the reverse complement.
TATAAAAAAGCTTCTCATTCTAATATTAAGTAACCCTTGTGTTTCAGGAGACAACGTTAGAAAATTTGGGACAACAATTAAAAATAGTCAAACTTTAGCGTAAAGAGCAACGTATCAAGGAGGAGCGAAACCTCCTCATACGAAAATAGTTTCTGTTCGTTTTATGTTATAACGTTGATCCTTACTTTCAGTTGAAAAACATTCTTTTTTTTTTAATTTGTTTTCTGATCGTTTTTCTAATAATGCTGGTAAATTTTCAATAATACATTAAAATTACAGTAAAATAAAACAGTTTTTTGTAATAAAAATTACAGTGAAATAAACACTTAAACCGCTGAGCTTCCTGGAATTAATGTTCATTATTTTCAACAGTTCCTTACAAATATACGGACTATTATATTGATTTTACACTTTTTGTCGTTGATGTTTTGAAAAACAAAAGCACGCTGTTCGAGATACATATAGTTTTCAATAAACGGAAAGGACATAACATACCTTAGACTTTTATGGTTTGGGAAGGGAGAAAGGGGCAGTAGCCAAACTCCTATTGGTAGTAATTTTTGTTGACCATATAAAATTAGGGGGACAAAAGTATTTTTGTCCCCCTCGATAAATTCCACCCGGGAAATTCCCCTGAGCCCCCCCCCCTGAAAACGGCCTTGGGTTGCACCCCTTACCGTGTTGGTTTGAGGGATATCAGACCAAGAGAGTGCATTTCAATGCCAAAATAGTCAACAAAATTTGGAGATAGCTATTTTCTTCAAAATAGTTGAAAGGCCCAATAACTGTCTTTTGAGATAAAATGACCCCCTACAGCCCCTGGAGGTAAGTTTTTAAGTTATAAAAAATGTCCTTTGTTTTATTTGTTATTGGGAAGTGTGCATACACATATGCTGATTATTATTCCTTAAAATTTTAATTATTTTTTATTTCTTAAAATTATAAAAGTGAAAACATTAAAAAAAATTTCAGTAAAGTACAAATTACATTCTAACTCTTAGAAAGCATAGAGTTTAGAACCCTACTTAGGTTAATTTCTGCTCGTTATGAGTTTGACTTGTTTTAATTTTTGTTTGTTTTGGGTTTCATTTATTTATTGATACTGATATATGGTAGTTGTATGCTTGGTAGATTATTTTTATTCTATTCTTTTTTTCATTTTTGGTTTAATGGAGTTCTTTATTTTTTTTGGAAACTTATTTTGTGCAAAAAGTTTTTGTGATTAATTTTTTTTCGTTTTATATTGACATAGTTTTTTTTTTCAGGGAGAAAGATTGAGCCTCTTCTGAAGTTAAACAGCCATCCCTTCCATAAGAACCTTAAATACCCCCTGGGCATAAACTATGACCCTTGCCCCTAATCTCTGGGGTCTGTTTCAACCCTAAAAGCCTTGTTATATGATATTGAGACTATGTTGAATAGAAGGGGTATCTCAAAATTTCTAGTAGACGCACTTTAGGACAATACGACGTGTGGGTAGGGTGGAGAGGGTAGCTGCCCTCTGATCACTGACTCTTACTAGATCCCTCTGATCTGAAAAAAAAATACATTGTGCCAACATCGTTCTTTACTTAGGCACCACTTCTGCGCTGCCTATGATTTTATTTTTTTTTTGTCGTCGATGTTTTGAAAAACAAAAGATACATATAGTTTTCAATAAAACGGAAAGTACATAACAGGCTTAAGTCTTTTATGGTTTGGGAAAGGAGAAAGGGGCAGTAGCCAAACTCCTCTTGGTAGTAATTTTGTTGACAATATAAAAATAAACCAGACTATGCACATAATATTTTTTCAAGAACAATTGTTGCAGTAGAAGCACTAAACAATAGCGGTGTCTGCTTTGACAATAAACTTGTCAAACGCGCAAAGGTTTTTTTTCTTAGCTATATAAAAGCTTCTCATTCTAATATTAAGTAACCCTTGTGTTTCAGGAGACAACGTTAGAAAATTTGGGACAACAATTAAAAATAGTCAAACTTTAGCGTAAAGAGCAACGTATCAAGGAGGAGCGAAAACCTCCTCATACGAAAATAATTTCTGTTCGTTTTATGTTATAACGTTGATCCTTACTTTCAGTTGAAAAACATTCTTTTTTTTTAATTTGTTTTCTGATCGTTTTTCTAATAATCTACTACTACTACTACTAACAACTCATCGCAGCACCAAGCCGCCTGAGGCCAACACAGCTACGCACGCTCCTCCTCCACCCCAATCTATTCAAGGCCTCCCTTTTTACACCTGCCCACGAAGTTCCCATTTCCTTTAAATCTTTCTTTATGACGTCCTCCCACCCCAGACGGGGACGACCTGCTTTCCGTTTAGCCCTAGATGGTTGGCCGAAAAGAACAATCTTCGGCAATCTGTCATCCTTCATCCGCACAACATGCCCCAACCACCTCAACCTTTCTTTCATTATAAACCTAGAAAGCGGTATTGAACCACATTTTTCATATAGCCTATTGTTTGAAATACGGTCAGTCAGCCGGGTACCCAGAACAATCCTTCAGCAATTTCTCTGGAAAAAACATCTAGCAAATCTTCATCCGCTTTTCGGAGCGTCCATGCTTCAGAGCCATATTTGACCACTGTCATCACTGTAGCTTCTAAGATTCTAATCTTGGTTTGTAGACTTATCTTCCTATTCTTCCAGACTTTTTTTAACTGTGAAAAAAACACCCTGAGCCTTGGCTATTCTATTTTTAACATCTTCACTGCTCCCACCATCTTTACTAATAATACTACCAAGATAAGTGAAACTGCCCACCTGATCAATCTTTTCATTACCCAACATCACCTTTTCATCGTCACTTATTCCTAGCCTTAGTGACTTAGTCTTCCTAACATTAATTTTCAAACCAATACTAGCACCCCGAACGCTGAACTCGCAAAACCTCTAAAACTTCATTCATTTTGCTCACACTATCATCTAGGATGCTTAAATCATCAGCATAATCCAAGTCCAGGAGACTTTTTCCTCCCCATTTGATTCCGTGGTCTCCCATTGCCTTTCCTGTGCTCCTTAAAACAAAGTCCATCAAAATAATCCATATAAAGGGGGATAGAACACAGCCCTGCTTAACTCCTGATTTAATACAAAACCAGCTGCTAACCTCATTTCCTACCTTAACCGCAGCAGTGTTATTCTCGTACATAGCACTAATCACTTTAATGTATTTGTCTGGTATACCATACAAAGATAAAACCTTTACTAAAGCTCCTCTATCAACAGAATCGAACGCTTGCTCATAATCTATAAAACTGAGGACCAAAGGAGTTTGAAAACTTAGGCACTTCTCAATTATTAACCTAAGAGTGAAAATTTGGTCAACACATCCTCTACCTTTTCTAAAACCGCACTGCTCTTCTCTTAAAACTTTGTCTACGGCATCTCTCAGTCTAAAAAGTATCATATTACTAAGCAATTCGCTACCTACAGAGACCAGACTAATGCCTCGATAATTACCACACTCACTTTTATCACCTTTCTTATAAAGTGGCTTAATTAATGCTGGTAAATTTTCAATAATACATTAAAATTACAGTAAAATAAAACAGTTTTTTGTAATAAAAATTACAGTGAAATAAACACTTTAAAACCGCTGAGCTTCCTGGAAATAATGTTCATTATTTTCAATAGTTCCTTACAGTTATACGGACTATTATATTGATTTTACACTTTTTGTCGTTGATGTTTTGAAAAACAAAAGCACGCTGTTCGAGATACATATAGTTTTCAATAAAACGGAAAAGGACATAACATACCTTAGACTTTTATGGTTTGGGAAGGGAGAAAGGGGCAGTAGCCAAACTCCTATTGGTAGTAATTTTTGTTGACCATATAAAAATTAGGGGGACAAAAGTATTTTTGTCCCCCCTCGATAAATTCCACCCGGGAAATTCCTCTGAGCCCCCCCCTGAAAACGGCTTTGGGTTGCACCCCTTACCGTGTTGGTTTGAGGGATATCAGACCAAGAGAGTGCATTTCAATGCCAAAATAGTCAACAAAATTTGGAGATAGCTATTTTCTTCAAAATAGTTGAAAGGCCCAATAACTGTCTTTTGAGATAAAATGACCCCCTACAGCCCCTGGAGGTAAGCTTTTAAGCTATAAAAAATGTCTTTTGTTTTATTTGTTATTGGGAAGTGTGCATGCATTTTTCGGCTGGGGCAGGGAGGACGAATTTTCTGCCGGGAGAATTTTCAATGGAGAGGAAAGCTTCCAGGGGGTGAAATTTTCAGAAGAAATTTTAAACTGGGTGAATTTGCTAGAATTCATATACGAAATTTCTTTATATGTCTTGCTTTCTCTTTACCGATTCAATTTTCGCGTCGAGATGTTAAGGGTAATTGTCCGGGGTAAATTCCGGGGTTAAATTAACCATATCAGATAGAAAAAATGTTTGTGGAAAACTGGTTAGGGTTTACTCAGTCACAAATTAGAACTTATATTTTCCTTATTATGGATCACTATCTATTGATGGCAGCCAAAAATGGGGCAACAAATATTTTTCCATGGTTTTTCCCTATTCTGCTCTCTTTCCTTTGGTTACTTTATAATTACTTTATAGTCCCAAACTTCCAGGCGGGCCATGCCCCCCTGCCTCCTCTTGTCGGTGCCCATGTTTAACATACCTGTCAACACTCTCTAAACTTTAACCTCAATACTTTGAAGATTTTTCAACCTCAACCGTTGAAGGTTCTTTCCCTCAGAAAATACCCCCACCCCCTGCCGCAGCTCATTGGTCTACAAACACTTTCGACTTATAAAAAAAAGTACTTGAACTCTCAATTTCCGATCTAATGAGCACCCTCTGAAGCTTTTGCGACCATGAGGCATAGGTGTGGATGAGGAAGGGATAGTCCTTTCCTATACAAAATAAATTCTGCTCATTTTGGGGTTTAATGTTAATCTTTACTTTCATAGCAACAGCGTACACCAGAAGTATTCCCAGAAATCATAAGGGAGTGCATAACAATTTGACATTTTTGTTTATTTTTTCGTTTCCGTTGCATCCCCCCCCCCCAAAAAAAAAAAATATTCACCGTCATTTTTACTTAATTTGGATAACTTGGCTCCAGCTTTACCACCACCACTCCCCTCCCCCCTTCCCAGGATTTTGAAGAAATTACGGCACGGTCAAAACCCCTATGCATTCCAGAGGCCAGAACATACTTTGCACTTTACTGAATTAAATTTGAAAAAACTTGTTTATTAGATTTTCGACTATGTTGAACAAAATGGCTATCTCAGAATTTTAATTGGTAACTATTTATGTTATTTTATTATGTTCATGGCCGTATATTTGGTTTTAAAATACGCTTCTCTATCTATCCATCTAATATGCAGGATAATTAAACCAAAACACATTTTGCATGCAGACCCGCTATACTTTAACCCCCCCCTTCTAATATGCAAATATATAGCCCAAATTTATTTCTAAAGTAACGAAGAAACTAACGAAAAAACTGGTGTGTTCTCGAATATTACACAGCGTAAACTTGAGGGAGTGGCGTATAAGACACAAGTATCAAAATTCCTTTCCCTACGGAAATTAAAAAAAATAAAACTCAAATAAAACTCTCAAATTTTGAAAGTCTTATTTTTCACGGGGGGTATTTTCCATGGGGGGGGGGTAATTTTGTTTTAATTATTTGGTGAGCCAAAATCAAAACCTGCATTAATTCAAAAACGTTCAAAAATAAAATAAAAAAAACAAGTTTTTTAATTGAAAGTAAGGAGCGACATGAAAACTTAAAACGAACAGAAATTACTCCATATATGAAAGGGGGCTGTCCCATCCTCAACGTCTCTCTCTCTCTAATTACGCTAAAGTTTGACTCTTTCTTACAACTCTATTTTTTTTAAACAATAAAATTTTAGCGCAAAGAGCGAGACGTTGAGGAGGGGACAGCCCCTGTCATATTAGGAAAAATTTCTGTTCGTTCTAAGTTTCAATTTCGCTCCTTACTTTCAATTAAAAAAACTTTTTTTTTTTAATTTAATTTTTGAACGTATATGAAACCACCGTACCTACCCCCACCTAAACAATGACTCATTCCCCTCCCTCATTATAGCTGATACGTAAACACAGATCGCCAAGCACAGCTTAATTTCATTACAAATAAAGCGAATCAACTTGATTGAATCCAGTCCTGCCTTCGTGTGCCATTACTTCTTTTACAACTGGAGAATCTAAAATATAGTTATTCATATTTTTTAAAACTGGAGCTTGAAAACCTCCACGGCAGGGTTATCTGATATGATGTATCTGATAAATAGATTTTCAGTAAGATCTCTTGCTTTTTTTGGGGGGGGGGCCTTTTTCAAAAATTAGGCAAATTTTCTCAAATTTTTGGTTTTGGGTGTGGAACAATAAACTGAAAGAATTTTATATATTGATACCAATAGATATATCGAAAGAATTGACTTATTATGTTGATTCCCAAATATATTAGTTTCATTAAATTTAATCTTAACCATCAAAAGCTACGGGTCAGAGAAAAATTTGTCTGAAAAAAGTGGGAGAGACCTTCTTGAAGTCATATAATTTTTAATGAAAAACCACACCATCAGATTGAAACTGTAGATGTTTCAAGCTCATATCTGCAAAAAAATGTGGAATTTTGCAATTTTTACCAGAAGAAAAATCACAGATGTGTGTTTATTTGGGCTTTTTGTTGTTGTTTTTTTTTCCAGGGGTGATCGTGAGCTTATCGACCTTGTAGGCCTAGAACGTAAGGATAGGGCTCGTTCTAATGGAAATGAAAAAGTTTCTTGTACCTTTTTTGTCTATATATAAAAATAGAGAACATAGAAATACTGATCTTTTTTTCTGCGCTACCAAAAAAGTACTGTTTTCATATAACTTTACAGTTTCATGAAATGTAATTAAACAAATAGGAAAAGGGTTTTCATCTAAAATAAGGAGCAAGTTTAAAACTTAAAACAAATATAAACACCTTTTCAACACCTTGCTCATTAAAACAAAAGTATTTGTTTTTTGCGGGGGTTATATGGGAGGATCTTTCCATGAAGGAAGTTTTCATTGGGAAGGAGCATTGCTGTGAAGGGGGTGCCGCATTTCACAGCATTATTAAAGAAAAAGATCAGAAATTAAATAAAAAAAACAAGTTTTTCAACTGAAAGTAAGGAGCACCATCAAAACCCAAAACGGACAGAAAATATTACGTATATGATTTGGTTCAACCCTAGTCAATACTTCGCTCTTCAAGCCAAAGAATTTTTTAGTACTTTCATAAGAGCTATTTATTGTCATTAAACGGCCTTGTGATTAAGTAAACATTTTTAAAGAATTGGAACAAAATTCGAACTTTAGCTTAAAGAGCAGCAAGGTATTGAATAGGGGGGGAAACCCCACTAATATACGTATTAAAAATCAATGAATATAGAAGTTCGGTACGTAAGTTAATTCGTAAGTTACGTACATTTATTACTAATCAAAACGTTCGTAAATAAAATTAAACAAGTTTTGAAAAATCCATTTAATAAAAAAAAAGCAAAAAAATTAATATACAAATTTTGTTTTAATTATTCATGTGCGGTGAGCCAAAATCAAAACCTGCATTAATTCAAAAACGTTCAAAAAATAAATAAAAAAAAAACATGTTTTTTTAAAAACTGAAAGTATGGAACTTCGAATGAGCTCTCTCTTGATTTTATAGGGCCAATGGGTCGGTACGATTACCCCTGAAAAAAAAAAAAAATAAACACGCCTCCGTGATCTTTTCTTCTGGCAAAAAATACAAAGTTGCAGATTTTTGCAGATATGAGCTTGAAAAACATATGTAACAGGGCTTTCTGATACGCTAAATCTGACGGTGTGCTTTTCATTAAAATTATTTCACTTGTAGGGGATGTTTCCCCCCTCTTTCAAAAATCAGGCAAATTTTCTCAGGCTCGTAGCCTTTTATGAGTAATACTAAACTTAATAAAATTTATATATTTAGACTTAGCATTATAAGCCCATTCTTTTGATACATTTATTGACATCAAAACTCCGTTTTTAAAAGTTTCGATTACTATTGAGCCGTATCACTTGTTTTTTTTTATTGTTTTTTTTTTTATTACGCATATGTTATTACGTATATATAAGGGGTTCTCCCCTTAGTCAATACCACGCTCTTTACGATAAAGTTTAAAATTTTGTTTAAATCACAAATCGCTGAATCACAAAGGCTGTTTAATTAGAATAGATAGCTCTTTTGAAAGCACTATATAAAAAAATGTAGCGTAAAGAGCGAGGTATTGACTTGGGGATGATCCCACTCATATACGTAATAATTTCTGTTCGTTTTAAGTTCTTATGTTGCTTCTTACTTTCAGTTGAAAAAAAAACTTGTTTTTTTTTTAATTTAATTTCTGATCGTTTTTAAATAATGCTGGAAATCCGGCGCCCCCCTTCATAGAAATGTCCCTTACCCCAAGGGAAACATCTTCCACGGAAAGATTTTCCGAGTAGTAGCCCCCCTCCTCCTGCCCCCCCCCCCCCAACCAGAAAAAAATCCTTCATGAAAATGGCTGTAAACTTCATAATAACCAAAACAATATCTAAACAATGGGCAAAGTTTCATAAAATTGCAGCCCTTCCCTGGGAACAGTGGGGAATTCAGTCATCTTAACTTAAAAGACATATTTATTAGATTTTTCGACTATGTTGAACAAAATGGCTATCTTAGAATTTTTTTTTTAAAATTGGGTAACTTCGGGGAAAAAAAAATTGAGCATGGGAGGGGGCCAAGTTGCCCTCCAATTTTTTTGGTCACTTCAAAAAGGGCACTAGAACTTTTAATGTCCATTCAAATGAGCCCATTTACGATATATTCTATGATTACTGGATTGATACGATCACCCCTGGGGGAAATAAAAAAAAATAAATAAATAAAATAAAAACACGCATCCGTGATCTTTCTTCTGATTAAATAAAAAAAAACAAGTTTTTAAACTGAAAGTAAGGAGCGACATTAAAAACTAAAACGAACAGAAATTATTCCGTATATGAAATGGACTGTCCCCTCCTCAAACGCCTCGCTCTTTACGCTAAAGTTTGACTCTGGGTCACAACTTTATTTTTTAAAAGAATAAAAAACTTTAGCGTTTAAAGAGCGAGGCGTTGAGGAGGGGACAGCCCCTTTCATATACGGGAAATAATTTTTCTGTTCGTTTTAAGTTTTAATGTCGCTCCTTACTTTCAGTTTTAAAAAACTTGTTGTTTTTTTTATTAATTTTCTGATCGTTTTTCAGTTTAATGCAGCTTTTATTTGCATAAAAATTTTACTTTTCTTTTGCTGCTAAATGGATGTCTTTACAAATTAACTTACGTAACTAACTTCTATATTCGTATATTTTTCTTCTGGCAAAAAAAAAATACAAAGTTGCAGATTTTTGCAGATATGAGCTTGAAACCAATGTAATAGGGTTTGCTGATACGCTGAATCTGACGGTGTGATTTTTTCATTTAAAATTCTTTCACTTGTAGGGGATGTTTCCCCCCTCTTTAAAAAATCGAGTAAATTTTCTCAGGCTCGTAGCCTTTGATGAGTAATACTAAACTTAATAAGATTTATATATTTAGGATCAGCATTTATATAACACATTCTTTTGATACATTTATTGACATCAAAATTTCGTTTTTAAAAGTTTCGATTACTATTGAGCCGTATCGCTTGTTTTTTTATTGTTTTTTTTTATTACGCATATGTTATTACTTATATGAAGGGGTTCTCCCCTTAGTCAATACCACGCTCTTTACGTTAAAAGTTAAAAAATTTTGATTCACAAACCCATGAATCACAAAGGCCGTTTAATTAGAATAGATAGCTCTTTTGAAAGCACTAAAAAAAAAAACTGTAGCGTAAAGAGCGAGGTATTGACTTGGGGGGAGAACCCCCTCACATACGTTATAATTTCTGTTCGTTTTTTAAGTTCTAATATTCCTTCTTACATTTCAGTTGAAAAAAAAACTTGCTTTTTTTTTTTTTAACTTCTGATCGTTCTTAAATAATGCTTGGAAATCCGGCGCCCCCTTCATAGAAATGTCCCTTACCCCAAGTTAAAAACATCCTCCACGGAAATACTCTCCAGAGTAATCCCCTCCTCTAGCCCCCCCCTCCAGAAAAAATCCTTCCTGAAAATGGTTGTATACTTCCCAATAACCAATAAATAATGCTGGCAAGTCCGGCGCCCCCCTTCATGGCAATTTCCCTTCCCCATGAAAACTTCCTTCATGGAAAGATCCTTCCATATAGCCCCCGACCCTCTCCTTCCCCCACCTACCAGAAAAAAATCTCCTCTGAAAAAGTCTGTATGCTTCCCAATAACAAATACTATATGTTAACATTGAGTAAAGTTCATAACTTTCAGCCCTCCCCCTGGGGACTGTGAGGAATCAAGTCATCCTAAAAGACATTTTTATCATATTTTCGACCATGCTGAACAAAAATGGCTATCTCAAAATTTTGATCGGGTGACTTTGGGAAAAAAAAATGAGCGTGGGAGGGGGCCTAGTAGTTGCCCTCCATTTTTTTGGTCACTTAAAAAGGGCACTAGAACTTTTTAATTTCCGTTCCAATGAGCCCTCCCACGATATTCTAGGGACCACTGGGTCGATACGATCACCCCTGGGAACAAAAAAAAAAAAAAAAAAAAAAAAAAAAAAAAAAAAAAAAAAAAAAAAAAAAAAAAAAAAAAAAAAAATAAACACACATCCGTGATCTTTCTTCTGGCAAAAAAAATGGAAAAATTCCACATTTTTGTAGATAGGAGCTTGAAACCTCTACAGTAGGGTTCTCTGATACGCTGAATATGATGGTGTGATTTTCATTAAGGTTCTATAACTTTTAGGGGGTCTTTCCCCCTTTTTTCGAAAATCAGCCAAATTTTCTCAGGCGCGTAACTTTTGATGGGTAGCACTAAACTTGATGAAAGTTATATATTTGAAATCAGCATTGAAATCTGATTCTTTTGATATATCTATTGGTATCAAAAACCCGTTTTTCTAGAGTTTCGGTTACCATTGAGCCGGGGTCGCTCCTTACTTACAGTTTGTTACCACGAACTGTTTGACACCAAAATACAAAAAAAAATACAAAATTCCACATTTTTGAAGATAAGAGCTCGAAACTTCTACAGTAGTGTTCTCTGATACGCAAAATCCCCATGGTGCGATTTTCATTAAAGTTCTTTTACTTTTAAGGGTATTTCCCTCTTTTTTCTTAAATAAGTCAAATTTTCTTAGGCACATAACTTTTAATGGGTAAGGACTAAACTCGATATAAACTTATATATTTTAAATCAGCATAAAGATTTGACTTATTTGACATATCTTCTTTGGCATCAAAATTCTGTTTTTTAGAGTTTGGTTACTATTGAGCCAGTTCGTTACCACGAACTGTTAGAAAGAAAATACAAGTGAATGTGGTTTGTCAGTTTAATATACATATGCTGATAGTTATTCCTGAAAATCTTAATAGTATTTGGTTTACAGTCTGTGATCTCATGATCTATGAATTTTTACTTCTGTCGATTTTTATCTAAACAAAACAAACATGGCTACAACCCCTGGAGCAAAGTGGAATGGTAACCAAAAGTTTTGCTTTAACATCTGAATTGAAAGGAAAACTTCAACGCAAGCAAAATTGAAAGATTTTGCCGTTATAATTTGCGTAATTAGCTAATTTGGGATGGCCACGACGTTTTTGAACCATAACTCAACATCTGATAATAAGCAGCTCTTACTAGTCTATCTTCATTACACCTAATGAGCTTCAACCAAAATCTAAGCATCACAATAGACCTACGTAGTTTTAACAAAAACAAGTCCATATCACCTTTCAGAATCTGTGAATGAGTTGTCTCAAAAAAAGCATATGCTATGCTTTACCCCCACCCCCTCCCCTAATATATAAATATATAGCCCATTTTTGTTTCTAAACTATTATATAATTAAACAATTACTTACAAGAATTTCCAGCTTCTAATATTCCAATTTCTGAGGTATACACAAAATTTGACTCGCTTATAAGATATGTTGCTCGTTTTAGTTCTAGATTTCAAAAGAATATTGTCCCAGTCTTTATCTATCAAAGAAAAGGTGTTGAAACACCCTAAAGGCAATAAGATAAACGATGCCAGAGAAGAAACGCATGGGAACAGAGTTATCTTTTAAGATAACTCTGTCCCAAATGACTTCCACTAATTTTCGCTGCAAAGAGCGAGGCGTTGAGGAGGGGGACAGCCCCTTTCATATACAGAATAATTTCTGTTCGTTTTAAGTTTTAACGTCGTTCCTTATTCTCAGTTAAAAAAGCTTGTTTTTTTTTTATTTATTTATTTAGGGACAGGTGAAATAATTCCCTAAGCCTAAAGGCACATTTCTATTGAGCTAGCAAAAATATGCCACAAATACGTCTGGACATTCGAAGCTGTCCGCTAAATTTACCCCCCTTGGAAAATACCCCCATCCCCCGGTGAAAAATACCCCCCACAGAAAAACCCCCCTCCCCGTAAGTAACCCGTGGAAAAAAGAAACCCCCCCCCCTCTGTGGAAAAATAAGTCTTTCAAAATTTGGGAATTTTATGACTTTTGTTTTTTATTTTCCGTGGGAGGAAGAAATTTTGGGTACTTGCACAAATGCGTCTGGACATTCGAAGCTGTCCGCTAATTTACCCCCCCCCCCTGGAAAATACCCCCATCCCCCGGAGAAAAATATCCCCCAGAAAATACCCCCCACAGAAAACACCCCCTCCCCGTAAGTGACCAGCGGAAAAAGACCCCCCCCCCCCCCCCTCTGTGGAAAAATAAGTCTTTCAAAATTTGGGAATTTTATATGACTTTTGTATTAAAAAAAATTTGCATATTAATTTTACTTTTTTTTTTATTAAATGGCTTTTTTTTTTTCAAAACTTGTTTGATTTTATTTACGAACGTTTTGATTAGTAATAAATATATGTAACTTACGAATTAACTTACGTAACGAACTTCTGTATTCATGATTTTTAATACGTATATTAGGGGGTTTGCCCCCTGGTCAATACCTTGCTCTTTAAGCTAAAGTTCAAATTTTGTTCAAATTCTTTAAAAATGACTCCTTAATCTCAAAGGCCGTTAATTAGAATAAAAAGCTCTTATGAAAGTACTAAAATTCTTTGCCTTGAAGAGCGAGGTATTGACTAGGGAAAAAGTTGTTTTTTTAAAATATAATTTCTGATCTTTTTCTTTAATAATGCTTGGAAATGCGGCCGCCCCCCACATAGCAATGTCCCTTCCCCAATGAAAACCTACTGCATGGAAAGATCCTCCCATATAAACCCCGACCCCCCCCCCCCCCCTTCCCACCTACCAGAAAAAATCCCCCTGAAAACGTCTGTATACTTACCAATAACCAATACTATATGTTAACATTTGGTAAATTTCAAAACTTTCAGCCCTCTCCCCAGGGACTCCTGGGGATTAAGTCATCCTAAACGACATAGTTATCATATTTTTGACCATGCTGAACAAAATGGCTATCTCAAAATTTTGATCAGGTGACTTTGGGAAAAAATGAGCCTGGGAGGGGGCCTAGTTGCCCTCCATTTTTTTGTCACTTAAGAGGTTGCTAGAACTTTTAACTTCTGTTCCAATGAGCCCTCCCATGACATTCTAGGACCAATGGGTCGATACGATTACCCCTGGGAAAAAAAAATAAACACGCACCCGTGATCTTTCTTCTGGCAAAAAATGCAAAATTCCACATTTTTGTAGATAGGTGCTTGAAACCTCTACAGTAGGGTTTCTGATACGCTGAATATGATGTTGTGATTTTTATTAAGCTTCTATAGCTTTTAGGGGGTCTTTCTCCCTTTTTTCAAAAATCAGCCAAATTTTCTCAGACGCTTAACTTTTGATGGGTAAAACTAAACTTGATGAAACTTATATACTTGAAATCAGAATTAAAATTTGATTTTTTGATGTATCTATTGGTATCAAAAATCCGTTTTTTAGAGTTTCGGTTATAATTGAGCCGGGTTGCTCCTTACTTACAGTTCGTTACCACGAACTGTTTGATATATTTTTTGGGTTAAGAGAATAAGATATTTGCGTCTCATATGCCATCTTCTATTCAAAGTACAAACTCTATAACTCGTAATTAGCAGACCCATATATACGATCGATATGTCTGTGTATCCTTGGCAAAAGCCAAAACAAGAGACATTCAAGTTTTGTGATAAAAACCAGTTTTTTTTGACATGATGCCTATACATGCCACATTTCGATAGAGTCGTTTTTGGTTTAGAATCGGCATATCATCACCTTCGTATTAGCTTAAGAAACAAAACAAGTCTTGTGACGTCAGCTCTTAAACATGCCCCTTTTCGACAAGAATTCATTTTTGTTTCTATGCGGCATGGCCGCATAAAACCTGTTTCAAACATGCCACAAAGCGGCTGATCCTGTTTTCGACCGACCCTTGTGGGGGGTTGACCTACAAAATAACCATAAAGATATTCTTACTAGACCATTCAGCTATGCTGAACAAAATGGCTGTCTTAAAATTTTGATTGGAAATGCCTGGAAAATTGTGAGCTAAAGAGGAGGGCTGATTGCCCTCCAATCACTTTTGACTCTTAAGCGGGCACTAGAATTTTTAATTTTTAATCAAGTTAGCTCCTTTAAAATATTAATGATACTAATAGCTATGATAGAACATCACTGCCTATGTCCTTATATGCCCTATAGTGCTTATATTCCCTTTTAATAACTGCATACACATATGTTTCTCGTTTAATTGAAACTATTCCTAAACGTTTCCTATAAGTTTCAACTTAATGCCATTAGTGTCGTTAGTCAAAGTAACCGTAAAAGCAGCATTAAATGAATACACACAGTGTCTTTCGGCTAGCTCAAAATCCACAACCTGTGAAGGTATGAAGGTGAAATTTTCAGAGAATATTTCTGTTGCAGGGATGACAATCTGCCATCCGTATGCAGGTTGTCGAAAGGGCATATCAGCAATATCTGAGGAACTGTTTCGTCTGTGACATTAAAACTTACAACGGTTGTTGTGGGGGATGTTGAACTAACCAAAAGACAATATTTGCATCATAATACTAATGCTTCTGCTACTACAGCTACTGCTACTATTATTATTTCTCCTACTACTACTGCTACTAAAACTAAGACTATTACTATTAACTGTACTCCTGCTGCTACTACTACATTTACTGGTACTACTTCTACAACTAATAAACCTAAGGGTATTAAGGCGAAAATTTTGGGGAATATTATAATGTACTGAAATAAATCGAAACACACTATGCCCAGTATAGGTTGTAAAGAGGACGTATCAGCAATGCTTCAGGACCGGTTGATGGTATTAAGTTAAAAAATTTCATCGTGTGTGTTGAAGGGGATGTTCAAAAAAAGGTATTATTTTGCATACTGCTACTATTGCTACTACAACTATTGTTCAAAACTTTGTTTGGATATTTGTTATGGGATATAAAGGGCGTGGGGGGGGAGGAGCTTTCTCTCAAATCACTTTGACTTATAAAAAGGACACTATAACTTCCAATTTAAAATCAAATGAGACCCATCTGAACTTAATACGGCCCCTCATTCCATAAAAACCTTATATGCCCCCATGGAATAACTTAAAGCCCTTGCCCAAGAACTCTGGGGGTTGTACCGATCTTGGAAGCATTTTTGTATGTTCTTTGGACTATTTTAAACAAAATTGCCATCCCACAATTTCAATCAAATGCATTTTGTGAAAAGAGGGGTAGATGGGTGGGGGTGCTACTTGACCTCCATCACTATTAACTCTTAAAAGGGAACTAGAACTTCCAATTTCAACCAAATGAGCCACTTCTAAAGCTTTATACAACCACCCCTTCATATGAACCTTAAATGATCCAGAGGCATAACTTACAACCCTCGCCCTCAGACTCTGGTGGTTTGTATCAACCTCAAAAGCCTTGTTATATGATTAATTAAAAAGAGTTTTTCCGCAAAAAAAGTTTTTCAAAGAAAAGCAAAGTAATCCATTAAACAAAAAAAAATGAGCAAAAATAAAATCAAATAATCTACGAAGCGTGAAACTACCGCAAATCAGCATCGATAAATAAATGAAACCCAAAAGGAACAGATATTACAATAAATAACCGAGTCAAACTCAAAATGAGCCGAAATTCACATAAGTTGGGCTCCAAACCCCTATGCCTTCCCAAGGCCAGAACATAATTTGCACTTTACTGAAAAATATAAATGTTCTTACTTTCATAACCTTAATAAATCAATTAATATTAACATTTTGATTACTAGATCAATATATGTATATTTTTCATACAAATTGAATGTTACCAATTCAATTTCCAATTGAATGAAACCTTTTGAAGTTTCTATGACAACACGTTCTATAAAAACATTATATGCCCCCAGGGCATAGCTTACAACCCTTGCCTTGAGGGCTCAGTGGGAGTGTCCTCCTCAAAAACATAATATCTATCTGGAAATCAACTACGTTGAACCAAATGGCTATCTAAAAATTTTGATTGGATGTGTTTGGGGGAAAAGGTGGGCGTGAGAGGGAGGTTAGTTGCCCTCAAATCACTTTCGACTATTAAAAAGGGCACTAGACCTTTGAATTTCCAATCGAATGAGCCCTTTTTGAAGTTTCTACGATAATGATTTCATTAATCTTTATCGTAAAAATTTATATGCCCCCAGACCATAGCTTATAACCCTTGCCCTAAAAACTCTGGGGGGAGTGTCCTGCTCAAAGGTATAATTTCCTGAGCTTTAAACTGCGTGGAACAAAATGGCTATCTCAAAATTTTGATTGGATGTGCTTGGGGAAATGGTGGGCGTGGCAGGGGTGTTAGTTGCCTTCCAATTACTTTCGATTATTAAAATGGGCACTAGCCATTTCAAGTTCCAATCGAATGAGCATATTTGAAGTTTCTACGACAACGCGCTCTATAAAAACCTTATTAGTGCCCAGGGCATAACTTACAACTCTTGCCCTGAGAGCTGTGGGGGTGTTGTGATCCTCAAAGACCTAATTTCCAGAACTTAAAACTACGTCGAATAGAATGGCTATCTCAAAATTTTGATTAGATGTGTTTGGGGAAAAGGTGGGCGTGAAAGGGGGGTTAGTTGCCCCCCAATCCCTTTCGACTGTTTAAAAGGGCACTAGCCCTTTGAATTTCCAATCGAATGAGCCTTTTTTGGAATTTCTACGACAACGCCTTCTATAAAAACCTTATATGCCCACAGGACATAGTTTACAACCCTTGCCCTGAAGGCTGTGAGGGAGTGTCCTCCTCAAAAACATAATTTCTATCTGGAAATCAACTACTCTGAACAAAATTGCTGTCTCAAAATTTTGACTGGATGTGTTTCGGGAAATGGTGGGCGTTTAAGGGGTGTTAGTTGCCTTGCAATCACTTTCGACTATTAAAAAGAGTACAAGACACTCCAATTTCCAATTGAATGAGCCCTTTTCGAAGGTTCTACGACAACTTCTTCGATACGAAGTGCCCTGCTCTTAAGGAAAAAAATTATAAATAATACATTGGGCAAACATCGTTCTTATATGCCCCGAGGGCATAACTTAAAACCCTTGCCCTGAGGGTTTTGGGGGAGGATCTGGCTCGAAAACATATTTTCTATCTGGAAAGCAACTACGATGAACAAAATGGCTATCTTAAAATTTTGCTTGGATGTGTTTGGGGGAGTGATGGGCTTGGAGGGAGGGAGCTAGTTGCCCTCCAATTACTTTCGACAATTAAAAAGGGCACTAGCCACTACAATTTCCAATCAAATGAGCCCTTTTCGAAGTTTCTACGACAGCTCCTTCGACACGAAGTGCCCTGGTATGGAAAAAAAATAATACATTGTGCCAACATTCTGTGTGTCTGTGTGTGTGTGGGGGGGGGGTGTAGCTGCCCTCCGATAAGTTTGAATCTTAAAAATAGCACTAGAGCGTCTGACTACCGATCCAATGAGGTCCTTCCGAAGTTTATTTGACAAAGCTTTCTATATAAACCTTACTTTCCCCAGGGCATAACTTACCACTCTTTCCTGAGGGCTGGGGGATTTGTTCTCGTAACAGACATAATTTCCGGACCTTTCAAATACCTTTAACAAAATTTTAATCTTAAAATTTTAATTGGAAGTGTTTGGAAAATGATGGGCTTGGGGGGGTCATTTGCGCTCTGATAACTTCCGACTAATAAAAAAGGCACTAGTACTCTCAAATTCCAATCAAATGAGCCCTCTTTAAAGCTTCTACGACAACAATTTCTATATAAACCTTGTGTGTCCCAAGGGCATAACTTACAACCCTTGCCTTGAGGGCTATGGGGCGAAAGGGGGGGGGGTGTCATCATCAAAGACATACTTTTCAAAACTTTCAACTACGATGAACAAAATGGACATATCAAAATGTTGATCGGAAGTTTGGGAGAATGATAGGCGTTGGGGGGGGGGGGGGGTTGTTTCTCCCTCCGATTATTTTCGACTATTAAAAAGGGCAATGGCCCTCTCAATTTCCTATCCAATGAGTCCTTTTTGAAGTTTTTACGACAACGCGTTCTATATAAACCTTATATGCCCCCAGGGCATAACTTGCAACCCTTGCCCTGAGGGCTCGGAGGGGGGGGGGGATAATTTACAGACCTTTTCAACGACTTTGAACAAAATGGCTATCTCAAAAGTAATTGGATGTGTTTGGGAAAAGGGTGGGCGTGGGAGGGGTGTTAGTTGCCCTCAGATTACTTTCAACTA
>JAPEVW010000049.1:1366930-1542321 GCA_027921565.1 Artemia sinica | reverse complement strand
TCTCACATTTCAGATTTACCCATTGTGGGCCTACCAAGTCAAAATATCCTTTCATCAAAGCTACAAATCATTTATAATGCATACTAACTCTTAAATGGAACAACTATTCCAGAAAGATAATCATATAATTACCTAGGTCTCATTGCTTGAACCAAAAATAATTTCCATCCTTCACATTTCAAAACACAATAAAAAAATGCTATAGAAAAACAATTTATACTAGAAAGACTTCTTTCTCTACACCCTGAGGATGTAAGGAGAAAACTCCCTACTGCCAGTTTTATAAATAACATATAAACCCCATATGGACTTATGGGCTCATCGTCTATGGTGAATGTGCAAAGACCTGATGACAAAAAATTGAAACATACAAAACGATATAAATATGTCCTCATATATTGGTCTTAGGGAAACCCACAAGCACAAGTTTCCTGCTTATGGAGAGTGGATTAAGCAATACATAAGGGAGAGGCGTAGCTTTCTATTGATAAAACATGCTTACAAAAAAATTGAATCAAAAACTAACACAACTCTACATAATTGTTAAGGAAATCCAGCCATTATAGAGGGCAATGCAGATCAGTGTCAATATTCAGAAGAAGTTTCCCTTACCCGCAAAGTCTTATTACACCTACTTTCCCCCAATCCCCTCCATGGAATTGTGGTCAATCCCATAATAAAATACCGACTTCTCAAAGTGGAGTTAAGATTTAACCCCCCATTGCTTTTGTCCAGAAAAAAATTGCTGAACTTAAATACAATTACTCATATAAAACCATTTGCAAATATTGTTTGATGGGTCCAAAATGATGAGAAGGTAGCAAGTGATGCCTTCCTTCCTCACCTGAAAATCGCAATGGGTGAGAGATTGTATATAATGTATCTATAATGTCTGCAGAGAGTTAAATGCCATAATCATGGCATTAGAACACCTTATGGAAAATAAACCCTTGATTGCTAATTCAATAATATTATAGTTTATTCTGACTCTTTATCGAGCCTTGAGTTGCTGTCTTTAGCTCCTCAGTATAAGCTGGAGTATGACACTTATCATTGTCTTAGTATTATAGATAATCTTGCTTCAAGTGGCATAAGAACTTGTCTTCAGTATATTCCCAGCCACTCTGGTTATAAGGGAAATCATCAGGTTGATGAAATAGCAACAATGCTATAATATTGACCAGCCAAGTGGAGACCAATCCCCATTAGAGATATTTACCGATGGAGACTATCAGATACTATGTTTTAATTAGAAAAAATCTACTCTTCCCCCTGTCCTCCGATAAGTACTCTTCTGAAATTTATCACAGAATTCGTTCTAGAACAAATGGACTACAACTTCTTGCATTCTCGTATCAGTTTCTTCTAATTCAAGTGGTTCAGTTCCCCTGTCCCTCTTTGCAGGTATTCTATTATGAATAATGAAACAATTGACCACTGCCTATTTGAATGTAATATGCTCGACGTTTGCACAGCATACCTTGCATTGTAAACTGTTAAAGTAACTTCAAACACCACAAAATCTCACTATAGCCAAAAGCCTAGCCGACTATTCCTGCACACAGAGCACAGAAATCGATATCTATCATCTTACATTTGAACTCCTTGAGTCGAAAGATCTACTGAAAGATATTTGAGAATATCTAATAAATAAGAGACAACCAAGCCAGTAGCTCTGTAGACCCACAGAGTGAAGCAAAAGGAAAAGGGCTAAATAGTATCAACTGAAAAAGCCCGCCTGCCGTGAAATAGAAGAAGAATGACATTAACTTACTAGTGGCGCATCAAAGAATCTGGTGTTGTGCACTGGGACAAAAGCTATGCTCCAAAGAAAAATCGTCTGTTTACAAAGGATTAGTTAATGGGGTCCAGTGCGGATATAGGGGGGGGGGGGGGGGGGGGTCCAAGGATTTAAAAACCTACCAAATGGTGAAATTGCTAGAATCACTGTACAATTTGCCAATCAAAAAAACATGGATGAAATATCCCGTGAACCTGTGAGATTTGAAGCGTTTTTTTAAAACAAATCTATTACACTAGAAGACAGGTTCCACTACAGCTAGCTTTTGCTATTACGATTCATAAGTCACAAGGCCTTAGCTTTAGAGTGTGCTATAGTTGATGCTGGAAACAGATGTTTTGGGACCAGGAATGATTTATGTTGCCTTGTCAAAGAGTAACAAGTAGTGCTGGATTATATCTCATAGAATTAGATCAAAAACAAATTTTGCCTACAGTGAGGCAATCACAGAATATAACCGTACTAAGAAGTAAATACAGACCAGATCTCATGTCTTTTTGAAAAACCTAAGCAGCCAAATGGTTTGCAAAGAGACAACAACTGAAAGACCCCAGAAACACGGAAAAACAAGTATAAGAATCCAAGAGTATACTAACAGTAAAAGAAGAATATGCGTTAAGGAAGTGTTGTCTCCAGAACGTGCCTAAAAATCAAGACACTTTACATTTGTCTTTACAAGTTCAGGAATTGGAGGAGGCAGAAAAAGGGCTATATAATCTTGACAACGTTTCTTCTTATGCAAAGTCAGCGTTCAGTGTCTCTTTAGCATGCACGAAGTACTGTTTGACACGATTGCCCATTTGAAAGGCCCAGTTTGAAAGGCACCAAAAGAAATTGAAGGTCTTGCATTGTCATCTCTTCAAAAGAAGGAATCAACCAAGATGCATAGGAGCTTACTTTTAAGTCAATATGGTTTTTCAGAGCAGAGGCAGCAGTCATTATGCGAATTTTTGGAGGCTCTATTTTAAAGAATTTACTATGAGAACACCATTACAAATCCATTAATCATTGAAAGTTGCACTAAGTGAGAAATTCCATTTCAAAAATCAAAAGTTTTGGTGTGCCGAGACCTGTCATTGGACTCAAAATGGGGACATATTCCAAGATCTAAAAGTTTGCGACTTATCAGTTCCAGGGGTTCTTAATCCAGATGCACCTGCATGGGAGGAAGAAATTGATAGCACGAAAATTCCGTTTCATAGAATATTAAAACCCAGACCTAGTGGGCAAATAATGTCCGTTTCAAACACAATCTGACACTGAAAACAGTATTTACAAAAAACTAGCCAGTTCCTTGCAATCAATTTGGATCAAAGAATAATGATGCACAAGAACTTTAAAAAGATCATAGAGATCGATGTGAACTCAATTTTTTATCAAACCACGGATGAGTGTAATATTACAGGCAAAAGTTACAACGAATTTTCTAAGTCAACACAAATGTACAAGATTATTGCTGCTGCAATTACGTTGTACAACGTTTTATTGTGGCCATTACTTGTGTAAAGACGAAACACTTGAGGGCCGCTGTGCATCTGCAATGATTCGATTGTAAGAAATCAAAAAACATATGAATGCCGCTGACCTATCAGATATGACTTTTCTTATTTTCTTGAAAAGTATTCCTAAAATTGATGTTAGATATTAGATTAGTTACTACATATTAGATTAGACTAGGGCGAAAAATAAATTACTATAGATCTTAGGAATACAAGAACTACATAATGTTCGAAAGTAAGGCAAAAAAAAAGTTGTACATATTTCATGATTGCCAATAAGCGGTTCAAAAAAACTATTGAGGTTGAGAGTGTGGCTATTTTTCTTCGATTACTGAAAAGGATTCCAGGGACGCTGGTCATAGCTGTAATGTTTACGTCGCGTGAAGTCAAAACGATTTGGATGCTTCAAAGAATGGATTACCATACAGATTGGATTAGATAGATTACCACGTAGTTGAAGATGCATAGACTGGATGAATTTGAATACCACATGGTTTAAGATTACAATTAGTTAAAACCATTTTTATGATTAAGGTAAAATAGACAGCACTTTCACATTTTTAATTGCTGTAAATAAAGCATTTAAAACTTAGATCCTCTATTCTCAGCCTATCCAGAGAGTGTAATTCTAGGAACGATCGTAAATATTATAAAGCTACTTTTATCATTCACTTTAAAAATACATTATTTCGAAGCAAACCACAAGCGAGAGGTTTCAATAACAAAAAATCTTACTATTCTAATAAATGTTATTTCACCGACCTTATTATCTTATTCTTGATTTATCTTATTCTGTGATAGCCTTTGTATATACTCAATATTTACTGAATTTCTATACTTTAGAAAATTACTCTTAATTTTTATAGACTCCATACAAAAGGATTCTTTTGACAAGAGGACAACGTGACGGGACAGGATATGTTTATTTTTTATACTTTCCAATTTATAATATACTACATAGTTGGAAGCTAGCCAATTATACTATTTTCATTATTTTGTCATTCTAATAAATCATCACAAAGACAAGCAAGCGAGTGTGACGTGAGAATAGTTTATTTAGAGGTTAAAAATAACGCGATTACGAAAGGAAACTTCAGATAAGTAGAAACAGAATCTTAATTTACATGCAGTCTTGGACAAAGGAATAAACATTGTGAAGGAATTATATGACTTATAAATTTTAATTTTTTTTCATATATATTTTTATAGCCTTGCTGCCTGTAGCCTAGTTAATGTTATTTTTGGAAAGGAGTAACATTTTAACGGAAGTATACCACTTATAGTCTTTAGCCTAGCTAATGTCCTTCTTGGAAAGGAATAACATTTTGAAAGAATTACCACTTACAAATTTCTGTCCAGTTTATTTTTTGTAATTTATTCTAAATTCTAATGTTTTTTACATTTATTTTCGGTAAAGCATAGAGTTACAGCCATTTGTTATTACAATATTTTTTACACAATTTTGTGAAATTTCTTTAACTTTCTGTTTTGATCTTTCATCTTTATTGCTGTTATATATTCTTTTGTGAAGTAAAAATAGATTAAATATATCAGTCTCCCTGTTTTGTTATTCAAAACTTGTAATTAAAATATGAAAAATTGGAGTCAGTGTAGATACTGAAAGAGGTTTTTCTGTTTTGTAGATTTGCCTCCGTATAAAAGGATTTCCTGTGAGGAGAGGATATCCTTTTAACAGTAGAAGCACAAGTAAAAACTTATTTTATGTGTAAATTTAGTCCTATCTTTTAAATACTCTTTCTCTGGTTCTTTTAAATATGGCTGTAACTTGATTCGACTTTAGTTTTCTAATAAAAATATGAAAAAGGTCAACTCTATGAAATTTTATCATAAGCTATTTTGATTTAAATGAATCCTATTTCTACTTCATTTTCAAACAAATCATAATTAACTTCTATAGAAATGTTATAACCTAGCTGCCTCCATTATATAACCTGAAAGGATAAGTACCAATTAATTAAACAAAAACTTATATAGGTGATAACCATGGACAAGACGTCTATAGAGCTATGGGACTCACAGACACATATTTACATGCGCTGTTAGTGGGAGGATATTAAGGGGTCGGGTTTGATTCTAGGGGGCGGACAGGGTTGGCTGTGTAAAACCTTTACATTGTAGCACTGTTTTCACGAATCTCAGTGCATTTATGCACAACTAGCAGAGCATCCAGAAGGTCCAGGATCAAAACATGCCCTATTTTCTTCATAAGAAAACCTTATATCTCACAGTAATTTTTTACCTTAGGAATATTTTGAACTAAAATAGCTATTCCAAATTTGATCTGGTCCATTTGAGGAAAAAAAAAAAAGGTGTAAGGGGGGGCCTTCTTAAAACCTTTGACTCTTAAAGGGTACGTTATAACTAGTTAAATGAGCTGTTTTTTGAAAATGAAGAATTCTTTCAAA
The DNA here is from genome assembly GCA_027921565.1 of Artemia sinica. Lineage (NCBI taxonomy): Eukaryota > Metazoa > Arthropoda > Branchiopoda > Anostraca > Artemiidae > Artemia > Artemia sinica. Next base: position 1,536,595 of record JAPEVW010000049.1, on the reverse strand, counting down.
AAGGCCCAATAAAATATTAAAGCTAATGGTCTTTATGACCTTTGGTTTTCTATTGTCTAAAACTTAGTAACAGAAATAAATTAATTAAAAAAAAAACTAAAATAACTTTACATAAGAGATAACCATTAACATGCAGTATATAGAGCTATCCTCCCCTTTGCCCTACAAATGGGAGGATATTAGGGGGTCGGGTTTAAATGTTAATGGGTGGGCAGATGGGGTTGGCTTTGCAAAACCTTCCAGTTGGTGGCCCTATTTTTACTGATCTTATTACAAAACTAAAAACAATAAAACATCGAAACCTTATTACCTTTATGGCAATAAGGAAATCCTTTTATATGGAGGCAAAATCTACAAACAGAAAAAATTCTTTTAGTATCTAGAAATAATTATATAATCATTGCAGTATATAAACTATCCTCCCATTTGTGCTGCAAATGGGAGGATATTTGGGGGTCAGGTTTAATGCTAAGGGGTGGGTGGTGGGGCTTGCACATAAAAATGAGGAGTTTTTATAAAAAGGCCCAATAAAATATTAAATCCTTATGGTTTTATGACCTTTGGTTTTCTATTGTCTAAAACTTAGTAACAGAAAAAAAATAATAAAAAAACTAAAATAACTTTACAAACGAGATAACCATTAACAAGCAGTATATAGAGCTATCCTCCCATTTGTGCTACAAATGGGAAAAGGGGGGTCGGGTTAAGTGCAAAGGGGTGGGCGGACGGGACTGGCTGTGAAAACCTTCTTGTTGGTGGTCCTGTTTTCTCTGATCTTACTGCACAACTTAAAAAAAACAATAAACATCTAAATCTTATTGCCTTTATTGCAATGAGGAAATCCTTTATATGGAAGCAAAAATTCAACAGCAAAAATTCTTTTAGTATCTCGAGAGAATTATATAATCGTTGCAGTATATAGAGCTATCCTCCTATTTGCGCTACAAATGGGAGGTGGGGGTCGGATTTAATGCTAAAGGGTGGGTGGACGGGGCTGGCTGTGCACAACCTTCCCGTTTGTGTCCCTGTTTCCACTAATCTTAGTGCACAACTAAAAAACAATTAAACATCGAAACCTTATTGCTTATTGCCTAAAGGTCATAACCTTTAGTTTTTCATTGTCTAAAACTTAGTAACATAAGACAATTAATCTAAAAAACTAAAATAACTTTACACCAGAAAATAACCATTCACAAGCAGTATATAAAACTATCCTCCCATTTGCGCTGCAAATGCGAGGATATAGGGGGTTAGAAAGACCTAACCTCCCATTTGCACTGCAGATAGGAGGATATCAGGGGGTCGGGGTTAATGCTAAGGGGTGGGCGGGCAGGGCTGGCTGTACACAACAAAATGAGGAGTTTTCAGAAAAAGACCCAATAAAATATTAAAGCCTTATGGTCTTTATGACCTTTGGTTTTCCATTGTCTATAACTTAGTAACAGAAAAAAACAATTAATTAAAAAAACTAAAATAACTCTACAAAAGAGATAACCATTAACAAGCACTATATAGAGCTATCCTCACATTGGCGCTACAAATGGGAGGATATTAGGGGGTCGGGTATATTCCTAAAGGGTGGGCGGAGGGGCTGGCTGTGTACAACCTTCACGTTCGTGGCCTTGTTTTTACTAATCTTAGTGCACAACTAAAAAACAATAAGACATTTAAACCTTATTGTCTTTATGACCTTTAGTTTTCTATTGTCTAAAACTTAGTAGCATAAGAAAATTAATTAAAAAAAGTAAATTTATTTATTAATTTACAATTAATATCTATTGTATGTTTGTTTGCATTGATTTTTTATTCAATGATTGTTTGATTGTTGATATGCCCCCAGGGCAAAACTTACAACGCCTACCCCAGGCCCTGGGGGCGGCGTCGACACCGTAATTTTTGTTATCAGAAACTATGAACTATTTTACCGAAATGTCTATCTCAAAATTTTTATCTGATGCATTTAGGGCGTGGAGGAGGGGGGGGCTAGTTGCCCTCCGATCTCTTTTGACTCTTTATAAGTGAACAAGAACTTTCAATTTCCAATGAAATGAGCCCTCTCCAAAGTTTATACGAGCATCCCTTCCATTACAACTATATATGCCCCTAGAGCATTACTCATAACGCCTGCCTCCGGGCCCTGGCAGGTTCCGTCGACACAGGAATTTTCTTATCTGGGCTTTGATGAACTATTTTTATTGAAATGGCTACTATTAAAATTTTATCGGATGGTCTGGGGGAAAAAAGGGTGTGTGTGGGGGGGGGGGCTAGTTGCCCTCGGTTATCTTTTGACTCTTAAAAATTGAACTAGAACTTTCATTTCCAATCAAATGAGCCCCATCTGAAGTTTAAACGAGCATCCCTTTCATAAAAACCATATACACCCCCAGGACAACACTTACAACGCCTATCCCCCGGGTTTTGGGGGGAGTTTGTTATCTAATTTTTGAACAATTTCCGAAACACAGCCTGCTTATCTCAAAATTTGTAGCGGACGGGTTAGGGAAAAAGAGCGTGGGGGGCTAGTTTTAACTCTCCTTACTCTTAAAAAGTGAACTAGAAATTTAAATTATCAATCAAATGAGCCCTCTATGATGTTTATATGAGCATCCCTTTCATAAGAACCATACATGCCCTTAGGGCAAAACTTAGATCGTCTTCCCCTGTGTCCTGGGGGGTTCTATTGACTCCGTATTTTTTTCTTATCCGACCTTTCAACTATTTCTAACAAAATTTCTATCTCAAAATTTTATTCAGATGGGTTTTTGAAAAAGAAGGCGTGGGGGGGGGGGGGCTAGCTGCCCTTGGATCTCTTTCTGACTATTAAAAAGTGGGCTCGAACTTTCAATTTCCAATCAAATGAGCCCTCTCTGAAGTTTACACTAGCATTCCTTTAATACGAACAATATATGCCCCAGGGCATAACTTACAACGCCTACCCCCGGGCCCTGGGGGGATGTGACGACACCTGAGTATTTGTTATCTGACTTTAGAGCAATTTTTAACTTAATGGCTACCTCAAAATTTGATTGGATGCATTTGGGGAAAAGGGGGAGTGGGGGGGGCTAGTTGCCCTCCAATCTCTTTTGACTCTAAAAAAATGAACTAGAATTTTCAATTTCCAATCAAATGAGCCATCTCTGAATTTTTTACGAGCATCCCTTCAATAAGAACCATATTTTCCCCCAGGCATAACTTACAAACACCTGCCCTCGGGCCCTTGGGGGGGCTGTGTTGACCCCTGAGTTTACGTTATGTGTTCTTTGAACTATTTAAAAAAAAGCTATCTCAAAGTTCTTATCGGATGGGTTTGAGGAAAAATGGGGCTTGGAGGGGTAGTGGGGCTGGGTGCCCTCTAATCTCATTTTACTCTTAAAAAGTGAACTAGAACTTTCAATTTCCAATCAAATGAGCCCTCTTTGAAGTTAATACGAGTATCCGTTCCATAAGACCCATATATGCCCCAGGGCATAACTTAAAAACACCTGCCCCGGCGCCCTGGGGGGTTGTGTCGACACCGTAATTTTTGCTATATGATCTTTGGACGATTTGTAACAAAATTGTTATCTTAAATTTTTTTATTTGATGCATTGGGAAAAAAGGGTTCGGGGGGAGGGGAGCTGGTTACCCTACAATATCTTTTGACACTTAAAAAGTGAACTAGAACTTTCTATTTCCAATCAAATGAGCCCTCTCTGAAGATTATACGAGCATTCCTTCCACAAGAACCATATATGCCCCCAGGGCATAACTTATAACCATTGCTTTATAACCCTATATTAACTTATAACCCTTGTGGGGGAGTTTGTCAGCCTCAAAGACCTAATTTCCAGAACTTAAAACTACGTTAATAAAATGAGAGGGGGGTTAGTTTCCCTCCAATCACTTTCGACTATTAAAAAGGGCACTAGCCCTTTGAATTTCCAATCGAATGAGTCTTTTTTGAAGTTTCTACGACAGCACCTTCTATAAAAACCTTATATGCCCCCAGGGCATAACTTAAAATCCTTGCCCCGAGGATTGTGGGGGAGTGTCCCCCACAAAAACATACTGAAAAAAACTACGCTGAACAAAATGGCTATCTCAAAATTTTGATTGGATGTGTTTGGGGGAATCATGGGCGTGGGGGGGGGCTCGCTGCCCTCCAATCACTTTCGACTATTAAAAAGTGCAGTAGCCCTTTGAATTTCCAATCGAATGAGTCCTCTTTGAAGTTTCTACGACAACGCCTTCTATAAAAACCTTATATGCCCCCAGGGCATAACTTAAAACCCTTGCCCTAAGGGTTGTGGGGAGTGTCCTCCTCAAAAATATATTTCTATCTGGAAATAAACAACGCTGAACAAAATGGCAATCTCAAAATTTTGATTAGATATGTTTGGGGGAATAATGGGCGTGGGGGGCTAGTTGCCCTCCAATCACTTTAAATTATTAAAAGAGCACTAGAACTCTCGATTTCAAATCCAATGAGCTCCCTTTGAAGTTTCTATGACGACCCCTTCCATATGAAATGCCTCTGGAGAAAAAATAAATAATAATAAAACATTGGAGCCGTATGACCTTTACTATAGGCAACCCTATAGCGTTGCCTCTGACTGGCATATTGAGGTTTTTTCCAGGGTGACGGTATCAAACCTATGGTGACGTCATGACATCATGAAGAGGCTTTCATTATCTGTATATGAGTGCCGGTTCGGGCTTATGCCAGATTTGCCATTTAACTCATTCGGACTATATGTCAAGGCTTTTTCTATAATTATTGTATGGCTTGATGTCCCGCAACTACTTGATTTAATTCAAAAAGCGTTATGCTCAGTCAAGCAGTTTGAATCTTCACCAAAGACTGCATACTGGTGAGAAACCATTTAAATGTGATTCATGCAAAAAGTGTGTTACTCAATTAAACCTTTTGACTAAACATCAAAGACCGAATACAGGTGAGAAACCGTTTAAGTGTGATTTCTGCAAAAAGTATTTTACTCAATCAAGCATTTTGAATCGTCACCAAAGACTGCAAACGCGTGAGATGTATTCACACTATCCAACACGTGAGAATGCAATTCATTCTTTTTAACGTCTTAGTAGTAACCTATCATAAGGTTTCACGGGGCGCTCCTTATTTGGGAGACGATTGGACTCCGTCCCGAATACCGAGAGAAGGTGTTTGACCTACATTAGAGAGGCGTTAGAATTCAATTGACAAAATACAGATTATTGATAGTTTGAGTCTTCAGGAATTTGTCACCTGATTTTAGCATCGACCTGTCACATAATTATTGCATGCAAATGGATATCACAAAGAATAATTATTTAAATTTCCGAAGAAATAAAAGGGTTAAAAACATTTCACCAAATTTACATGGTTGGGGAAACATGTTGCATAGAGCTGAATAAGTTAGGTTAGTCATTTAACATAATTTGTTCTGAACGGTCTGCTTTTCATAATTCTTTTTGTACTTTCCATAATTTTGTTGCTAAAATATTATATTCTGACAATAATCATTTAATAGATTTACTCCTTTTCAAAAGGGTTAATTATTTCTCATTATCAACATTTATAGCAAAATTGATAGACAGGGAACAGTCTTTGAACTCTTGGCATCATGACTAATGCATGAATTTTATCTGCATTCCATTAGCCTATGAAATTTTCTCTCCGAATGCAGATAGAAACGTGTTATGGAAACTATTCTTAACTGAAGAATTCTTAATTTTCTCATAACTTTTAATAGATTAACTTGAAGGAAATACATTAAAGAGATTCAAAATTAGCATTAAAGACAATACGTTTGCTATGTAGATTGAATAAATTACAACACTCTGATCAAGCATAAGAAATTATAATATGGAAATAAATATAGGCCATTCAAATAGGCAAAATTGATATCCTATGTCGAGGAAAAAACTAATGATAATTTAGCACGAAAATATATGTAACTAATAATTAATTGTATTTCAACCTTCTTTAAAAGTTTTATCATCTAGTATCTTAATAACATACTGAACACGTCTCAACTTTGAACTGCCTCTTTAGCAGTCTTATTTCACCTGCTATCTTCTGATTTAGTTTCATATGTCCCTCAGTTTTTCTGAAAGTACAAATTAATAACCTATTCTGTTCCTGAGATATTGCATGTATACCAATCTGAGAACCTAAATCAATTTCTTTTTATTTATTTCAGTTGTGTAAGCAGTAGTAGTTGTTAAAGGCGTGAAAGTTTCAATTTAATACCGTAAACCGTGATTCTGCAGCAATGAGAGGACACTGCTGCACTCATACATAATAGCTTTAGCCTGGATGTTATTCGGACGTCCCTTTTACGATCTGGATGAACCTAAATTCTTTTGATTCAGTTCAATAGTAGTTGCAGTAAAAGTAGTTTCAAAAAGCAGTTCCTTGAAAAATTTCAATTTAATGCCATTGCTGTTGCTTAAATATTACCGATACGCCTTTATGTCAGTCTTTATACAAATTTTGTGTTCTTTATTCCTTTCTGTATTTCTCAAAACTTTGACCTCTATACCCATAGCCTTTTTCAAGACTTCATATAAAACACGCCTCTCTTTAGAAATAAAAAAAATGAATATGTATACATTGGGTAACTTTTGTAACTTATAAACCTTGATCAGAAGGTTATGGTGGGGTTTCTAACACGTAAAGGGCATAGTGATAGAAACGTTCTATCATTTTGAGCAAATAGTTATATTGAAAATTTTCTTGGACATGTTTTAAGAAAAGCAGCTAAAGGAGTCGTGAAAGTGGTTGCTGATTGACCTATCACTTTTAACTCTTAAAAAAAAAAATACTCGAAAGTTCATTCTCTGTTTAAATAGTCACCTCCAAAGTATCGATCATAATTTCTTCCATACGAAGTGATCTGAAAAAAAGCAAATACTAAAAATTCACAAAGAGTGAAAACTAACAATACTTCTTTTACTACTTATCAGTACTTCTTTTTCATCAACTCTTGTGACTAACTTAGAATAAAAAGAAGTATTGTTGATTTGTTTAGTAAAGTTTATTGTTGAATTTTTTTTTCAGTTTTATTATATATTATTTTAGAAGTTGAAGATGCTTTACAAAGTCACATTGAAGAAATCTTTGGCGTTCTGAACCTTCTTTTGCTTCCTAAACGTGAAGTTATTGCTTTAAGTAATTTTCCTGAGTTTTCAGGACCTTCTAAACTTCAACTTAATACCAAGGAACCAGGTGATACATCTTTTGACAGTCAAGGTATATCTCAAATATACATATTTTTTTTTGGCAGAATAAACTATATTAGATTACGGGTTATTTGAGAAAAATCGGGATGGATAAGTGGACATTTTTCTATGAAAATTGAACTAATCTAAAGACGAAATTTTTTCTCTCGTCTCATCTCATTATTCTTGGAAGAGTTTTCATTGTTCTAGAGTTTGGTACCTGATATTCCATAACTACAGTTTAACCCTCTGATAGTTGACTTCAACCGTCTGCAAGTGACTTTAACCCTCTAATAGCTTGTAATATGACCTGGAACTTGTTCCTAGATTCGGCGGGAATCTACCGTTCCTTCCGTACCTTCAAAAAAAGAATTTACAGTTAAAAATTCTTTTTTTTTATGGTTTCTACTTGAGTTGGTATCTTTTGATTTGGTTTGTATGTGTGTTAGTGTGTTGAAAGTATTTGATTTATAAGGAAGTGTATGTTGATTTTGGGGTCGTTTGAGGTGAGGGATTAGATTTTGTTCCTTTTGGTCTTGGAGCCTTACTAGAGAGTATGTTGAAATTGTTTATTAAATAAAAGAACACTGATTTACAGTCAGGTAATGAGAACTCTAAGGGTTGGACCCGTATACGTCTTAGCCGATGAGGAAAACTGAATTCCAACCCAAACTCTCGTCCTTCTTTACTGAGGGATAAAATATTGAAGCCTATATAAAGCATTTATATTTTTGCACATATTCAAATGTGCTCTGCTTTTAATGAAGAGTTTTAAGGGTTTTCTGCTCATATACTCTTGATATTGTTTGTTTATTCGGAAGATGCAAGCTGGCGCATAGACAGGCTACGTGGCAGGCTTGTTTATAATGATTCTAATTGTCGCTAGTTTTCTACCTTGTGCGCTGTTGTTTTGTATATATTGATTTTCGTTGTCGCTTCTCTTCTAACTAGAGATAATATAAACTTTTTCTTGATGTCATGGATTCAAATTAAGTTCAATGCAAACACTTTTGGAAAACTACTAAAATGGTATAATTTTAACAAAAAAGATGTTTTAAATGAATACACCGTTTTTTCGCCTGAAGGGAATGTATATATATTCGTTATTCTTCTGTTTTAAGTCATGAGGTGTCAAATAAGCAATAACAATTGAACAAAGAACGTCTGGCATGAAATCAATATCTCTTTCCTGATACTACATTAAAGAAATAATCCATTTTTGGATTTGTTTTCTGCTGGAACTCTTTTTTATACTGACTGTTGCTTCTGTTCTAACCGCAGATTTCCTTTCCGATTCAGTGTATTCGTTGTGATGCTGGCTGTCAAATGTCTCCTAGCTGCAGATCTAGCTTGCACTTCGTTTTCGTGAATCATTGCCTCTGACTTTTTGTTCATTTCCTTCACTTTAGCTGTTCAGATTTATCCAAAATCATGTGTTCCAACGCCTTTTCCCTCTGAAAATATCTAAAATTGGCATGATCATCGTTTTATTCTCTATTCTCTATCGTTTTAATCTCTATAATCTTTATTTTCCGGGATTTTTTTTGCAGTTTAGGATTTTTTATGTCCGGGATTTTGGGAGTTTTCTCTAAGAAAACCGAGATTTTTTGTTAAAAACCGGGATTTTTGCTAAAAACCACGATTTCTTCATTAAAAAGAGATTTTCAACGATTTTGGCTGATAGTCTACTACTATTTTTTTTTCTTTATGATATCACGAATATTTCTGTTTATGTATGTTTCCTCTGGAAGTGCGTTGTACAATGGAGCAACAATTTTTTCTTTCGGGATTTGACTTTTGAAAATTTGACTCCAATGTAACGATGAGTGGCGAATTCATAACGAAAACAGTGAGGATTTTCTTTTCTTGTCATTGTAGTTCATTTTGCCCCGTGTAATGCCTCGGGCAAAGTTAATCTCAGAAAAGGTAATTAAAAAGTGTACGGCATTATACTAATTTTGTTCAAAAGGATACTTATTTCAAACATATTCTTTTGTAAGACGAATAATAGTTCCGCTGTCCATTTCTTGAATGGCGAGACTTTTGCTAAACATAAAAGCAGGTATAGTAAAAGGGAAAGGGACGTTTGAAGACGTGATAAAAAGAAACTTTTACCGTTTACTAAGCCATATTGAATATTAGCGCGTCCAGACTATCCATTTTCTGGAAAATTGGGACAAAATCTTGGAAGGTAGACAGCAAGGGCGGATCCAGGATTTTTTTCTGGGGGGTTTTACTAATTTTTGACTCAGTTTTTGACTAATTTTACTGATTTTTACCTAGGTTTTACTAATTTTTGACTTTTTTTATTTTAGACTCGGTCAAAAATTTCGGGGGTCAAAAATTTCGGGGGGGGGGGAGGGAGGAGGGTGGTTCAAAACCCCCCCCCCCCCCCCCCCCACCCTTCCTGGATACGGCCTTGCTAGACAGGTCTCCCGTCCCATTTTACGTTTTTTGGGCAGGAAGAATTAAAGGGTCAGAAAATGAAAAATGGGACGGAAGTGGTAGTATTGACAGCTTTTTGGAAAAAATGCCAGAAGAAGGAAACGATTAGACACGATAAGTGATAAATAAAAATAGTTGTCTACGATGATTTTGAATAGGAAAAGGTAAATTGTCTTTTTGAGGTTCTAAATTGTTGTTTTCTTTAGGTTTTGGCTCAGAAATAAAATCCCGTAATTCAAATTACGCGTTTTGATTTTTACGTCCTCACTGTGCAGCCCTATGTTGTATAGTCTAAAAAACCGTGTTTCGGGATTTTTTTAGAAGAACAATCGGGATTTTATTTTCAGCTGGTGGCAACCGTGGATACATCGGACAAAAAAAAAAAAGAAAAAAAGAATATATTTCCAACAAAAAAGTATTTTTTAGATAAATTAATGGTTGTTTGTCTGAAGGGAGTAGGACTATAAAAATATATATATATATATGGTAAAATTCTACTTTAGCTACTTTTGGATATCTTGGAAAGGGGTTAGGTTAGGAAAATGAAACTTTCAGGGATTGGTTTACTGGCTAAAGTTTGTCCTGGGAAGGTATTTGAAGAACTTACCTCCACTCCTTCTCCCTCTAGATGGCCCTGACCTTTGATGACCTTTAAAAATATGTGTGTTATAAAAGTCAAACTTTTAAAATAGATCTGCTTAAATTAAGTACAAAAAATTGTTTTCAGCTTCACAACTTTGCTGAATCCAAATTTCTAAGGTTTTAAAGATATGCAAATACATTTCCTATATTTTGGAAGAAATATTGAAAAGACTTGAAATTCTACTCAAATAACAGAAATTCAGAACTAAAGCCAGAGAAAAAGAAACTGATAACTGAAAATAAATCTAAAATGTTGTTTTGTCAAAATTTTGATTGTTACAGACCTGTTATGTAGGCAAATTTCAGGACCCTCTGGAGGGAGAAGCTGTAGAGGCAGGTACTTCAAAATACCTTCCCAGGACATACTTTAGTCTGTAGACAAATCCCTGAAATTTTCATTTTCCTAACCTAACCCCTTTCCAAGATAGCCAAAAGTAGCTAAATTAGAATTTTACAGTATATTTCTTATTCTTTTTGTTTTAATTGTTATTGCTAGCAATAGGCCTAACAATTGAGTTAAGAAAGTGTAGGGTGAATTTAATTCTTGTCACTTGTTTACCAGTTTCTGTTAAATTAACAAAAATATAGACACTGTGGGATGCTATTAATAATTTTTTATGCAGGTATAAAAAGATCTAATTTCATGTATTCAAATGCTGGGTAGCTTAAAGGTACTGATGATTTGACAATGTAATTTTGGAACCCCTGTCAGAATTTTTGTTCAAAACAAAATATCTCTGCTTAGCCATGTCTTGGAGCACCATCTCTTGAGCACAAGCCAGTTTTTTTTAATTCAACAATAAGAAACATTGACACATTTTCCGGTACACCCATTTAAGAAAAAAAACATTCAATTCAGTCAGTTTCCTGTTTTTGGCAAGAAAGGAGCTCTTGACAATTTTTTATGTATGTAATGTTCAAACTGCTGTTACTTGGTTATTTATGGCCAAAAAACTTGGGATTAGCACCAATGCATCAAGATACATCTGATTTTATCTGAATTCTGGTCACATTAGCTTTCTCTTGATAAAATTAAATTAGAATGGCAACAAATTTTACATTGTCAAAATACCTAGACACCTAGGGCTAAACACCTAGAACCATTTCATAGAAATTTCAAAAGTGACCCCCCCCCCAAAAAAAAAAATCCTAAGCAATGTTGTGGATGAAACTAAGAATCTGCATATACAAATAAAATCCCCTAAATCAATTATAATGACAATGAACTTCTTAAATTTCTTGAAATCTATTCCCATTTTCCTAGACCCTATCCCTTCTGAAATGCTAGTTAAAAATTTTGTTCTACTAAATTTGATGTACTAAATACTATTTGTATTTAATACTGTGTATTAAAATTTGTTAAACCAATTTTGTTATACCAAATACTACATACTTGAAACAATTTTATTAGTTTTATTACTTCTACTTTTTGAATAGTTTTTATACTTCCATACATTAAATGAAGTTGAAGAATAATAAAAAAACAAGAATATACGGGTTGAATATACCAGGTTCCGCCCACAGGTATTCCCCAAGTATTTTGACATGTGTCAAATTGGGTTCCGACTTGTGTCAAAAACCGGTAATTTTTTTTTTCTGTCAAATTTGTAGGTGAAAATGCAGGGTTTGGACTTGCCTATAAATTCCTATATTTTAATGCACTCCTATAAAATACCTATATTTTGGCTAAAATCCTATTATTCCTATATTTTCAGCTGAAGAGCACCAAGAACATTGCTCATGATTTGCAATTTACACTGCTTGTTAAGTAAGCTAAGATGTGCTGTTCTTTGCTTTTGACTCTGCTTGTAGACTGTGCTGTCTTTGGTGTAGATTGATAATTAATTACAAAATTTGAGTCGTTTGAACTTAACTAATGGTTTTTGTTGGGATTAGTAAGCTGCTTCTGCCTGGCTATGCTATTGTGTTGACTTAGTAGCCTATGTTTTGTTTTTTGTCATGTTGGGCCTGTCCAAAATGAGCAAAGATCAGTATATAGACTAGCAGTCTCTGCTTAATGAGACTGTGAGTTCTTGTGACTTATGCATATCCTAGCTGAATGCTATGAAAGGCTGATGACGACCCAGTTTTGGACAGTGAATACAACCCAGTTTTGGACATATCCACATTTTTTCTTTTTATGGCTTTTTTATTGTGGGATGCTATTTTGCAGGTGATGCTTGGTAATTGAGTATGGGGCCTACCAAGTTCAATAGTTCTTGGCTTGCTAAAACAGATTGCAGCAGTAGAGAGATTGGCAAATGGTGTAAGACTGGGAACAACCAGTACTTGTTCTTTTGCAAACTGTGCTTGAAAAATCTTGGTTGCACAGCTGGGGTTGCTCAGCTAAACCAACATGTGTGATCTGCAGAACACAAAGCCACAGTTACTGCTCAACTACATCCACTACAGCTTCACTGGACAATCTTGAGTTGATGAAACAACCAAGGATAAACCATTAGTTGGTACAAACATGTTTTGTGAGTGCGATGCTGCTTATAAAGCTGAGTTAATATGGGCACTTCAGATGGTACAGAGTTCTATGTCTGCTGACTCTTCAGACCATATTGTTGCAACCTTCCATGCAATGTTCCCTGGTAATATCCCTGACAGAATGTCCCTATGTGCAAAGAAACTCACATATCTGATCACCAATGTGCTGCATCCTTACTGTAAGGAAATGCTTGTGAAGGACATTCAGTCATATTTTGTACTAAAATATGTCAAGACAACCAACAATGCTGGTATGAAAGTTACAGATATGTGTTTGATATTGGTCCTCATACAGAAACAAAATCCAGAGTAGACATTTATGCACAAGTTTTATGGGCCACGCGACAAGTGATGGCCTGTATAGGAAGATTATGTTAGCTATTGAGCAGAATCAGCTGCCACTTGAAAAACTGATCACGCTTGGAAGTGACAGACCAAACGTCAACAAAACCATTGGAACAAGTTCAATGCCAAAAAAAGAAAGTGATGGGAAAGGGAATGTTGAACATTGGTACTTGCAACATCAATATAATTCATAACGTTTTCTTAAAAGGTGTTCAGGTGGTCAGAGAAGAAAATTCCGACTTTGTTATTCTTGTGCATTCATTTTTTGACGGCTGGCCTGCACATTGTGAAGACTATTGAAAGTGCCAAAAGAAAGTGGGAGCGCCAGAGAATGCTTTCATGAAGCATGTCCCAAGCCGCTGGATGACAATCGGAAGTGCCCTTGCTAGAATCATGCAGCAGTGGCCAGCAATCTTAGAGTACTGCCTGAACTTCACGCCGAGAGAGAAAAAACTGAAGAATCTTCTGTCCACTCCCAACTTTCTGAAGATTGTGGCTTATATCAAAAGTGCAATGATGAATTCCCAATTCGAGTTTGTTCTAGCCTCAGCAGAACTGTTCTTGAGTTTCACCCAACTTTCCAAAAAGAAGAGCCTCTCATTCATGTTCTGCACTCAGAGATCAAAAGACTAATTGTGACGCTTTGCAGAAAGGTCTTTACTCCAGATTTCGTGACCAAGACAAATTTCTCACCAGAAATGTTGAACCTTGCTGAAAAATTTGCAGAAAAGCCCATAGTTTCAGAAAATGTGGAACAAGCTTTCGGTGAGAAAACAACACTGAAAGACAAGGTCATTTTCTATGTCAATGTGCGAAAACATTTTATTGTAGGTATTTGCCATATTTTGAACAAATGTCCTCTGGAAAAGGATGGTTTTCTAGAGGCTTGACGCTGTTTGAGTCTGATCAACATGAGGGATTCAAGTAGACTTAGGGTTGTGGCATGCAAGATTGTGATTGGAGTAAGCTCAGACGCTGCCCAGGCTGAGTGGCTGCTTTTGCAAACAGAAACTGGACCCCGTGAGGACATTACTTGGATTGATCATTTTTGGAGCCATTATTTTGGACTGATGAATGAGTGCGGGGACAGCAAGTACCCAGAACTTACCAAGCTTATCAAAGCAGTGCTGACGTTGTCACATGGCAGTGCAGATGTTGAATGTGGGTTCTTGCATTCTGGTAGGATTCTTGGTGAAGACCAGGCCTTGATGTTTGAATGCCTTCTGGATGCGAGACTCCTGGTATATGACATGTTGAGGCTTTATGGAGGAAAACCAGAACAGTTTGTTATTACAAAAGAGCTGTTGAATCTTGCATGTTCTGCATGGTCTTGGTATCAACAATATCTGGATGAAAAGAAAAAAAAGAAGAGCTATCCAAGAAGGAGAAAGCAGCTTTCAAAGAGGACAGCAAGCAGAAGTTGCAGGAGGTTCACAACAAAAAAAAGAAAGAAATAGAAGACCTGGAAAGCAAAAGGAAAAAAACTTAGAGCATCAGAGCAAGAAAAGAGAACAGTAGCTGATACTCTACTTCAGGAAGTGATCAACAGAATGAAGAAGGCTGCCAAGTCCAAGAGTTTCATAGAGATTGCCCTAGCTGTTTATTCTCCCCCCCCCTCCAAGGAGCCGCATCTTTTCCCAAGGAGACGGCGTTTACCCTCACGGAACATTCCCCCCTTCTCTGTGGAAAATTCCCCCTATTTTTCCCCTTGGATAACTCCAGATTTTCACTAGAAGGGAAATTAAAATCTCTACTCTGCTATTCAAGTCAGGGGCAATTGTATTGCATTTTTTTTTTCAGGGGCATTTCATGTGGAAAGGGTGGTCAAATAAGCTTTGGAGGGGGCTCAGTCAACTGGAAATCAAAAGTTAGTGCCATTTCCTAAGATTTTACCTGCTTTTTAACCAATTGCTACAAATGAGTTGTTTATTACTACAGTGTCTAACAGAAATTTTATTCTAGTCTAACAGCCCTTGTTTTTCAGCAGTTGTTTTGAAAGAATCTTTAAATAAATTCAGAATCATCTCTAAAGGAGAGAGTGGAGGTAAAAATTGATATATAGTCCTCAGGGTCGTATCCAAGACTTTTTTTTTTTGGGGGGGGGGGGGGTTGGAACAAGCACGGTCACATGAATCAGAATCTAAGACTGAAGGAGAGGTGCTAGATTTGTAAGCAAATCCTGTTTAAGAATGTCTCAATGACTGTGAAAGTGACTGAATGTTTTGCTATTATGATCCACTGCTTAGTTAATCAAAGTCATCAAAATGTTGCAAACCTCTTTTACTTGTATTTAGTACTTTTATATATAAATGAAAAATAGCACATATATGATATGAGGAATGCGGCTGAATACAGCTATTTAATATATGCAAGGCTTTTAGGGTAACATTTCTTAGGTTTAAATGTAGAAAAAAATTGCTAATATGATTTTACTCCCAAATAATGGTAAATTTGATTTTTTTTTTTTTTTTATTGCTTTTTTTTTTTCACAAAATAGATGTCCAAAATCAGTAAACTGTCCAATTGCTGAGGTATTACACTAGGCACAAGATTACCAAATGGATAAAGTAGACAGTTAATTAAATTGATGAATCCAGATGAAAGGGTATTACCCTTTTTAAGCCCAGGAAAAGTCAGAATCATTAAGAAATTTCATTAAAAGCTTTAAGTGATGCTGAAAAAGAAATGCTAACCTGATCTTGTAGCAACACAGGGCTACTCTAAAACACCAATTTTACCCTGTATTTCTAGGGAGTACCTTATTTTACCAATTTTACTTACCAAGTTTTTATTTTATGATAATTTTACAACACTAATTTATACAAGTAAGTCATTTTTTAAAAGATGATTGTCAAACTTTGTCTTACAGACGCATGCATTTATCATCCAAACTGGTGATATTGTTTTATTCCAAAATTGTTTCAGAAAGCAATTATCATGCTTTAATACAAATAGGAAGCGATTGCAAGTTTTGTTAGATTCATGTAATGTTGGATCTGCTATCCCCACAGCTATCAAAATCTTTTTTCTCCAAAAACTTTGCCTTTAGTTTTTGTTTACTTGATTTAGTCCAAAAGTCTCTGTTTTTGCACATAGTAATGTATTTGCCATGAATCTCAAATTTCAAAATAGACAAGTATTTTTATATGGACAATCAATAAATTTTCTGATCCAAAAATCTTTCTATTTTCATGTGAAATAGCCTCTTCAGATCTATTTACAGTAAGATTTTCTTGAGTTTTTACTTTTCTGCCATTTTTATCCCTTCTGCACAGCAAATTTTCAATAGCTCATAAAACTGAAGACAAAAGACAAAACTGAAGAACTCCTTTTCCTTCTTTGTATGCCTCAAAACAATTTACACTATTTCATAACCTGAAATTTCACTGTCCAGTAAATAAAGGATTATCCTGTTGATGCTGGTTAGTCAAGAAGTTCAACCAACATGTTGGCTGCATCCCATTCTCAAAGCCATGGCTTGGATGACCATTCTTTGTCAACTGCTCATTTGAAGGCCTCCACACTAGGGGCTGAGAATGTTCCTTTGCTTAGGGAGTTCCAGAGCCCAACAACTCTATTTGAGAAGAAGTTGTTCCATAGTCTGCTGTTGGCTTGATTGCAGTACAGCTTCTTGGTGTTTCCTCTAGTTCTAGTTGACTGGTCAAGTTCAAGCATATTTTTTTGCAAGAACTGAGTGTGCAGCATTTTGTACATCATGATGACATCCCCCATGCTTCCGTCAATAGTACACTCTTGCTTTGCAGCATGCAGAAGTGTGCAGTATTTTGTATGTCATGATTGCATCCCCATGCATCCGTCAATAGGAGAGGGTAGGAATCTGTAACTTCTCCAGGCGAGATGGGTAGTCCAAGCTTTAAAACCCTATTTTGATTTAATTGCTTGCCTTTGGACACTCTAGCTTTTTCTTGTTGCTTTTATTTAATGGTGTATCCATACACATACCAAATTCTAGTTTTTGTCAAACAAATCCTTTTTATAGCTTTGACATCAGCTTTGGTGACCTACTGTGGAATGTTCTTTTTACAATTCCCAGGGTCTGGAGCACTTTGGAGGCAACTAACTGAGCATGTTGGTCAAACCTCATTTCATCATCCACAAGCATACCCAGGTCTCTTTCAACATAGGAGGAACCAGTCATTTGCTCAACACCATCTATTCCACACATGTGATACTGACACCTCACATTCTTCCTACCAAAATGAATTGTCCTGCATTTCTTAATGTTGAATTCTAACCTCCAAAATTTTGCCCAATCTGAGAGTTTGTCTTGGTCAGCTTGTAATAAGGCTTGCTCTTTGGTTGTTTTTGCATGGCTGATGATTTTCAAATCATTTGCATGAGTTCATTTTACAGGTTCATTTTATTTATGACACATTTTTGGGCATTGTTGATATAGATGTTAAATAATGTTGTACCAAGGATTGCTCCCTGTGGGACTCCACTTTCCACTTCAGTACTATCTGAGGAAAATACCTGACCATTTTTCCATGCACCTTTACGCTCTGCCTTCCATCTTTCAGGAATGCCATCACCCACTCAACAACCTCCTGGCTTACCCTAATTGCAATTAACTTTGCCTCTAGTTGACAATGACATACTTTGTCAAATTCTTTGGCAAAATCTAGGAGAATGACGTCTACTGGGATTCTTCTATGTAGGAGCTCTGTGACAAAATTCTATGCATCTATCAGATTTGTATCAATGGATTGTCCTGATCTAAATATGTGCTGACTCTGCTTATTAAGATTGTTGGAGATAACAAAAAGAAAATGAGGTGTTATGCTTATATTTTGCACATTTTAAATCTTAATCAGAATACTATCTTCTGTTGAAAATTTATAATGTTTTGTACCAAAGAAAGCTATTTAGTTCTACTTATGGCAAAGTTTAACTATGGAATATTAACTCCTTGCAAGAATATGCTTATGAGTTTTAAACTCATCATTCCCTGTTGAAGAATAATAATCATTTTTTCTTACGCCTTTTCTTTATCCACACATGCTCAAAATATATTTACCTTTATTCACGTCAATGATTATATATAGAATCATGTTTTGATTTGTTGAGCTCATAAAAATCTAGCCAACCATTTATTTAATTAAATGAAACTGATTCAAGATTTGTTGCAATTTATGGAAGCATATTTTTGATATTCAGAGAGATAGAATTATTACCAAGCAAGGCATATTTATAAATTAAAATAGAATGTTAAAGCTTTGAAATAAAAGTCTTTGTATTGAGTTTCTAATTGTAGAGTACTTTCTTAATTTTCACCTTTAGTGCCTATAATGCCTGTGATTTGGAATACTTATTTAAATGTTTCAATCTATTTCAGTGATTTTGGGCTATTCAAGGATTTAGTCACTATTTTTTGAAATGGAGCAAAAAGAATTTTGTTTAAAGTGGGACAACTACCTGGATGTATTTCATGGAGCTTTTTTATCTCTATTAAACAGTGAACATTTCACGGATGTCACCCTATCATGTGACAGTCAAAGCATCAAATGCCACAGACTTGTTCTCTCATCTTGTAGTTCCTACTTTGAAACACTGCTTCTAGGAATTTCACACCCCCATCCTATTATTATTCTAAAGGATGTGAAAATTTCATGATCTGCTAGCTTTGGTGACATTTATGTATACAGGTGAAGTTACTGTTTCACAAGCTGAAGCTAGTTCATTAATAAAAGTGGCTGAAATGCTTAAAGTTAAACGTCTTGCTTATCCTGATGAGACAGTTAACCAGATACAGAAACCTAGCTATCACTCTCAAAACACTCAAATGACTCAACCTGCTGCAAAGAGAAACAGAGTTGATTCAACCTCTGAAAAAAGCTTCTTGGCAGAAGATTCTTCCAGTACTCTAGAACCTCCTGTAGTAGATACCTCAAATAATAATTTGATGAACTATCCTGCTGAAACTAGTTTCTCTGCTTATAAAACAGATCTTGCTGAATGCAACTCACTTGTAAGTTTTTTATTGGAATTCACTTTATTCAAAGTCAAGTGACCAAAGGATGGTTAAGTATTTAATTTTATATTAATTTCACTGAGGGACTAGGCTAGTTTGAATACTTGTGTAATACCTAAACACTAGAATTTTCATCCCCGCCTGAATAACGCCTTTGGCTAAAAATTTATTAACTTAACAGTTAAAAAGTACAAAGCACCATGATTTTGCTATTAACATTTTTTCCTTTATCTGACTTTTATCTTTTCTTGCATTCTGGTTTTGTTTAGTTCAAAGTGCCAATAGGCTATCATTTTTGTCTCTGATCTTTGCCAGAACTGCTTAATAATTTTTTTTTTTTTGTTGTTAGACAATGATAGAGGATTTTAATAATATTTAAATAAAATTCCTTAGACCATTGATTTGAATAGTATGAACAATGATATATTTCGAAATGATTTGAGATGTAAAATGTGAGGTTAGGGTCTTTAAAAATTAGGTTTAATTGAAGACAACTCTTTCAAGTTTTTTTCATAACCAGATAAACTGATATCTGCTGGGAATAGGCATTGTCAAACATCTTTATATGTGATCTGTTTAAACTTTTTGTAGAAAACTAACATATTCAGAACACTTGTTCAAGACAAATCTAAGATAAAAAAAAAGCCCCCATCTTAGGCTCCTGATTTTTTAATTAGACAAACCTTGATGAGTTTGTAGTTTTAACTCCTTTCAAAACTGTTTTAAGTTCAGGAATTTCCTGCAAGATAAATTTCAAGGGTAAGTCCTTTTGAAAGTCCTATTAGAACTCTACCAGAAGATCTCTCTACTATATAGTATTTTAAGGTAATTCTTTCTCCTTGTTTTTTTGAAGAACAGGACCTTAACTTTTTTGTTTTTACAAATGTTCCTGGCCATGTGTAAATTTTCTTTTTGTATTTTATAAGTTTTTTAATTTCACACTGTTGAACAAGCTAAAGAAAAGGATTAGCTTAAATTATCTAGTAATTTCTTCACGGTAGATATGTCATGGCAAATCTGCTCTGGCATAGACAGGCATATCAAGAATTTCTCCGAAAATAGCTATCTGTATCTGCTGTGATTAATTTGAAAAAGATGCTCATACTATATATAACGTTAATAAAAAATTACTGAGCTACCAGAATGCATCTCTATTCTGTCAAGCAGGATCAAGTAAAGTCCATTGAAAGAAGCCTCAATTTTCTTGTAATGTTTGACAGTTCATCTCTCAGTCCATAGAATACCTAATTTTGATGGAAGATTAAATTTCGCCCTTCTTATTATATTTATTCTTGGATAACATTCGTTTTCATTTGAATTTTTATTTTTAGCATGTCAAAGATGAAGTTGTTGTAGGTATTGACAAAGGGGGAAACAATAATTCTAGTCAGTTTGAAGATGATGGAGAAAATTTTGATTATGGTAGTGAAAAAGTAAGTATTTGTTTAACTTTATTACTCTTCAGCGTTTATTAAAGCACATGATTGATCATAGCTTTTTATTTTGAAATATGTCTTTCTACATTTGGCTAACTGTTTGTTCTCTTTCTAACTTTAAATCTGCAATAAGAATAGTTAAAGATAACTATCTGTTCATGTTCACTAAAATAAATGTCCTGTTTAAACCAAAAATAGGGGCTGTTCATTCAATTCAGGCAATTCAGAGTAAAACAAGGTACAGTTTGTAAAATAGGTGTTTTTCTCAAATTTAGTTGTTTTTGTTATCTTCTTTGGAAAAAGAATCTTATTCTACTTACCAAAAAAGTAGAAATGACTTTTGTCTTTGTACAAAATTGTTATTTATTGAAAAGGTATTTAGTTGAAGCTGCAAATAATCATAGATGCTGCAGTTGCCCATTCCAATTGGTTTTCCAGTAGGCAAGCCCGTATAACATGAACAATCTCACTTGCCCACTTGCCTGCAAGCAATGTCGGTTTGATCATAAAGTATTGTAAAGAAGTGAAAATAATCATTGTTATACAACTCTAAAAAATTTATGTCAACTTTGCCTTTCACAAAGACTATCTGTCCTGGCTCTCTAGTCTTTGATCTCTTTGACCATGTTTTTCATTACTAAACACTGCCTTTGACCAGTCAGTCACTAGATGTAGGCTAACCTAGCAAGGAATAAACCATAGCTCATCCTTTACCTTGTTCCGCATGTTTTTCCTGAGGCACCCAGGGCATAGAGTATGAGCCGCCAATCTTCCATCATTTTTGCTGCTGCAGTGATGTCCTCTCATTCTGTTAGAACAGAGGTTTGCAGGTTGCATAGATCCCTCTAATAGGTCCAGCACAATTTGTTCCTGGGCCTTCCCCTGCTACAATTTCTAGGTGGTTGCCAGTGTAAAGCGGATTTTGGGAGTCTTTGGTTGTCTATAAGTAGGACGTTACCCAAACATCTCCATCTCCTGACTCTTTTGATGTAGTATTCTGTTAAAACAGGAATCTTCAAAAGCCGGGACTCTTCTCTCTTGTTCATGACTTTTGTTTCAAGCGGTGTTTGCTATTTACTATATCCAACCATTAAAAGCCAAAGGCTTTTTCCTGTGCAAAATACAATCATGGCTGCATCATAGTAATGGCTTATGGTCCATAGTAATCAAAAATTAAAAACGCATTAAAAAAACTGGCATTTGAAAAAATATTTTCATTTCTTGCTGATGCAATAATAGTAATTATTATCTAAATCAGTCTGAATAGTAAAATGCTATTTTGAGAATAAATTTAAGGGTATTTTGAAAAACAGCCTGAAACCTCTAAAAAGGGGTGTTGGATTGAAACAATTACCTATAGAGAGGTTCTCATCATTTTTCTCCATATTAGTCAAAACCAAGTACTATGGTTTTGCCTCAAAAAAGTTAATTTTTTACGCTTGAACATATATATTAGAATATTGAATGGGATTGACTTCAGATTGACATCCTTGTCATAGCTACTGCAGCGTTGCCTTAGTAATGGACAAGTTGCCTCTGTGCAGTTTGTTTCCAGTCTACTTAATTTAAAAGTAGTTGTAGAAGCTTTGCAAGGGCCTCATTAAATTGGAAATTCAAATTAAAAGCAACTAGTGACTGATGCTGCTACTGTGACTCCTTTCATTTTTCTATCAACTAAAAGCATGAAGTCAATGCATGAATATTCTCATTTTATTAATATTTACAATATTCATATTAATTAATATTCTTATTTATGATCTTATTAGTCTCTTTTTTTATTCTGGTTTCGCACCTCTTAATTTTAAAGCTAACAGGCTTATTAAACCTTTTTTCAAGTGTGTTTGGCTCTTCAGCAAAAAGTTCCATGTATTTTATTTTGCTCTACTTAACGTAGAGTATAATACTGCGTCTGCTGGACCCCTTAGAGCGTTTTTCACCAAAGGAAAGGGGATAAAGAACCTCAAAAGCATTCATAGTTACGTAAAGTCGATGGATACCCCTCTCCCCTTTCAGTGCATAAATGAATAACTATATTTGATGCCATTTTTATAACCTGTTTGATGAAACCGCTTCTGGGGTGAATGAAATTTGTATTTTTTTATGGATGTGTTTTGCTCCTTCCTTTTTTGTTTTATGACCTGGTAGTTTTTTGGTTTTGGTTTCTTGTATTGTTTTTTAATAATAGCAATTAAATTGGCATCAATAATAACAGGATTGACACTATTAAAAGATTTGTGGTTACATGTTGCAAATTCAAGTCTATCCCAACTCTAAATATTTGCCCATATTTCCCTGTATAATTTTTTTTTCTTTTAAGCTAATTGGGAATCAGATTTTGGAAAAAACAGAGAGAAAGCCAAACGCAAGCTTAGATTTTTCAGGTTAGTCTTTCATTGTTTAATTAAAAATAAGGGAAAGCATGTTTGGTCCTTCCTTTTTCGGTGTATTTACTTTGATTAGAATATAATAAACAAGAGTAATGACTTGCTTAAACCAATTGAAATATTTTATCAAATTTAATCTTTTGCTTAAACCTTCTCTTATTTGGTACCCTTAGGAACACTGAAAGTTCTTTTCAGGAATCAATAAAACAAATACAGGTTGTGGACATTTTCAATAATAATATTATACACTCTGCGGCCAAAGGAGGTTACGTTGAGTGTCATGATTTTATATATCATATTTGTTTATCATTATAATAATATTTTGCATTCTTTGTTCTATGGGGGTTATTTTTTTATTGAAAAGAAAATCATAATAGTACAATAATTTTAATGTCACTTGATAGTCTATTTTTATCAAATATTGGCAGGTCCAAGGCTTAAGATGACAAAAAACTGCTTTAAATTTAACTGTGAAGATTCACACCTGCTTCCAATGGTTCTTTCTTATTATATCTAGATATTTATCAAGAGATAGATGTAGTTCTACATAGAGTCGATCTAGATATAAATCCACAAGTGGTTCTAATACTTTGGTTTTAATTTTGATTTATAGGTATCCTGGTATTCTTTAAATACCATGTTCTAGATATCCTCCAATCAGTTGTAAGGGTCATTGCTTCCTCTTCTAAATGCAACACACTCCAAGACACCCTTATACAGGAGTACTATGGAATAATTTTAGTTTAATTTGGTTGCTCAAAGTCACAGCATAAGTATATATACGAACAGCAGCGAAAAGTTTCTGGAGAAAATGAGACACATCATAGTGGGCCGACTGTGAAGTTCCCAGTACGTCAGAGCAATAGTTTTCCCATAAGCCCGTCGTAGTGCCAAACATTTGTCACTGCGCGTGCGTGAAGTGGTGGAGTCATGAAGAGAGGTCTAGATTGTTGCTGTCAGGGGGACTTACCTGGTCTAATCGGCACTTCCAATGCTGTAGAAACTTCAAAAAGAGCTCATTTGATTGGAAATTGACAGGGATAGTGCCCTTTTTAATGGTCAAAACTGATTGTAGGGCAACCAGCCCCCCCCACGCTAATGATTTCCCCAATACAAGTTTTTTTAAAAAAAGTAAAGAGCCAAAAATTGGCAGAAATATAGTTAAGTTATCTTCCAAGCGTAAAACTACCACAAATCACTATCAATAAATAAATGAAACTCAAAACGAACAGAAATTAGAATAAATAGCCGAGTAAAACTCAAAACAAGCAAAAATTAATATTAGTAGGGCGGATAACCCCCATGCCTTCTCAAGACCAGAATATAATTTTCGCTTTACTGAAAAGAAAATACGACTTAAATGTTTTTTTTTTTTTTTAATCCACCTCCTCTCCACTCGGTGACCTTCAAATTTTCTTTAAACATATCTCATAATTTATCTAATGTCACCTACTCTTTTCTTAATAAAAAAAACTTCTTCAAAAAATTCAATGTATTAATATTATATAAAAATTGAGCATTCCAAAATATACAAGGGTATAAAATTAAAGGTATACTACATTTCAAGTTTCTTATGCCTTTTAGGTTCATCCAATATCTCAGGCTGCCCTTCCCCCTTAGGGTACCCCTTCCATCGTGACCATAAATTACACTTTTCATATCCATTTCCATCAACCTCTATTTCCCCCGATATATAAATCACTTTTACCCCCGTCCCCCAAAATAAGAATATAAAAAACAGAAAAAAAAGTAAGAAAGAAATGAAATACTCCACCTTTACAAATAAATACCAATATATAGAATCTTTCATTATCTTCCTACTTCATTTCCTTTACCCTTATTGCTCATCTTTGATTTCCCCTTTGGCTGCTCAATTCTGATTAAAACACTATCATCATCCTACTTTCAATACTTCTCAATTCTCTTTAAAATTTTATCTTTATCCTACTTTTAATACTTCGCTCTTTATCATTTTTTATTCCTTTTTTAAATAACAACATTTCAATTTCTAACTATTAATTCTAACAAAACTTTTAATTTTTTTTTTATAGTCTTCTAAAAAAAAAAAAAAAAAATCCTTACTTTTACCTTTACCTTGACTTTTCTCCATTCTGTTTGCCTTTCCTTAGATTTACTAGCATATCGCACTGAACTATTGCCTTTTTCATTACCTCTGTTCGGTTCGTATCTTTCATTTTCGGTTTCCAAACATAGTAGCTGAAATATGTGAAAATGTATGCCAAATCTTCTTGTTTTTTCGTTTGATTGGTTTCCGTGCATAATTTTGATTCTACAACCTTTTCTGCGGTGACCAGTTCCTCATTTTCTTGTATTTCACTACCTAACAGTTGATTCAATTCTTCTAGTTCTGTTTTTACACTTGTGCACTGAAGAATTAAATATGCAAGTGTTTCAATTTGATATCCACACCTTCCGCACATTTCAGTCGACTTGGTGGGGTCTATCCTATGTTTTCTCTCTTCAGTTAGCAGTATTTTGTGAACTTGGAAAAATGCATACTCTTTAACCTTCGGCGGTAAGAAACTAGAGTGTATCAGGTCGAACATTTTCTTCAGATTTTCATCGTCAAGATCACTCGTCTCTAGAATTTTCGCTGGAGGTAGGTTTTCCTGCGAAATGAACCATTGTTTCATATCCGTTTTGTTGATTTTTTTGCTATCAGGGTCTATGATGTTTTTTTCCAGTAATTCTTTGACAGTTCCGAATTTTTTTTATACCAAATTTGGGCAGTCACTCCTTTCATTTCTCACCCATGCGTTATACCAATTTTTCATAGGGGTTGTTTCTTCAAAATGGATTTCTTCGATAATTGTTTTCATGTGAAGTTCTTTTATCTTGGCTTCTGTGTTAATTATTTGTAGGCCTCCTTGGCTTTTCATTAGAAACGTATCTGTAAGTTTAAGCTTTGGAGGGGGTTTTCTGTATTAGATGAACTGATATATCATTGATTTTATTTTCTTCTGAATGCCTTTTATGGGTTTGATACTGAAGCGAAATACCATATCATTGGACAACAGTAAATATTAACGTACTGAGCTTTCTGAAATATTGTGAAGGCTCTTCCATAGCCGTAAGCAATTACCGACTGAAACTTTTGCAATATTTAGCCCAGTTTACTTTTTCGTCTCTTTCCATGTTTTTCTCCATGGGATACCTAAAACCTTTATTTCATCTTTCTTTTCTATCCCGCCAATAAACTGAGGTTCTTCTTCGCTTAAACACTCGACTTCGCATTTTTCTTTGTTTAATTCCGGTTTGAACAAATCGTAGTATCTAGTTATACAATACAGAGCTCGTAAATAATCCATATATGTTTCCGTGAAAGTCGTGGGGTCGCCGACAAATCCTTCTATATTGTTGGGTTTCTTCTATCTTGATTCCTTGCATCTCTTGCTCCAAATATCGCAACAAAGGGTCAATATATATTTCGAACAATAAAGAGCTTAATGGGTATCTCTGTCTCACTCCTGTCTCTGCTTAAAAGCTATCGCGTTCCTCATTACCTATCAAAATTGTCTGTTCTATTTTCTCCAAGGTCTTTTTTATCCATTCGATAAACTCTTTACAGAAACCGTATGCCACTAGTATAATAAGTAGGATTGTTCTTCTTTTTTGTGAAATGCTTTTCGAATGTCAAAGCTTGTGATTCTGTACATCCCTTTTCCTTCTTTTTTTCATCACGTATGCCACTAGTATAATAAGTAGGATTGTTCTTCTTATTTTGTGAAATGCTTTTCGAATGTCAAAGCTTGTGATTCTGTACATCCCTTTTCCGTCTTTTTTTCCATCACGTATAAAACGTTACGTATGGCTCTTAGAACATCAGCTTTTTTCCGTCCATCTAATCCTCCTTTTTGTCGCTTACTTAGCAACTTAGCAAGTACCTTTTTTAGTAGGTTTGCAAGAACTTTGGTGAGGTCCCGATAGTCGCAGTTTGTTAAATTTACAGGTCTCCAGTTCTTCAAGATTTCCTGACTTTGGTAGGAGCTTCATTGTTCCAATACATCTAATTTTTTCTTCGGGGCTATTTAGCATCTCGTTGAACATTTCAGACAGAATCGGGGCTATTTCATTGGCATGATGCTTATAAAATTCGTAAGGTATGCCGTCTCTGCCCGGTGATTTGTTATTTTTCGTTTCCGATAATGCTTTTTTAGTTTCTTCCGCAGTGATTTTAGCATTTCATTCTGTTCATCAGTTACTTTTGTTATATCGATTTCCTCAATAAATTCTCGTACCTTCTTCTTCTTCTTCTTCTATTTAACAACAGGCGGGCTTTTCAGTGATAATATTTAGCCCTTTTCCTTTTGCTTCACTCTGTGGGCTACAGAGCTACTGGCTTGATTGCCTCATGATTATTAGATATTTTCAGTAGATCTTTCAACTCTAGGAGTTCAATTATGAGTTGATAGATGTCGATTTCTATGCTCTGTGTGCAGGTATAGTTGGCTAGGCTCTTGGCTGATAGTGAGATTTTGTGGTGTTTGAAGCATTTTAACAGTTTGCAAAGCAAGGTATGTTGTGCAGACGTCAGCATATTACATTCAAATAGGCAATGGTCAATTGTTTCATTATTCATATTACAATGCCTGCAAAGAGGGGATCTTATTAAAATTAATATCTGATAGCCTCCATCGGTAAATATCTCTCATCGGGATTGGTCTCCCACTTTTCAATATTTATAGCATTTTTTGCTATTTCATCAACCTGATGATTACCACTTATGCCAGACTGGCTAGGAATATACTGAAAATAAATGTTTATGCCACTTGAAGCAAGATTATCTATAATACTGAGACAATGATAAGTGTCAATGTTCAACTTACACTGAGGAGCTGAGGCCAGCAACTCAAGGCTGGATAAAGAGTCCGAATATACAATAATATTATTTGAATTTGCAATCAAAGGTTGGTTTTCCTTAATGTGTTCTAATGCTATGATTATGGCATTTAACTCAGCAGACATTATAGATAAATTATTATATAATCTCTCGCCCATTGCAATTTTCAGGTGAGGAAGGAAAGCACCACTTGCTACCTTCTCATTCATTTTTGACCCATCAACAAATATTTGGAAGTGATTTTATAGGTAATTGTATTAAGTTCAGCAAATTTTTTCTGGACAAAAGCGATGGGGGTTAAATCTTTAGTCCACTTTGAGAAATCAGTATTTATTATGGGACTTGACCAATTCCATGGAGGGGATTGGGGGAAAGTGGGTGCAATAGACTTTGCTGGTACGGGGAACTTCTTCTGAATGTTGGCATACTCATCTGCAATGCCTCTATACATGGCTGGATTTTTTAACCAATTATGTAGGGTGTGTGAGCTATTTGATTCAATTTTTGTAAGATTTTTTGTTAAGAGAAAGCTACGTCTCTCCCTTATTGTTGTTAATCCACTCTCCATAAGCAGAAACTTGGTGCTTGGGGGTTTCCTAAGACCAAATATGAGGCGTATTATATAATTTTGTGTTGTTTCAATTTTTTGCATCTGGGTCTTTGCACATGCACCATATACGATGAGCCCATAGTCAATATGTGGTCTTATATGTGATTTATAAAACTAGAGTAAGGTTTTCTCCTTACATCCCCAGGGTGTGGAAAGAAGTCTTTTTAGTATATTTGTTTGTCTATAGCATTTTTTTATTGTGTTTGAAATGTGGAGGTGGAAATTAAGTTTTTGGTCAAGCATGAGACCTAGGTAATTAATATGATTATCTTCTGGAATAGTTGTTTTATTTAGAGTTAGTTTTGCATTAACATGGTTTCGCTTCCGGTGAAATTGGATTATTTTTTGACTTGGTAGGTGCAATGGGTAAATCTGAATGTTGAGATAATTTTTCAAATTGGAAAAGTGACTTTTGCAGATTTGACGGTGCTATCTCAAAGGTGTTGCCAGATGACCATAGCACCAGATCGTCAGCAAATTGTAGATTCGTGTGGGGTAGGTTCATGTCCCAGAGATATAGGGCAAACAGGAGGCAACTGAGGACTGCTCCCTGAGGTAGGCCTTTGGTTGTTGTCTTTTGGGATGAAGAGACTGAACCAACACAAACAATGAAACTTTGCACTTCTATGAAGGATTTTATAAAAGATACTAGCTTGGGGGGTAGTCCAAGGTTTGTAAGTTTGTTTAAAAGGATTTGGTGGTTCACATTGTCATATGCCCCTTCAAAATCTAGGAAAGCTTCAACTTTCCTAGATTTTGGTTTTTTTCCTGTACCTTCTTTTGCGCGTCTTTGGTTTTTTCTTTTTCGTTCTTGAACACATTATGGTAATAATCTCTTGCTTCGTTTAATACATCTTTTTCGTTTTCAAGGACTTCCCCTTTCTGATTTCTTATTCTTCTCATTTGTTGTTGGCTTATTTTTTTCTTCTCGCGGCATATGAGAGTTGTCGTTAACTGTTCGGTTTGAATATGCTCATCTATTTTAGTTCTTATTTTTATTGCTTCTGCCCGCTTATGCTCAACCTCTCTTATCTCTGATAGAGCCTCAAAATATTCCTTGTTTCAGTTTTTCCCTGCATTTATTTCTTTTTTTAGCTGGCAAACTACTTTATATAGAAATCTGACGTGTTTCTCTTCAAACCTTGCTGTATCACGAGAGATTTGTTCGGCCACTTTTGTACTCGCTGGTTAAGCTACACTCTCCCAATGCTTCGTATGGCTACTTTTCTCGACAGTTTTCAGTACCTCTAATATCTTTTCTGTTGCGTTTGTGAAATATTTATTTTTCATCACTTCAGTATTCATCTTCCATGACAAATTTCTGAAAGAAGATTTTTTTTCTTCTCGTCGTTTTTCAATGTGGCAAACACAGCTCGATGGTCGGAAAACGGTACAATTTTGTTCTCAATTTTGTCTATTTGTTGAAGGATCTCACCTGACGTGGATATGCGGTCGACTCTAGCTCCTCCTACGTTCGCCATCCAGCTTATCCTTGTGAAACTCCTTGTATTCACTTTTTCTTTCCAAACGTCTAGAAAGCCTGCATCACGCACGAATCCATTTGAGTGACGAGCAAATATTGTCACTTTGTGCTATAGCATCTTGATTGTCTGTCATGCAGCTAAAATATCCAAGGAAAACTGTGTTTTCAATATCTTTAGGTATATATGGGGCTATTTTTTCTTCGAAGAATACTTCTCGTACTTTTTTGTTTTGCGACCCAGATGTAGCATTTATGTCGACAAATTTGCACCCACCTATCTCACACCTGATTACTATCCCGTCTGTATCGGTTCGAACATCTTTTAGATGGAGCTTTTCTTTATATATTATTGCTACGCTTCCTCCACCGGCATTGCAATTTGTAAAATACTTATATTCAGGCTCTAAACCTTTTTATTTGCTTGTGTCGTTCTCTTGTATAAATGCTAAGTCTATTCTTTCATTTAGTAGATACCCTTTTAGCATTACTTGTCTACTTTTTTGCTTGATTTCATTTACGTTCAAAGTTGCGAATTTTTTGGAAGCTCTTGCTGATTTATCACATGTCTTCTGCATTTTCTTTAGCCCTTGTTTCTAATCCTTATACTGCCGAGAACGACGTCTCAGTGTAATCGATTAGTTCCAAAGCTTGGCTTGCCGAAGGGCTGTTGCTGCTTCGTACGGTTTCTTCCACACTATCGATCATATTTTCGATGCTTTCAAGTCGGCTCGAAAGTTCAGCTTGCCCTGTCTGTGATTGTGTTCTTTGCTATCTTTTGGTTCTTTTCATACCCATAGTGAGTACTTCCGGCAGTGAGCTACTCCTGCTGCGAGCCTCTTGGAACTCTTCATCTTTGCTATCAGTATCTTTTCCTTTTTTCTCCCGTTTCTTTTTTCTTTCTAGCTCGTCCTTGTATTCACGGGTCGTTTTCCGCTTTTCCGATCTTGCAAGTTCCTGTTTCATTTTCTCCACTTCGCGACCTATTTTTTCTTCCTGATTCTTACGCGCATTTGTCTTTTCCTGTCCAGTTTTTTTTCTTTGGGTCTCAGGTTGGTTTGGTTTGAAGGTTGTTTTTTCCGGCCGAACGTTGCTTTGGCTACCAACGGCATTAACACCACTTGGTTCGGATGTTATGTTTCTTTGCGACTTCTGTGAGGAAAAAGGACACTGAACTGCTAAATGTCCTGTTTCATCACATATAATGCATGTTTTGATTTGGCCATCATACCATATCCGCATTCTAATTCTATTTACGAAAATGAAAGAAGGGATGTTCTTATCTACTCTCATGCTTGCTATTGGTCTTGTTTTGGCTGTTTCGAGACATCCGTCACCAGAGCAATGCTCACGTTTGCATGAGAAAACCCTACCATACCTTTCCAACTTGGACATCTAACAACTCCATTTCTAGCGGCATTCTTTCTATTTTCACAAAAGTGGGTTTTGTTTCGCAACTTTCGACGTATACAACTCTTTCATCAAATGATAACATTCCGTCTTCAGTTTTAGCGAGGAACTTTTGGAGCTTGTTGCTAGTGGTGAACTTCACATGCATAGTTTTTTCTATATCGCAGCCCTGATCCGTCTATACCTGTCAGGTTCTCTTTTTCGACTCCATAATGTTTTAGCCATCTGTGTACTTCTACCTCTAAAGGTACATCTCGATCCGGGAAAGCCACAAAGCTCAAAACGCAGTGTTTTGTTCGTACATACCTTGCTGGTACCCCTCCTGGTTGTTGCGTCATTCTTTTCTCTTTTTTTAACCTTTTCAGGTAATACCAATACCTTTTTTCCCCTTCTTTTTTCCCCTCTATCTTCCCTTTCTTTTTTTTCTTTTACCAACTATTCTAATTCACCAACAAAAATAAATAAACCTACTACAAAAACAAAATTTAACAAATGAATTTTTTTTCCTTCTTTTCTTTCTTTCTCTTTTCCTTCCCTCTTTTCCTTCCTTCTTCCCTCTGTTTCTCTTTTTTTTTCATCCCTCTTCCCTTTTTTTCCTTCCCCCCTTTTTTTCCCTTTAATTTACAACTCTATCAACACTAACCCCTATCTCGGGAAACACGCCGATTTTAACCTTCTTTTGCCCCCGAAAACCAAACTCACAAACGAAAATGGGAACGCTGCGCTGCCGATAGTCACGCAATCAGCTCGTGTACACCTAAAAGACGCACAGGATTCCTAAAATATGGCACTTCTTAACAAAAAAAAAAATGTTCACTTACAAAGAAAATCACAATTATAAAGCTCATTCGCGTAAGCAGCATATTGTCTAGGGGGGGGGGGGGGCAGTCGATAGTGTGATGGAGGGGGAGATGAAGTTATGTCGGCATGGGCGTACGTAGCTTCTTGCCTATATTTTGTTGGATTTGTTTAGTAAACTTCATTGTTTAATTTTTTTTTAATGTCAATTTCATTTATATATTGTTTTAGAAATTGAAGATGCTTTACCAAGTCACAATGAAGAAGTCTTTGGCCTTCCGAACCTTCCTTTGATTCCTAAACATGAAGATATTGCTTTGGGTAGTTTTCCTGAGTTTTCAGGACCTTGTAAACTTCAACCCGACACCCAGGAATCAGGCGCCACATCTTTTGACAGTCAAGGTATATCTCAAATATATATATTTTTTTGTTTTTTTTTTTCAATTTTTTTTTTAGAATCAACTATATTGGATTATCTGCTATTTCAAAAAAATCGGGAGGGACAAGTGGATGAAACTATGAATTAACCTTCTCATAGTTTGTAATATGACCAGGAACACGTTCCTAGTGTCTGCCTGAATGTACCATTCCTTTAGTACCTTCAAAAGAATTTCTAGCTAAAAATAAAGTTTTTTTTATGGTTTTTACCAGAATTGGTATTTGTCAATTAGGTTTGTATGTGTGTTTGAGCATGATTTATATAAGTTTTATTAGGTTTAAAACCTGGTGCTACTTCCTTGTCTAGATTCTGATTGGAGTCCAATATGGGGACACTCTTGCTGTAACTATAAAATTATTTTCTCGCCCATGCAAAAACCGGCTCAGATTCAGTATCTCATCCGCATACCCAATCAAAGACAAATCACTACCATGCAGAATATAAGTCATAAGTGACTTTGGTTGTGGCTTTACAATACTGGTATTAAATGCTGTCGGTAACGAAATAGCACCTTGTCTTACCCCCTTCTTTACCAGGAGAGGGTGATTTCCACGTGGAGAAACGGCAAAATCATATGAGGCTAGTACACTCAATAGCTAGTTGATGAAGCCTAAGCTCCGCTTTTAGATTTCTTACATGTCAGCGAGTGGGGCTAGAATGTAGGGATAGACACCGGCCAAACCCATATCTCGTGGAGAAGCGAATCAAATGCGCGCCTTACATCATGGCCAAATAAAGCTGGATCCGTCAATTTCTTTTTAATAATGCTCAACCCATGGTAAAAATGGTATACGAGACGGTGTTTGACATGGCACTTCTTTTACAACACTGGACCACATTTGATTTGGACGTGACCGAACTTCTTCCAAACAAGACGAAATAATCGAACTCTAATGCAGAGAAAGCTGCTTTGCTAACTGGTGTTTAGTATAACTATACAGTTTTTGCAGCCACGCATCGCGCGGCTTATCCGCTTCAATCCAAACTGAAAGCCTGAATTCAGCAGAAAAACAAGCATTACGCAAATTATAGTTAGTTACCAACTGGGCTCTTCAATTCCAACTTTTACTCGCCTAATAGGCACTGCCGATCTTTCTGCAAGATAGAGCATTACACCTGATAGCATTATACCTGATCTTTCTGCAAGATAGAGCATGAGTAAGTTCATTACAGTAAATGTTCAGCCTAGCTTGAGAATCACGCATACGGTATTCTTTCTTGAACTCCGCATCAATAAATCAAATGGTATGCAAATTTTTGCGATAACGTCATTCCACGCATTCTGGAAAAGATCTCGAGACACCCTGTCCCAATCATTAGTATAAAATACAGATACCAAAATACCTTATACCTCAACTAAATCCCTGAAACATCAGAAAAAATAGGCCTGGAAAGTGATTGTCTGTCCTATTGTTTCAAGATATAAACCATTAAATCTAATGTTTATGGGTGTTATGAAGATTTCTGCCTCAAAATTAGTTTAAACAATACGAATCATGTTTTACAAAGAAGCAAATGCAATCAAATCCCTTTGATCATTTTTAATTAATGTCGTGCTCAAAGACAATACGGGCCGAAAGAATATGAAACAATGCCTGTTTCTCAATGAAGAAATACTTGGTTTTTATTGACCAAAGTAATTTATAGAAATTGAATGAACAGATTGTTCATAATTTGCCCGAAAGTTTACTTCAATAATGAATAGACCATAGATTTGTAGCAAATTCTCTGTACAGTTACTATTTTAAATAACTGTTCCGTTGAATCTGAATGATAATTGTAATTTCCAAAATAGTCTTGAATGGAAAATATTTGTCACTTGACTGTTTCTTTGAAAACCCATCTCTTAAGTTTTCTTAAGTAAAAAAATGAAAGGAAAAACAAATTTCTCCATGGGAGAGATTTAAACACTTCCGCAGGCAGTATGTCATAGTTGACCGGAACTGATACTCTAAGGAAATCTTCAAGATCCCTCCTGGTCCTCTTATACAGCTTAAACACTCTGGAACGCTCAAAGTTACCGATTTCTATTTCCTTTTATGCATTTGGAACAAGGGATTCGGCATCAGTATGAGTAATTTTTGGTGAAACCTTTTTCAGCAGGGCAATAAATAGTTTCTCTTTGAGTATGGCAGCAACCTTAGGCTTACTAGCTTTCATTTTCTCAACAATCTTCTCAGAATATAATTTAAATTTGACGTTAAGTTTCCATTCCTGTTTCAACTTTCTTAGCTCACTGATTTCCGCTGAGTCGGGGCAAATGCTGTCCAAAAACTGCGTACGAACATTGGGGGTCTCGAGAGATTTTGACATTTTGAGAACAACAGCATAAGATGGCTGGGGATTGACAACTACTGGATTGGCAATGTCTGGGACTCTACTCGCTGCTGGGCAACATAGGCGCTGCGCTTTAGTTGTAGACACAATGTTTTTAAATATAAAGCGTTTAGCATTTACGCTGAAATTAAGGAGTTTTGTTTTTATAATGCTTATAGCAATACGCTTGAATATTATCAAGCCTCTTGTTTGGCCATTAGTTATTTTTTCTTAATTTGTCAGATTCTTTTTTTTATTTTTTTTTGTGAGCATCACTACTTTAGGATATATTATTGAGAACGTCTTATGATAAAGTTTAAATTTTTCATCCGTTTTACTGTATTTTATTGTATAAGTTGCAGATTCTTCATCAAGTAATACCAATGCACTTATGGAAGCTTGAAATTCTTGTACTGACTTTCATAGGAAAAAGTTCAGAAACGATTTTCAGTGCAATATATGCGATAAAAGATTTCCTTTTCATTCGCTTTTGGAATCACATCGAAGAGTTCATACGGGAGAAAAACCGTTTATGTGTGGTGTATGCCAGAAGAACATTACTCACATGAGCAGTTTGAAAGAATATCAAAGACTGCATACAGGTGATAAACCTTTTAAATGTGATTTGTGCAAAAAGTGGTTTGAATGATCAAGCAGTTTGAATTATCACCAAAGAGTGCATACGCGTGAGAAACCGTTTAACTGTGATTCGCGGTTTCGAAAGGATTATTATTAGTAATTGCAAGCATCCAAAATTTATCGAAATTTTACATCTTTAATGCTACAAAAACAGATGAAGAGAATAAAAACGCTAGAGAAAAAGGTTGAAACGAACAAAAAGGATATAGAAATAGTTATGAATAAAAATAGAGGAAAACAGATATGTGTTGAAATTTCAAAAAGTTGGAGCACTTTGCAATCGATCTTTGTGTTTAGCTTTCTTAACAATTTCGTTATCATTATTCAAGAGTAGCAATGCAAACTTACAATGGTAAATATTAAGTCAATTTTGACTATTTTTCCCTGAATTATAACATTCATATCAAATAAACACAGAAAGGTGTGTTTTATTTTACAATAAATCACCATATCTGTGGGAATATTTTGACAGTATTGAACAAAACTCTGTAAGATGAAGTAGATTGTAGAAATCTAGCCTAAAAAAAAAAGTAACAAAAATTGAGACAATTCTCAAGCATGTAAGATTAATATCACCTGCTTAAGTAAATATTTATAAGAATGTATTAGACTAAATAATTTAAAAAGGCACCTTATTTGATGCAGTTGGTTCACCTTAGTTACTCTTAGTTGGTGCAGCAGCTAATGAATTCAAGGCTATGCCTCTGTAAAAACATTTGAAATGCATTTAACTTTGTAAATAAATCAAAGTATCCAAATTCAAACCGTTCTGAAACTGGATTCAAAAATTGAATCCAAATATGTGATATTACTTTTTCCTAGAGAAAAAATAAGCAAAATTAAACCTCTGTATTGTATATCAGTATGTGTTTTTGAGGTCGATAACTGAGACACCAGTTTAATTGGGGCTATTTAAGATATACACTCAAAGGCACCGAACTAGATTAACCCTTCTAGATATTTCACTTGTTTTGAAGCTTGCTACTGAAATTTTGCTACTGGATCACCATGTATCCTGGATGTGGGTCTTTTAGCTCCTTCATAAAACAAATTCAGCTTGATGGACTTACCATTGCAAAGGCTAGCAACAACACTGCCAAATTAACCCTGAAGGTTGCCTGCGAATTCTCTTTCCTTGTACTCTAGTAGACAATTTATGTAAATAATAATTGATTCGCTTATCTTGGGGAATACTTTTGCTTTTTTTTTTAACTAATCGAAAACTTGAACGCTGACAAAAAAAAATTGTCAATTGCAATTTATTCTTTTTACATTGTTTATCTTTCTGTTTTTTTCGTGAATATCCTGGTATATCCTTCAAATTAATAAACAGAATTTCCTAGTTTAGTTGTTTGACATCAAAAGAGGCTCACAAGACGAAATATTTACATGGATTTACTCGGAAATTTTTTTTTTGATACAGATTTTTTTCTTGGCAGTGTTTAGAGAAAAACATCCGTAGAAACGTGGTTTTACCAACGATTTTCATTCCGGCGGGTATCTGCTAATGGGTTCTGTTATACGATTGGTCATTATATTTTCTCGGGAAAAAAAAAGTTGTCCAGTAAAAAACTAAGAAAGTTGTCCAGTAAAAGTTGTCCAGTAAAAACTCTTCTGTTTGAGCAATAGAAATGTTTTTGATACCAAAATGTTTAGGAAAATTTGCTTAATAACATTACCAAAATGGGACATGCAGAAATGCGCCTTTTTCTTAGGGTTAACAAGGGGGGGGGGGGCATTACGAATTTAAAGTTCTGCCACATTTCCTGGATTGAAAGGTCATTTCCTATTATTTAAGTCCTAGGATATCGAAAATCACATAAAATTGAAATGTTTATAACTTATTACTCTATTTACGCATTTTTGTTCAATCATGCAACTAAGTGATGAAATTTTTCAATTCTGACGTCATTTTTGGTCTCCCCAGACTTAAATTAATAGGAAACGACCTTTCAAGCCACCAGATGCTGCACTAATTAAGATACTGATTTTTCATCTTCCTCTGATCTTGTTTGTGTGGAAAGGGGGTACTAAGCGATGGAATTTTCTAATTCTGACGTCAGTTTTGGTCTCCACAGACTAGAATTAATAGCAATTCGACCTTTCAATTAAATATATTTTTTCAATTATGCACTATATTATTATTTGATCTTAAATGGTATTTTTATCCCTTCTAAGCTCGCCTAGGGTAAAAATGGGGAACTATGTGATGGAATTTTTCAGTTCTGATGTCATTTTTGGTCTCCGCAGACTATACGACCTTTCAACCACCAAATATTGCAGAAATACATTCTGACATTTCATCCCCTTCTGACCTTGCTTAGGTGGAAATGGGGTACTAATAGCTGGAATTTTCCAAATCTGATGTCATTTTCAGTCTTTCCACACTCGGAATAATAGGAAACGACCTTTCAATCCTTAAGACTCCATTGACTGGAATACAAACATTGGTTTGTCCAAAAGATAAGCGGCTGCGAATGGGGTTACAAAACATGCGATGATTAGAATCAAAAATGAAAATGGAGAATAAAAAAAGGTATATATTCTATTTCTCGAAAACGGCTGTATATTTTTTTTTGAAAAATTGGTATCTTGGGAAATTCTTGCATAAAAAAAACGATCTAGATAGGTCAGAAGTCTGAGAAAATTCGTTAAGAGCCTTAATTTTGGCAAAAAAAAATTATGGAAATGACGTCATATTTATGAATACATTCGAAAAGCATATATACATCATATATAAATGAACTTAATGAAATCAGATTTGCCGGAATTCTATCTATGACGAATAAAACATTACAAAGGAACATGGCTCAGTATAAAATACCAAGTTTAATTAGTCTATTTGCAAAAGGTGTTTGAAGCAGATTCACAATGCATAGAGCCACCAGTCTCTTCGGAGGGCGTGGGTTCAAATCTTACTGCTGGGTATACGATTATGTTTGAAAGACTGCAGTGTGAAAAGACATCAAAAATGCAGTTTTTGGTAGAAAAATTTATTCTCTTTTTGAAATAATTTATTTTAGTTACTATAGATATTTTTTAACCCAATTAATTTCATTTAAAATGAGCCATTGAACAACTCTCTACGATGTTCCAGTGCCAAGCTATCTCTGGAAAAGAAGAAAAGAGAAAAAAAAAACATCCCGTTTAGGCAGAATGTTGTAATAGCTGCCACTTTTCTTGATATTCAAGCCAATATAGTTCCCTTGCTGTTTCAAGCCAAGGGACAGAAAGTTTCCTATACAGGGGTTTCGGACAAGGCGGTTCTAATGGTGTACTTTTGAATTTGATCTGACTCCTCTGTTAGGAACTATGGGTTTTTATATTTCTTAACATTGGACGTGATCGTCTCTTACTAGGTTGCTAGCTACCGCGCTGCAACCCGGACCACCAGTCTCTTTGGAGGCGTGGGTTCAAATCTTACCGCTGGTAAACGATTATGTTTGAAAGACTGCAGTGTGAAAAGACATCAAAAATGCAGTTTTGGGTGGAAAAATTTATTCTCTTTTAGAGATAATTTATTTTAGTTACTATAGATTTTTAACCCAATTAATTTCCTTTAAAATGAGCCATTGAACAACTATCTACGATGTTCCAGTGCCAAGCTATCTCTGGATACAAAAAAAAAAAATATCCCGTTTAGGCAGAATGTTGTAGTAGCTGCCACTTTTCTTGATTTTCAAGCCAATATATTTCCCTTGTTGTTCAAGCCAAGGGACAGAAAGTTTATTATCCAGGGGTTTCGGACAAGGTGGTTCTAATGGTGTACTTTTTGTTTTGATATGACTCCTTTTTTAGGAACTATGGGTTTTTACATTCCTTAACGTTGGACGTGATCGTCTCTTACTAGGTTGCTAGCTACCGCTGCAACCCAGGTATGGGGCGTGATCGTCTCTTACTTGGTTGCTAGCCTCCGCTCCAACCCGTATACCGCTGTAACCCAGATGGTACCATTTATGATGAACTATATCGGTCTTTTATGCATACTATAACTACCGCTTGAACCAGGATTATAAATTACAGACAGGAAAAAGCCTACTGCTTTTTCTTCTTTGGAATAGTAAGAGACGATCTTCAAATAATCAGACAGCTAACTAGGTTTATAATTTGTTCTTTAACATAAACTTAATTAATCGGATATTTTAATATATCCTATGTGGTCTAGAATCTCGGATAGCTATCACCCACTTGGCTTGAGTTAAATTTCCGTATGCAAAATTTTTACTTATGATGATTTCTTAAGGAATATAATTAAAATTTCTTAATGTAATAAAAATGATATGTTTTAATTACAAAAGGTTTTTAACCCCATTAATTTCCTTCAAAATGAGCCATTGAACAACTCTCTACGATGTTCCAGTGCAAAGCTATCTGTTGAATTACTAACCTATACTATAATTAAGTGGCGTAGAAAATTTAGTATAGGCAAGAGGTCGTTCTTTATTACAACGAACCTCGAACAATCAAATGGCCAATTTCCTTGAACGAACCTGAAATAATTAAGTAGCTAACTAAGTCCAATGCATGGGATGGTTTTTATTCCATTGATCGTCTTTTAATGCAATTAATTTAAAACTGGACTATAGATCGCTCTTTAATATAATTTCTTGATTTTCAAGCCAATATATTTCCCTTGCTGTTCAAGCCAAGGGACAGAAAGTTTCCTATACAGGGGTTTCGGACAAGGCGGTTCTAATGGTGTACTTTTTTGTTTTGATCTGACTCCTTTTTGAGGAACTATGGGTTTTTATATTTCTTAACATTGGACGTGATCGTCTCTTACTAGGTTGCTAGCTACCGCTGCAAACCGGAAACAACCTGGAATCTCTTCCTAGGTTGCTAGCTACCACTGCAACTTGTAGTTTGCTAGATACCACTGCAACCCGGATTACTATGGGATACAGTTCGTTCCTTAGTGTAATCTTATTTTAATTACTAAGGGCCGAAAGTTTTTTCTTTACTGTAACTAATTGACAAACACCATTTATGATGAGCCATTTCGGTCCTTTATCTAATATTTTTTTGAAAATAAGGCCAATTTTCCCAGGATCGTAACTTTTGATGGATATGAGTAAACTTGATAAAACTTTTATATTTAAAGTTCATTATATACAGTTCGTTACCACGAACTGTTTGATTATAATTAACCAGAACAATTCCTTATATAATTTTTGGTTTATTAACAAAATTATTATCATGTCTGATATGTAACTTATATGTGATATGTCTTCGGTAGTCTAATGGTAAGCATACACATTTTTTTTTTCAGGCGGAAAAACGGGTGTCGATTCCCTGTCGGGGAGAATTTTTAATATGTTGAATTAAAAGTAATATCTTTTAAATTTAAAGTTTAAAAAAAGAAACTCGTTTTAGTTACATCCTAGCTAAAATACTCAAGACA
Source organism: Artemia sinica (assembly GCA_027921565.1). Classification (NCBI taxonomy): domain Eukaryota; kingdom Metazoa; phylum Arthropoda; class Branchiopoda; order Anostraca; family Artemiidae; genus Artemia; species Artemia sinica. The sequence continues at coordinate 1,495,704 of JAPEVW010000049.1, read as the reverse complement.
ATATAAAGGAGCCACAGGGTTCAGTTTCTCTGGGCTTGAGTTCGTTCTTTACTAAGTTATGACTAGCTTTTAGTCTCCTTATGGGTTTTTCTATTCATTCTTTTCTTTAAACATATCGATCCTTTATGTAAAAAATATTGCATTCACTTATTACGTCACATATGGTTATCTTTTAATGTATTATTACAAACAGGAAAAAGCCTACGGCTTTTTCTTCTTTGGAATAGTAAGAGACGAACCTCAAAGAATCAGGCAGCTAACTAAGTCCAATATAAGCAATTGTTTGTTCTTCTAATGATCATCTTTTAATTTGACGTTTCTTACTAGGTTGCTAGCTACCACTTAAACCCGGGTTATGTAATAGGTTGCTAGCTACCGCTGCAACCTAGATATTCTTATTTCTGCTACTATGGGCTAAGGTTCGTTCTTTCATGTAAAACTAGCAAAACATTTTTCAAGCCTGATGAAGATTTAACTAATGTGTCAAAAGTAAGGTTGCAAGTCGACGATTTGGTTTTGGCCTTATTATAATTGGTATGGTGAAATAATAATATGCATATGGCTCTTAAATCATACTTCTTTATTGTTCCATATGGTCTAGTGGCTAGGATAGTTAACTTTCACTTAACAGGCTAGGGTTCGATTCCAAATGTGGGAAAATTTTTTAACTCTATAATCTTCGAACATTTGAACCTTTTATAATTTATAATGATGTATAATATAAATACTGTAATCTTAACTATAGTGAAGTTGGGTATGCAAGTTAGTATAGGGAAGAGTTCGATCTTTATTATAACTAGCTACCGCTGCAACCCGGATTGCTAGCTACCGCTGCAACCCGGAAAATACGATGAAATAATAATATGCATATGGTTCTTAAATCATGCTGTTTTATAGTCCCATATGGTGTAGCGGATAGGATAGCTGGCTTTGATCTAGAAGGCCCGGGTTCGATTCCGGTATTGGAAATTTTTAACTCTATAATCTTCGAACATTAGAAGCTCTAAACCTTTTATAATTTATAATGAACCACATCGATCCTTTATGTAAATAGCTCTAATATAAAACTATGATGACGTTCATTATTTATCTAGTAGGGTTTCAGACAAGGTATTTCTAATGATGTACTTTTGTTTTGATCTGACTCTATTTTTAGGAGTTTTGGGTTTTTATATTTCTTAGCATTGGACTGATCGTCTCTTACTAGGTTGCTAGCTACTGCTGCAACCCAAATTCACATATATATTTATTTATGAGAGGCAGCCTGGCCGAGTGGTCCAAGGCACTGGTTTTAGCCACCAGTCTCTTCAGAGGCGTGGGTTCAATTCTTACCGCTGGTATACGATTATGTTTGAAAGACTGCAGTGTGAAAAGACATCAAAATGCAGTTTTTGGTGGAAAAATTTATTCTCTTTTAGAAATAATTTATTTTAGTTACTATAGATTTTTAACCCAATTAATTTCCTTTAAAATGAGCTATTGAACAACCCTCTACGATGTTCCAGTGCCAAGCTATCTCTGGATAAAAGAAAAAAAAAAGAAAAAAAAAAAGAAAAAAAATATCCCGTTTAGGCAGAATGTTGTAGTAGCTGCCACTTTTCTTGATTTTCAAGCCAATATATTTCCCTTGCTGTTCAAGCCAAGGGACAGAAATTTTACTATGCAGGGGTTTCGGACAAGGCGGTTCTAATGGTGTACTTTTTGCTTTGATCTGACTCTTTTTTTAAGAACTATGGGTTTTTATATTTCTTAACATTGGACGTGATCGTCTCTTACTAGGTTGCTAGCTACCGCTGCAACCCGGATTTTAAATAAACTTTTCTGATATTTCAGAATGTTAGCTTTATTTTTTGTGTAGTAAAGTTTTTTATTAGTAGAAATTTGGATTGCTCTATTTTGATATTTTTTTTGGTTATTCTTTCTTTTTTTCCTTTCAAGTGAGACCATATTTTTTCAAGGTTTAAAATTATTAAGTACACAATACCCCGTGTCGAGTATCTAAAACCTAGCATAAATAAAAACTAATTTTTAAATTTTCAGGTATTTATCTTGTTTGAATTACAAAATTATTATTATTGGTTAGACACCATAAATATTTTTGCAGTTTACATAATACGTTTAGCGATTCTGGACTGAAAACTAAAATAATTGCAATTATAAGACAATAATATGGAGATACGTACTTTACGGGTTACAAACCAAAAAAAGTTTGGTTCCAGGATATAATAATAACTTTGAACTGATATGAAAAAAAATTTTCTTCAAATTTTATGAAAAAAATTTGAAATAAAAGGCACTAGATGTTGCAATTGCCTTTAAAATGAGCTATTATACAGCTCTCTATGATTTTCCAGTGCCCAGCTAGCTGAGGAGGAAAAAAAAAAGCGGAAAGAAAAAAAATATCCCGTTTTTGGAGAATAACGAGGTAAAAGTCAATTTCTTGATTTTCAAGCCAATATATTTTCTTTGTTATTCAAGCCAAAGGGCGGAAAGTTTCCTTTATAGAGGATTCGGACAAGGCGGTTCTAATGGTGTACTTTGTTTTGATCTGACTCTTTTTTTAGGAGTTGGGGGGTTTTATATTTCTTAACATTGGAGGTGATCGTCTCTTACTAGTTGCTAGCTACCGCTGCAACCCGGAAATTATGTATTCATGAATGAGACCATTTACAGTTTTGACGTTTCTTATATAGTAATTATGACGTCACTGCATCAAAAATACAGTTTTTGGTGGAAAAATTTATTCTCTTTTAGAAATAATTTATTTTAGTTACTATAGATTTTTAACCCAATTAATTTACTTTAAAATGAGCTATTGAACAACCCTCTACGATGTTCCAGTGCTAAGCTATCTCTGGATACAAAGAAGAAAAGAGAAAAAAAATATCCCGTTTGGGGAGAATTTCGTGGTTAAAGTCAATTTTCTTGATTTTCAAGCCAATATATTTCCCTTGCTGTTCAAGCCATTGGACAGAAAGTTTCCTATAAAGGGGTTTCGGACAAGGCGGTTCTAATGGTGTACTTTTTGTTTTGATCTGACTCCTTTTTTAGGAACTATGGGTTTTTATATTTCTTAACATTGGACGTGATCGTCTCTTACTAGGTTGCTAGCTACCGCTGCAACCCGGATTTCAGACAAGGCGGTTCTAATGGTGTACTTTTTGTTTTGATCTGACTTCTTTTAGGAGTTAGGGGTTTTTATATTTCTTAGCATTGGACGTGATCGTCTCTTACTAGGTTGCTAGCTACCGCTGCAACCCGGATCTCGATACGCCTGGTCGGTTGAATACCTATGCTTTTCTCTTTTCAAGACGCTATCTCTGTTTTTTCTGTAGTACTGTTTTTTTTTTAACTTGCGTGTAGCTTGCTTTGATTTAACCATTATGTAACATTAAATGAGACCATTTACATCTTTGTCGCCTTTTATATAGTAATTGCTAGCTACCGCTGCAACCCGGACTAGATCGATCCTTTATGTAATCATATATATTATTATCGAACCCTATTACAAACAGGAAAAAGCCTACGCCTTTTTCTTCTTTGAAATAGTAAGAGACGAACCTCAAACAATCAAGTAGCTAATTAAGTCCAATGTATGCAATAGTTTGTTATTTCAATGATCGTTCTTTAATGTAACAGCAACCCGGATCAATTAACATGGGTTAAGGGTCGTTCTTTACTATAACCACTATTAGAAAACCCTAGTCCAAAAACCCTTTATAGGATTTACTATAATTAACAAAATACACCTGATTACAAACTTTGGAATAGTAAGAGACGAATAGTAAGTCGAAACTTTGGAATAGTAAGAGACGAATCTCAAATAATCAAGTAGCTAACTAAGTCGAATGTGTGCAATGGTTTATTATTCTAATGATCGTCTTTTAATGTAAAAGCAACCCGGATTCTATGCTATATGATTATTAGGAGTTGGGGGGTTTTATATTTCTTTACATTGGAGGTGATCGTCTCTTACTAGGTTGCTAGCTACCGCTGCAACCCGGATTTTGTCTAGCCTGCTCAATTCTTGCTTCTCTGTAATCTTTATCATTGTGATAACGGTCCTTGATCTTTTGTCTAGCCTGCTCAATTTTTACTTCTCGATACGCCTGGTCGGTTGAATACCTTTGCTTTTCTCTTTTCAAGATACTATCTCTGTTGTTTGTGTAGTACTGTTTTTTTAACTTGCGTGCTGCTTGCTTGATTGAAACCATTATGTAATTATGAATGAGAACATTTACAGTTCTGACGCTTCTTATATAGTAAAAATGTTTGCTAAAACACATGGTATCATTGTACTGGATTTGTCTGGCACACAGGATATGAGTATAGTACGTACGGGGAGTGTGCGTTTAGAGTGTACATTTGCCGACCCATTGGCTGAGAGTATTGCACTAATCTCACTAAATCAATATGAAACCTATTGGGAAATCACTCCAAAAGGCAGTGTTCTACTAGACTTGGCGCCATGAACACCAGTCAAATAATCAATGTATTTAATATGGACCCCTACATGTCCCAGTACAAATCCTATTATCTACCCTCGGACTTTCTTGGAAAAATTCAAAGTGTCAACAATACCTTGATTATTGTTAATAGCAGTCCGTCGACTGTGCTGACGGGTCATTGGCTGTGCATCTTTCAAACAATGAAGACGTTTGAATTTTTTGATCCTCTTGGTCTACCCTATACATTTTACACACCCCACATCAGCAACTATATTGAGAGCAGTGGGAAAACTATTATTCAAAATCGGAAGAGGGTGCAGGATCTAACGACTAAAAGCTGTGGCTTCCATGCACTACTATATTTTGTGTTCCGATGTCGCGGCTATACTTACAAGTAGTTTCTCCACATTTATAGTGACAATCCTCGTCTGAACGACTTTCTAGTGGAAAATATCCTCTCAGACCTATACAGTATTGATTTCAGTGCCCTAAGAGTAAAGTGCTTAAAAAATGTTTGTGAATTTGTTTATTAATAAAATGCATATATATATATATATATACAACAATGTCTTTAAATCTTCACTTTAGATTTCTTCTTCTTCGATGTATAGGCAACTGTCGTGAACCACTAATGCCGGTAAATCATTTGGATTCACTGTATATTGATCTTGATTGACTGCAAAGTCAGGATCACATTTTCTACAGTACAATGTAACTTCACTCTTGTCATATCTCTTTGTATAGTCAATGATACTATTTGCATTCATATTATGAAATTCACGAGTTTCAATCTGTCTATTTGAAGCAATATCACATACAGTGTTTTCAAATGGTGAATAACATTCGGCAACTGCCAAATAAAAATCACTTGGTTATAGTCATAGTAGGCAGTGTCGTCACAACGATGACGTAGAAACCAAATTGTCTTGTTACCCCAACAGTTGAATCGTAGACCAGATTCCTCTCCCAGAATAATTTAAATCCACGACGATACCAATCTCGTAGAAATAAACTAAAATCACGTTTGGGATTCTTTCCAATCATAGCGGGGTAAGTATTCTCCCACTGATCACATTTATCATAGTGACAATTGGAGCACAGGTGCCCTCTAGGATGAGAGTCACACACCTCCTCAAGACATGAATTACATCCTTTAATTTGTACTGCATAGCCTCTATGTAATTTACATGGATTACATAATTTACACTTCTCACTATAGTCATCAATAATTGTACAATTCTCACATTGAATCCAACTGCCAAGAGTGTACATGCACAATGGACATGTATAGAACATTTTTTTTTTTCGGTTTCCAATGTCACTTGACTCTCTCACAGCTAAAACGAAACTGATCGTCCCTGCCGATGGATAAATTCAGTGCGAGGAATGGGGGAGAGGAGTAGCTCTGTGACGTTACCTCTTTCGAATGGTGGGGGAACCATCTATACTGAATCCATTGGCAATGTTTTCAAAAGTATATCCACGATATGATTCTGCTTTGTTCCAATTAATATATCAATAAATTGACTATAAGCATTTGAATCACATTTTAAAAGTTTCATACAATAGTCCAATGGGGGAGAATCACTCCTCATTATATTGTCAAGTGCTCCCCTGACGAGAGAATATCCTGCGTTGAAGAGATAACTCGAGAAAATCATCATCCAAAATCAAATGTTTTTCCATAAACACTAGATTTGATCTAATTCTCTCTTTCTCAAATTTATTCATTTTTCAATCCTTTCACTCTGACTGCTGACTCTAGACTGACCCTGATTCGTTAGCCCCTAACCAGAAAAGAAAGGGAACATTTTCGATTTCGAAACAATTTTAGTGAATAATTACAACAACAATAATACTAAGCATACACAATTAGCGATACAGTTTATTGTCTTCGATATGTTTCACCAATGCACTTAAAGCACATTTAAGTCTATTCACATGTGCTATATCAACTTTTGCAGCGAAACATAATTGATCCTCCATTTTATATTTGCTCAAGGATATCACATATCTTGCATATACTTCATCCCATTCCAGACAAAGCCGTGATCCTCTCGTGATTTCCACCGCAATGTTAGGTGTTCTTGTATTATTACCATCAACTCCACTATCAACTTCTAAGAGGATAAACATTCCACTCGTCATCAACACACAAATATATATCCAAATGAGTAAAGTCAAAAAACTGTTCTTCTTCTCACTCCTTTGAATTCTATTCACAGACTAATAAAACTATAGTAAAAATCCTTTCCTCATATTCCCACCGCCGCTAATATGTAAGCAAGCCCTCTGATTGGCTGAGAAGGAAACACGAGATCTAACTGTTTCCTATTCCTGGAAAAAAAAAAAGCCTACGGCTTTTTCTTCTTTGAAATAGTAAGAGACGAACCTCAAACAATCAAGTAGCTAACTAAGTCCAATGTATGCAATGGTTTTTATTCCAATGATCGTTTTTTAATGTATCTGTTTCATTTCTTACTATGGGGAAGGATCGTCTCTTACTAGGTTGCTCGCTACCACCGCAACCCGGATACCAGTTACTATGGGCTATAGTTCGTCCTTTAATGTAATTTCTCTCTTTCTTTTCTATCTTCCTCCTCTTTTCGTACTCTGGCTAATCTTTCAGTCTCTATGAAATTTAAAAGCTGTTGTGTCATATCTATTTGAGTGCTTTTTCGTGAGCTTCTGCTGGAAATTGAACTTCTACTACTCCTGCTACTTGGCCTACTCTGAATCTCACTGTCTTTATATTCTCTTGATTCATTTTCTGAGTCTGCTCGTTGTGTAATATTTTCTTCTCCCCGCAACTCCCCTACTTTTTGTACCTTCTCTGAAGGGTGAGTTTGTTTTGTTATACCCGTTCTTTCATGCAATGATTTTTCCTCATGTATTATCGCCACTGTTTCTTTTGTTCGGGTTTCTCTATCTGCGAGTAATTCTTTCTGCATTTGTCTTAGACTTTTCTCTTCTTCTCTGGTTCGTACCGGAGATCGCTCTATTACTGATTTTGTTTTGAAGATTTCCTCTTCACGCGTCCCAGAAATGTCTATTTCACCTGTTGAGTGATATATGGTTCTATTTGATGGTGTTTTTCTTATGGTATTTCCAGCGGGAGTCGCATACAATTGTGTGTCTTTATCCGATTTTTGTTTTTACCGCGGTAGATCTTGTCTGAATTCTTCGTTTGTCCGCCATTATTTTAAGGTTTACTCAACGTCTTTCGTTCAAATGAAAATCCTTTTATCAATGTCTCTTTTTATCCTTTCATGAAAAATTATTTCCTTTTAATTTGCCGATTATACGTGAGTGGCGCAGCTCCCTTGTCTCACAAGTTAATTATTCGCGTGATCTATTGATTCTTAAATTTTATTACCTATTATTATCCGACTAGGCACAGCTCAGATAAAAAAAATTCTCTTTGCTATTTTTTATATATGCATCCACAATAGGCTACTTTCTAGGCAAAATTAACCCGTCTCTTCGGAAACGCGGAATTCTTTTATTATCAGATTTACTGATAGGGCCTTAAATTGCTGCCACCACTTATTGGAGGTTTAACGCACGGGGGTCACCACTTTTAAAGGCAAAAATGGCGCAAAGGGGTTGCTATGCCAAAGGGGTTTACTGTAGGGGGAGATCCCTCGTCGGCTCAAAATAGTGCGATTTCCGCGGTTACTCCAACGGTTCCGTACCTTCTAGCGTGATTGAATGGTCCAGGGCCACTTTTAAAAGCCAAGGGTTACTGATAAGATTTCTAACTATCTCTTTAGACTCGACCTAGGCTGAAAAGTTAAAAGAATATATAGTATAAAAAAGTTTTACTGTATTCAATTCACGCTGTATAAGAACTGAACTTAAAAAGGGAATTCTTTCTCCCAGCCCGCTCCGCTAGCCGCGTGTCTGCGACATGGGGTACGGGGTGGTAAATGAATTTTTCCAGCCAATCCTAGGACTTACTAACTTACTGGTCAACCTCCCTAACTACGCAATTTCTTACCTCGTGGTCTATTAAGCAACTACGCAATTAAGAGGACCCAAAATGGCGTCACAAAATAAAGGAAAATTATTAATTATTACTCGGGGAAGGAAAATAATTAAGGGGCCAAAAGAAAGGAATCTGGGAGGGACATTTATCTAAACAAACTGGGACCAAGGGTTCCAACATCCTTTATGATTAACTTTATTTATCTTTTATGTAAATTTGTTTAAAACCCCCTAAAACTTCTGCATTTTACATAATAATGGATAACTATATAAAAACCTAATTGACAAATACTATTTATGATGAATTATATCCATCCTTTATTTATTCTCTGAAAATTTTTTAAAATTTTTCTTTACCTTGCTGTTGTAGCAACGTATCATAGCTGAAACATCGATCTTTAATGTGATCTAGCTAAAATAATGAAGATAATATGAATGAACCACAGGGTTCAGTTTCTTTTGACTTGAGTTCGTTTTTTAACTATAAATACAAACAGGAAAAAGCCTACGGCCTTTTCTTCTTTTGAATAGTAAGAGACGAAACTCAAACAATCAAGTAGCTAACTAAGTCCAATGTATGGAATGGTTTGTTATTTCAGTGATTTACTAACATACTCTTTATTATAACTACATAATTTAGTATAGGCAAGAGGTCGTTCTTTATTATATACAATAATAATAATATTAAACCCGGATTAAAAAATTATTATCATATCTTGTATGAAACTTTCATTTTACAAGTCTTCGATAGTCCAATGGTAAGCATACCTACTTGTTACCTGGGAGAAGGGGGTTCGATTCCCCGTAGGGGAGAAGTTTTAATATGTTGAATTAAAAACACTATCTTTTCAATTTAAAATTTAAAAAAGAAATTTGCTTATTTACCTTCTAGCTAAAATAATGAAGATAATATGAATGAACCACAGGGTTCAGTTTCTTTTGACTTGAGTTCGTTTTTTAACTATAAATACAAACAGGAAAAAGCCTACGGCTTTTTCTTCTTTTAAATAGTAAGAGACGAAACTCAAACAATCAAGTAGCTAACTAAGACCAATGTATTGAATGGTTTGTTATTTCAGTGATTTACTAACATACTCTTTATTATAACTATACAATTTAGTATAGGCAAGAGGTCGTTCTTTATTATAAAGAGACGACTCTTAAAGAATCAGGAAGCTAACTAATTCCAATGTATGCAATAGTTTGTTATTCCGACGATTGTCTTTTAATGTGACTACCGTTGCAACCCGGAATATATTAAAGATTTGAGTTAGTATAAGCGAGGGTTCGTTCTTTATTATAATTATATTTCATGATTACAAAATGTAATTAGAGGTCGTTCTTTATTGTAATTTTAACCCAATTAATTTCCTTTAAAATGAGCTATTGAACAACTCTCTACGATGTTCCAGTGCCAAGCTATCTCTGGACACAAAAGAAAAGAGAAAAAAAAAATATCCCGTTTAGGCAGAATGTTGTAGTAGCTGCCACTTTCTTGATTTTCAAGCCAATATATTTCCCTTGCTGTTCTAGCCAAGGACTGAAAGTTTCCTATACATAGGTTTCGGACAAGGCGGTTCTAATGGTGTACTTTTTGTTTTGATCTGACTCCTTTGTTAGGAACTATGGGTTTTTATATTTTTCTTAACATTGGACGTGATCGTCTCTTACTAGGTTGCTAGCTACCGCTGCAACCCAGATAATCTTTACTGTAACTGTGTTTACTTATACCAACATAAAGGTTTCTGCCGTAATTCCTTCTTTTCAAAGTTAAATTAATTACTATGGGTTAGAGGTCGTTCTTTACCATAACCTAGTTACCACTGCAACCTAGATCTTCACTAAAAAATTGATCATTTACTATAGGAAACAGTTCGTTCTTTAATATTAAATTTTTAATAAAAAAGCCTATAGCTTTTTCTTAATTGGAATAGTAAGAGACGACCTGGCTACAAACTATAATTATGACATCATTGATCAATCTTTAACATGAAATGTTCTTTACTGTAATGGTTTGTTCTTTACTAGGTTTGAGCTATCTTTACAGCCATCATATTATTCGAGATTACATAATCACTATATATGTTTCAGTTAACATGGGCTACGGCGTAATGATTTTATTTCATGACGTCATGGCGCAATGGTATTATTTCATGTCGTCTTCAGAAACAGCAATATAATTTCGTGTTTTTCTATTCACATCATAGCTCTAATATAAAACTATGATGACATTCATTATTTATCTAGTAGGGTTTCAGACAAGGTAGTTCTAATGATGTACTTTTGTTTTGATCTGACTCTATTTTTAGGAGTTTAGGGTTTTTATATTTCTTAGCATTGGACTGATCGTCTCTTACTAGGTTGCTAGCTACTGCTGAAACCCAAATTCACATATATATTTATTTATGAGAGGCAGCCTGGCCGAGTGGTCCAAGGCACTGGTGTTAGCCACCAGTCTCTTCGGAGGCGTGGGTTCAAATTTTACCGCTGGTATTATGTTTTGAAAGACTGCAGTGTGAAAAGACATCAAAAATGCAGTTTTTGGTGGAAAAATTTATTCTCTTTTAGAAATAATTTATTTTAGTTACTATATATTTGTAACCCAATTAATTTCCTTTAAAATGAGCCATTGAACAACTATCTACGATGTTCCAGTACCAAGCTATCTCTGGAAACAAAGAAAATAAAAAAAAATAAAAAAAAAATACCCGTTTAGGCAGAATGTTGTAGTAGCTGCCACTTTTCTTGATTTTCAAGCCAATATATTTCCCTTGCTGTTCAAGCCAAGGGACAGAAAGTTTACTATACAGGGGGTTTCGGATAAGGCGGTTCTAATGGTGTACTTTTTGTTTTGATCTGACTCCTTTTTTGGGAGCTATGGGTTTTTATATTTCTTAAACATTGGACATGATCGTCTCTTACTAGGTTGCTAGCTACCGCTGTGCAACCCGGATCTCTTACTAGGTTTCTAGCTACCGCTACAACCCGGATGGGCGAGAGATCGTTCTTTACTGTAATTTCAGGTATTTTGTTAGTTTGAATGAAAAGATTAAAATTATTGCTCAGATATCATAAATATTTTTTGCAGTTTACATAATAACTTTAGCGATTCCAAACTGAAAAATAAAATATATTAAAAAATGGAATTTTTTAGTCTGAAACTACATAGTCAATCCCACATCGGGTAGTTAGAACCTAACCAAAAATAAAACTAATTTTAACATTTTAAGGTATTTTTCTAGCTTGTATTGAAATATTCAAACTATTGCTCGGATACCATGGATATTTTGCAGTTTACACAAGCTGCAAAGAACGCACAGGCTGATCGTCTTTTATTATAATATTGAGACGAGTCACTCTTACTATACGACATACAGTTCGTTATCACGAACTGTTTACTTTCATGTGTCTATTGGTATCAAATTTCGTTCTTTAGAGTTTCGGTTACTATTGAGACAAGTAGCTATTACTACTATAGAGTTCATTACCATGAACTGTATGATCGCTTCAAAATTCAAATATCTTTGAAAAGACTGCAGTATGAAAATACAACTTAAATGTAATTTTTTGACAAAATTGATTCTACTTTAAAAAGTATTTTATTTTTAATTAAAAAAGTAACTAGATGTAGCAATTTCCTTTAAAATGAGCTATTATACAGCTCTCTATGATTTTCCGGTGCCCAGCTAGCCGAGGAGGAAAAAAAAGCGGAAAGAAAAAAAATCCCGTTTGTGGAGAATACCGTGGTTAAATTCAATTTTCTTGATTTTCAAGCCAATATATTTTCTTTGTTATTCAAGCCAAAGGGCGGTTAGTTTCCTTTATAGGAGTTTAAGACAAGGCAGTTCAAATGGTGTAATTTTTGTTTTGATCTGACTCTTTTTTTTAGGAGTTAAGGGTTTTTATATTTCTTAACATTGGACGTGATCGTCTCTTATTAGGTTGCTAGCTACCGCTGCAACCCGGAACCGGATCCTTATTATAAGTAATATAAACTAACCAGACCGATTCCTTATATAATTTTTTTTTGTGTATTAGCGAATTTGTTACCATGTCTTATATGTAACTTATTTTTCATAAGTCTCCGATGGTACAATGGTAAGCTTATACTTGAAGACAAAACAATGACAGGTACACTCCCTATGGGCCTGATTTGAGTATTGCATAGGGCCGGAAAAAATACAGCTGCAACCCTGATAACAAACAGGAAAATATTACAAACAGGAAAAAGCCTTCGGCTTTTTCTTCTTTGAAATAATAAGAGACGAGCAAACTGGATTGACAACCCAGATTTAGGAGTTATGGGTTTTTATATTTCTTAACATTAGACATGATCGTCTCTTACTAGGTTGCTAGCTACTGCTGCAATCCGGTTGCCTATGCAAGTTAGTATAGGCAAGAGTTAGTTCTTTATTGTATTTCTATGAACCCTCAGTCTGGAGCAAAACTAACACTATATAGGCCATAAAATTGAGTTTGGAGTAATGCTGATAACCGATTTAAAGAAATTTAAAATAAGGATTGCACACTTATGACTCACCATCAAGCCATAATTTTACCAAATATAGCTAAAGCTGTGTTGCTGATGACTTCTTATTGTTATATAAATATTACAATCACTTATTAGTTCATATATTGTTATACGAGAAAAACCAATCTCTTTGTATCTTTTCAACAAATTGTAAACAATAACCTTTTTCAATGTGATTATAATAGCGTTATATTCGTTCTTTATTATAACTCTTTTTTTCGAAAATAAGGCAAATTTTTCTCCGGCTCATAACTTTTGATGCGTCAGATTAAACTTGATGAAACTTACATATTATAGATCATCGTAAAAATCCAGTTCTTTTGATGTATCTATTTGTATCAAAATTCCTTCTTTTTAGAGTTTCGGTTACTATTCAGCCAGGTCGCTCTTACTATACAGTTCGTTACCACGAACTGTTTGAAATTTCATTACCTCAGACATGTATCAGGCTTTTTGCTTTAGCTGTTTGGATTTATTTAAGATCAAATGTACCCTCGTATGACGTCACATATACCACAGACCTTTTTCTTTTCCCTATTGCATCAGTCACTATGAGTTAATCTTTGGTCCTTACTGTTATTTTATTCCATTTAGACATCTTTAAAAGCAGTTTTAAGCGACCAATTGTTTGTACCTGAGAAATAATATTCTAAGCTACTACTAAAATACTAACAGTGAAGCTATGTTTTTTAGGAATTTATCTGCTAAGGAACTTTTTACCGAAATATTTTTGCTATTTATGCTTAAATTGTCGAATGCAATGAAACTTTTAGTTTTTCAAATAAAATATATGAAAGTAAAAAAATTGTCAAATATAACATTTTAACCAAAGTTCGATTTTACTGACTGGAATGACATCAGTATATTTTTACATATTTTCAGTTCAGAATCGCTAAAGTTATTATGCAAACTGCAAAAATATTTATAGTGTCTGAGCAATAAAATTAATTTTTTAATTCAAAGTAGAAAAATACCTGTTAATTTTAAAATAAATTTTGTTTTTTGTTCGATTTATTGAACGAAAGTGATATCTCATCCCTCACTTTAAAGTTATAATTGTCAATTGGAACCAAACTTTTTTTGGCTCAACTCCTAAAGTGAGTATCTCTATAACGTTGAAGGATATCTCATCCGTCACTTTATGTTATAATTGTCAACTGGAACCAAATTTTTTTTGGCTCAACTCCTAAAGTGAGTATCTCTATAACGTTGTGCTATATTTCCGTAGAAAGCAATTTCATTTTTTTTGTTCAGAATCGCTAAAGTTATTGTGTAAAGTGCAAAAATGTTTATGGTGCTCTCCTAGAGTTACTCCTAAAGTGCGTATCCTTATAACGCTAAGCTATATTTCCGTAGAAAAGAAATTCTTTTTTTGCTTTAGTTTTCCGTTCAGAATCGCTATATAGTTACTGTGCAAACTGCAAAAATGTTTATGGTGTCTGAGCATTAATTTAAAAAATTTTAATTCAAACTAGAAAAATATCTGAAAATTTAGAATTGTTTTTTTTTGTTAGGTTTTTACTACTCGTCGTGTGATTTTATGGGTAGTACTTTAAATGTAAGAAAAGATCTGGGTTGCAGCAGTAGCTAGCAACCCCCCAAGTTTGTATGAGTATGTGTTTGTGTAAGCTGCAACCCAGACTACAATTAATTATTATTTCAGTTCCTATGAGCTAGTGTTCGTTCTTTATTATAATAATTTTTTTAGGAGTTATGGGTTTTTATATTTCTTAACATTTGACGTGATCGTCTCTTACTAGGTTGCTAGCTACCACTGCAACCCGGACTACCGCTGCAACCCGGATTGAAAAATCAGATTATGTAAACCCTGATTACAAACAGGAAAAAGCCTACGGCTTTTTCTTCTCTGGAGTAGTAAGAGACGACTCTTAAAGAATCAGGCAGCTAACTAAGTCCAATGTATGCAATAGTTTGTTATTCCAACGATTGTCTTTTAATGTGACTACCATTGCAAGTTTCCTATACAGGTATTTTGGACAGGTGGCTCTAATGGTTACTTTTTGTTTTGATCTGACTCTTTTTTTAAGAGTTATGGGTTTTTATATTTCTTAATATTGGACGTGATCGTCTCTTACTAGGTTGCTAGCTACCGCTGCAACCCGGAGCTAGCTACCGCTGCAACCCGGACTACCACTGCAACCCGGATTGACAAATCAGATTATGTAAACCCTGATTTCAAACAGGAAAAAGCCTACGGCTTTTTCTTCTCTAGTGTAGTAAGAGACGACTCTTAAAGAATCAGGAAGCTAACTAATTCCAATGTATGCAATAGTTTGTTATTCCGACGATTGTCTTTTAATGTGACTACCATTGCAACCCGGAATATATTAAAGATTTGAGTTAGTATAAGCGAGGGTTCGTTCTTTATTATAATTATATTTCATGATTACAAAATGTAATTAGAGGTCGTTCTTTATTGTAATTTTAACCAATTAATTTCCTTTAAAATGAGCTATTGAACAACTCTCTACGATGTTCCAGTGCCAAGCTATCTCTGGATACAAAAGAAAAGAGAAAAAAAAATATCCCGTTTAGGCAGAATGTTGTAGTAGCTGCCACTTTTCTTGATTTTCAAGCCAATATATTTCCCTTGCTGTTCAAGCCAAGGGACTGAAAGTTTCCTATACAGGGGTTTCGGACAAGGCGGTTCTAATGGTGTACTTTTTTGTTTTGATCTGACTCCTTTGTTAGGAACTATGGGTTTTTATATTTCTTAACATTGGACGTGATCGTCTCTTACTAGGTTGCTAGCTACCGCTGCAACCCAGATAATCTTTACTGTAACTGTTGTTTACTTATACCAACATAAAGGTTTCTGCCGTAATTCCTTCTTTTCAAAGTTAAATTAATTACTATGGGTTAGAGGTCGTTCTTTACCATAACCTAGTTACCACTGCAACCTAGATCTTCACTAAAAAATTGATCATTTACTATAGGAAACAGTTCGTTCTTTAATATTAAATTTTTAATAAAAAAGCCTATAGCTTTTTCTTAATTGGAATAGTAAGAGACGACCTGGCTACAAACTATAATTATGACATCATTGATCAATCTTTAACATGAAATGTTCTTTACTGTAATGGTTTGTTCTTTACTAGGTTTGAGCTATCTTTACAGCCATCATATTATTCGAGATTACATAATCACTATATATGTTTCAGTTAACATGGGCTAGGTGTCGTTTTTTATTGTCAAAATGAGCCATTGAACAACTCTCTACGAAGTTCCAGTGCCATGCTATCTGTAGAAAAGAAAAAAAAGATGCCGTTTAGGCAGAATGCTTGTAGTATAGGCAAGAGGTCGTTCTTTATTATATTTTTTAGGAGTTATGGGTTTTTATATTTCTTAACATTGGACGTGATCGTCTCTTACTAGGTTGCCAGCTACCGCTGCAATCCGGATGCAACCCTGATTCTGTTACCATGGCTAAGGTTCGTTCTTTACTGTAATAAGAGCGACCCGTTTCAATAGTAACCGAAACTCTAAAAAACCGAAATTAGCTAATTTCTTTAATGTAAAAACAAACAGGAAAAACCCTACGGCTTTTTTTCTTTGAAAGAGACGAACGTCAAACAATCAAGTAGCTAATTAGGTCCAATGTATGCAATGGTTTGTTATTCCAATGATCGTCTTTTAATGTGAGTTTTCAAAGCGTGTTTTTTCACTTTTTAATTACTATGGGCTCTGGTTCACCTTTCACTAGGTTTTGCCATCTACAGCAATTCCGATTTTCCAAAACATATTTAAAACTTTTAGTTACTATATGCTTTGATTTGTCTTTCACTTGATTGCAGCTATAGCTACAACTATCATTTAGAGCTCGTTCTTTACTATATGACAAAATTGATTCTACTTTAAAAAACTATTTTATTTTTAATTACAAAAAGCACTAGATGTATCAATTTCCTTTAAAATGAGCTATTATACAGCTTTCTATGATTTTTCAGTGCCCAGCTAGCTGAGGAGAAAGAAAAGGCTTTCAGTTAACATGGGCTAGGTGTCGTTCTTTATTGTATCAAAATTAAACTAGTTACTATCGCCTAGAGTTAGTTCTTTACCATATCGTAACAATTTGTTTTATAATAATAATTAATTTAGTTAATTACAAAAGGTTTCTATATACAGCAGTTTTCCTTTAAAATGAGCCATTACACAGCTCTTTAATATGACCACAAACTGTTTGATTTAATACTTAAGTTACTATGGGTTCAGTTTGTTCCTTATTGTATACTATGGGCTAAGGTTCGTTCTTTCATGTAAAACTAGCAAAACATTTTTTAAGCCTGATGAAGATTTAAATAATGTGTCAAAAGTAAGTTGCAAGTCGACGATTTTGTTTTGGCCTTATTATTATTGGTATGGTGAAATAATAATATGCATATGGCTCTTAAATCATACATTTTTATGGTTCCATATGGTCTAGTGGCTAGGGTAGCTAACTTTCACTTAACAGGCTCGGGTTCGATTCCTGGTGTGGGAAAATTTTTAACTCTATAATCTTCAAACATTTGAACCTTTTATAATTTATAATGATGTATAATATAAATACTGTAATCTTAACTATAGTGAAGTTGCGTATGCAAGTTAGTATAGGGAAGAGTTCGATCTTTATTATAACTTTTGTTTTGATCTGACTCTATTTTTTGGAGTTTTGTTATATTTCTTAGCATTGGACTGATCATCTCTTACTAGGTTGCTAGCTACTGCTGCAACCCAAATTCACATATATATTTATTTATGAGAGGCAGCCTGGCCGAGTGGTCCAAGGCACTGGTGTTAGCCACCAGTCTCTTCGGAGGCGTGGGTTCAAATCTTACCGCTGGTATACGATTATGTTTGAAAGACTGGAGTGTGAAAAGACATCGAAAATGCAGTTTTTGGTGGAAAAATTTATTCTCTTTTAGAAATAATTTATTTTAGTTACAAAAGGTTTTTAACCCAATTAATTTACTTTAAAATGAGCTATTGAACAACCCTCTACGATGTTCCAGTGCCAAGCTATCTGTGGAAAAGAAAAAAAAAAGAAAAAAGAAAAAAATATCCCGTTCGGGGAGAATAACGTGGTTAAAGTCAATTTTCTTGATTTTCAAGCCAATATATTTCCCTTGCTGTTCAAGCCAAGGGACAGAAAGTTTCCTATACAGGGGTCTCGGACAAGGCGGTTCTAATGGTGTACTTTTTGTTTTGATCTGACTCCTTTGTTAGGAACTATGGGTTTTTATATTTCTTAACATTGGACGTGATCGTCTCTTACTAGGTTGCTAGCTACCGCTGCAACCCGGATCTAATATAAAACTATGACGACATTCAATATTTATCTAGTAGGGTTTCAGACAAGGTAATTCTAATGATGTACTTTTGTTTTGATCTGACTCTATTTTTAGGAGTTTTGTTATATTTCTTAGCATTGGACTGATCGTCTCTTACTAGATTGCTAGCTACTGCTGCAACCCGGATTCACATATATATTATTTATGAGAGGCAACCTGGCCGAGTGGTCCAAGGCACTGGTGTTAGCCACCAGTCTCTTTGGAGGCGTGGGTTCAAATCTTACCGCTGGCATACGATTATGTTTGAAAAGACAGTGTGAAAAGACATCGAAAATGCAGTTTTTGGTGGAAAAATTTATTCTCTTTTAGAAATAATTTATTTTAGTTACAAAAGGTTTTTAACCCAATTAATTTCCTTTAAAATGAGCTATTGAACAACAACCCTCTACGATGCTCCAGTGCCAAGCTATCTCTGGAAACAACTAAAAAAAGAAAAAAGAAAAAAATATCCCGTTTAGGAAGAATGTTGTAGTAGCTGCCACTTTTCTTGATTTTCAAGCCAATATATTTCCCTTTCTGTTCAAGCCAAGGGACAGAAAGTTTCCTATACAGGGGTTTCGGACAAGGCGGTTCTAATGGTGTACTTTTTGTTTTGATCTGACTCCTTTTTTAGGAACTATGGGTTTTTATATTTCTTAACATTGGACGTGATCGTCTCTTACTAGGTTGCTAGCTACCGCTGCAACCCGGATATTGAGACGAGTCACTCTTACGATACAGTTCGTTACCAAGAACTGTCTGAAAATGTAATTGAGTATTATTACTGTATTCACTGATAACTTCCAATATGGTTACTACCCACGACTATGACGATGTATCATATTGTGAATTTTACAACTTTAATTGATGATGTCATAGTGCAAGTGGCTAGCACGATCGGCTGTTAGCCGAAAGGTTGGTAGTTCAACGAAACCCATTTCTTTAATGTAATATTGTAATTGGTATGGTGAAATAATAATATGCATATGGTTCTTAAATCATACTTCTTTATGGTTCCATATGGTCTAGTGGCTAGGATAGTTAACTTACACTGAACAGGCTCAGGTTCGATTCCCGGTGTTGGAAAATTTTTAACTCTATAATCTTCGAACATTTGAACCTTTTATAATGCATAATATAAATACTGTAATCTTAACTATAGTGAAGTTGCGTATGCAAGTTAGTATAGGGAAGAGTTCGATCTTGATTATAAAACACCGCTGACAGTATTTTAGACCAAAGCAAACAAATTACTTGTTTGAGTCATAAATTATAACCTTATTTTATTTACTACGGGCTGAAGTTCGTTCTTTACTGTAAACTTTATGCAAACTTGATTAACCTATACTATAGTTAAGTGGCCAATAAAATATAGCATAGGCAAGAGGTCGTTCTTTATTATAACCTGGCCGAGTGGTCCAAGGCACTGGTGTTAGCCACCAGTCTCTTCGGAGGCGTGGGTTCAAATCTTACCGCTGGTATACGATTATGTTTGAAAGACTGGAGTGTGAAAAGACATCGAAAATGCAGTTTTTGGTGGAAAAATTTATTCTCTTTTAGAAATAATTTATTTTAGTTACAAAAGGTTTTTAACCCAATTAATTTACTTTAAAATGAGCTATTGAACAACCCTCTACGATGTTCCAGTGCCAAGCTATCTGTGGAAAAGAAAAAAAAAAGAAAAAAAGAAAAAAATATCCCGTTTGGGGAGAATAACGTGGTTAAAGTCAATTTTCTTGATTTTCAAGCCAATATATTTCCCTTGCTGTTCAAGCCAAGGGACAGAAAGTTTCCTATACAGGGGTTTCGGACAAGGCGGTTCTAATGGTGTACTTTTTGGTTTGATCTGACTCCTTTGTTAGGAACTATGGGTTTTTATATTTCTTAACATTGGACGTGATCGTCTCTTACTAGGTTGCTAGCTACCGCTGCAACCCGGATATTATACTATAATCTTCGAACATTTGAACCTTTTATAAGCTATAATGATGTATAATATAAATACTGTAATCTTAACTATAGTGAAGTTTTCGTATGCAAGTTAGTATAGGGAAGAGTTCGATCTTTATTATATATTACCGAAATAATCTATTCTATTTTTTAAGATCCATCACATAAAAATCACATAAAAAGGTGATAGTAATTAAAGTCATGTTCATACCATTTTACGAATTTTTGAATGTATATAGCCCCAGGGGCCTAGAATATAGACGCAACTGCATTCTATTTGTTTGAATCCTGTCACTTCTTAATCTTTATGCTTCGATGTAACCATTATGTAACCATTAGTTGAATGAGACCATTGTTTTTTGTGGTCTTTTATTATATAATTTGACAAGACATGGTAACTAAGGGCCAGAGTTCGTTCTTCACTATAACAACCAGGATGACGTCAGTTACAACTTGGGTTTCGTTTTATGCCAAATTATTACAAACAGGAAAAAGCCTACGGCTTTTTTCTTCTTTGAAATAGTAAGAGACGAACCTCAAGCAATCAAGTAGCTAACTAAGTCCAATGTATGCAGTGGTATGTTATTCCAATGATCGTCTTTTAATGTAAACAGCCATGATACTGATGGAAATTACATAATCCCTATTTATGTTTCAGTTAACATGGGCTAGGTGTCGTTCTTTATTGTAACAACCCAGATACAAAAAGTTCTTAACCCCATTAGTTTCCTTTAAAATAAGCTATTGAACAAATCTCTACAATGTTCCAATGCCAAGCTATCTGTGGAATTACTAACCTATACTATAAGTAAGTGGCGTATAAAATTTAGTATAGGCAAGAGGTCGTTCTTTATTATAAAAGAAAAAGCGGAAAGAAAAAAATATCCCGTTTGTGGAGAATAACGTGGTAAAAGTCAATTTTCTTGATTTTCAAGCCAATATATTTTCTTTGTTATTCAAGCCAAAGGGAAGTAAGTTTCCTTTATAGAGGATTCGGACAAGGCGGTTCTAATGGTGTACTTTTTGTTTTGATCTGACTCTTTTTTTTAGGAGTTGGGGGGTTTTATATTTCTTGACATTGGAGGTGATCGTCTCTTACTAGGTTGCTAGCTACCGCTGCAACCCGGATAGTAAGAGACGAACCTCAAACAATCAAGTAGCTAACTAATTCCAATGTATACAATTGTTTGTTATTCCAATGATCGTCTTTTAATGTAACATAAAACAATTAATTAGTTTTTAATACTTATTCCATCTGGTCTAGTGGTTTAGGACAGTTGGCTTACATTCGACCGGTTCGGGTTCGAATCCTGGTGTGGTAATTATTTTTAAAACATAATCTGAAGAACTTGACTAGCTAATTTGACAAGACATTGGTTACAAAGGACAAGATTTCAATCCTTAGTATAATGACAGTATTTTATACCAAAGCTAATTATAATCTTGTTTTTAGTTACTATGGACTGAAGTTCGTTCTTTACTATAAATATCATAAATCATTCTTTACTATACAGAATAAAAATCCAATTCTTTTGATATATCTATTGATATTATTGTTTTATGGTTTCGGTTACTATTGAGACGTTTCGCTCTTACTATACAGTTTGTTACCACGTACTGTTTGACAAAATTCCCATTTACAGTATCTATCCTTTATGTAATAATATAAATTAATATAGGCACGAGATCGTTTTTTATTATATAGCCTACACCATAATTAAGTGGTGTATAAAATTTAGTATAGGCAAGAGGTCGTTCTTTATGTTAAAATTATGACGTCACTGCATCAAAAATACAGTTTTTATTGGAAAAATTTATTCTCTTTTAGAAATAATTTATTTTAGTTACAAAAGGTTTTTAACCCAATTAATTTCCTTTAAAATGAGCTATTGAACAACCCTCTACGATGTTCCAGTGCCAAGCTATCTCTGGATACAAAGAAAAAAAGAAAAAAAATATCTCGTTTGGGGAGAATAACGTGGTAAAAAAGTCAATTTGCTTGATTTTCAAGCCAATATATTTCCCTTGCTGTTCAAGCCAAGGGACAGAAAGTTTCCTATACAGGGGTTTCGGACAAGGCGATTCTAATGGTGTACTTTTTGTTTTGATCTGACTCCTGCTTTAGGAGCTATGGGTTTTTATATTTCTTAACATTGGACGTGATCGTCTCTTACTAGGTTGCTAGCTACCGCTGCAACCCGGATGATTTATGTACAAAAATCAAATATCTTTGAAAAGACTGCAGTATGAAATGGCATCAAAAAATGCAGTTTTTAATTGAAAAATTTATTCTCTCTTGGAAATAATTTATTTTAGTTACAAAAGATATTTAACCCAATTAATTTTCCTATGGGAGAGAGATCGTTCTTTTCTGTAATAATTAAAAAAGGTTTTTAACCCCATTAATTTCCTTTAAAATTAGCCATTGAACAACTCTCTACGATGTTCCAGTGCAAAGCTATCTGTTGAATTACTAACCTATACTATAATTAAGTGGCGTATAAAATTTAGTATAGGCAAGAAGTCGTTCTTTATTATATCATGAATGAGACCATTTACAGTTTTGACGTTTCTTATATAATAATTATGACGTCACTGCATCAAAAATGCAGTTTTTGGTGTGGAAAAATTTATTCTCTTTTTAGAAATAATTTATTTTAGTTACTATAGATTTTTAACCCAATTAATTTCCTTTAAAACGCGCTATTGAACAACCCTTTTACGATGTTCCAGTGCCAAGCTATCTGTGGAAAAGAAAAAAGAAAAAAAAAAGAAAAAAAATATCCCGTTTGGGGAGAATAACGTGGTAAAAGTCTATTTTCTTGATTTTCAAGCCAATATATTTTCTTTGTTATTCAAGCCAAAGGGCGGTAAGTTTCCTTTATGGAGGATTTGGACAAGGCGGTTCTAATGGTGTACTTTTTTGTTTTGATCTGACTCTTTTTTTAGGAGCTACGGGTTTTTATATTTCTTAACATTGGAGGTGATCGTCTCTTACTAGGTTGCTAGCTACCGCTGCAACCCGGATAATAATGTGGAGAAAAAAATATTATGCATCCCATGCTCTTTGACTATCCAGATATGGATCCCTCTTGCCCTCCTAATAAAGATTACTGTAATTCATTCCATTAATATATTTTCACCCCCACAAAGTGACGTAACGAGTCACTTGAAGCAAAAGGAAAACCAAACTAATTTTAAAATTTTTAGGTAGTTTTTTTTTGTTTGAATTAAAAAATTAAAATTATTGCTCAGACACCATAAATATTTTTGCAGTTTACAGCTAAATATTATTGTTTTATTTAATATTTTCAGTAATTATTCTAGTTTCAGTTAACACACACCCATTCACGCCTTTCAGTTACTATAGGTCAAAGTTCGCTCTTTATTGTAAAAAATATCCCGTTTGGGGAGAATAACGTGGTTAAAGTCAATTTTCTTGATTTTCAAGCCAATATATTTCCCTTGCTGTTCAAGCCAAGGGAAAGAAAGTTTTCTGTACAGGGGTTTCGGACAAGGCGGTTCTAATGGTGTACTTTTTGTTTTGATCTGACTCCTTTGTTAGGAAACTATGGGTTTTTGTATTTTCTTAACATTGGACGTGATCGTCTCTTACTAGTTGCTAGCTACCGCTGCAACCCGGATTTATGTAAGTTTTTTCTAGCTACCGCTGCAACCCGGATAATAAACTGATTACAAACAGGAAAAAGCCTAAGGCTTTTTCTTCTTTGAAATAGTAAGAGACGAACCTCAAACAATCAAGTAGCTAACTAATTCCAATGTATGCAATTGTTTGTTATTTCCAATGATCGTCTTTTAATGTAATTAGCCACCAGTCTCTTCGGAGGCGTGGGTTCAAATCTTACCGCTGGTATACGATTATGTTTGAAAGACTGCAGTGTGAAAATACATTAAAAATGCAGTTTTTGGTGGAAAAAATTTATTCTCTTTTAGAAATAATTTATTTTAGTTACTATAGATTTTTAACCCAATTTCAATACATTGGAAAATTTCAATACATTGACCTTAAGTATAACTGTACTAGACTATACTATACATAAGTGGCCTATAAAAATTTAGTAAAGGCAAGAGGTCGTTCTTTACTGTATTACTAGGTTGCTAGCTACCGCTGCAACCCGGATCTGTTGAATTACTAACCTATACTATAATTAAGTGGCGTACAAAATTTAGTATAGGCAAAAGGTCGTTCTTTATTGTAAAATTATTATTTCAGTGATCGTCTTTTAATGTAACCCAGATTCCATTTACTATGGGCTATAGCTCGTCCTTTAATGTTAAAAATGTTTTTAACCCCATTAATTTCCTTTAAAATGAGCCATTGAATAACTCTCTAAGATGTTCCAGTGCCATGCCATCTGTTGAATTACTAACCTACACTATAATTAAGTGGCGTATAAAATTTAGTATAGGCAGAGGTCGTTCTTTATTATAAAAATATGAATGAACCACAGTGTTCAGTTTTCTTTGGACTTGAGTTCGTTTTTTTTAACTATAAATACAAACAGGAAAAAGCCTACGGCTTTTTCTTCTTTTAAATAGTAAGAGACGAAACTCAAACAATCAAGTAGCTAACTAAGTCCAATGTATGGAATGGTTTGTTATTTCAGTGATCGTCTTTTAATGTAATAAGGGCAAGAGTTTGTTCTTTACTATAATTATACAGCTCTCTATGATTTTCCAGTGCCCAGCTAGCTGAGCAGAAAGAAAAAGCGGAAAGAAAAAAATATCCCGTTTGTGGAGAATAACGTGGTAAAAGTCAATTTTCTTGATTTTCAAGCCAATATATTTTCTTTGTTATTCAAGCCAAAGGGAGGTAAGTTTCCTTTATAGAGGATTCGGACAAGGCGGTTCTAATGGTGTACTTTTTTGTTTTGATCTGACTCTTTTTTTAGGAGTTGGGGTTTTATATTTCTTGACATTGGAGGTGATCGTCTCTTACTAGGTTGCTAGCTACCGCTGCAACCCGGATTTATGGTGAACTATATCGGTCCCTTATGTAAGTTGCTAGCTACCGCTGCAACCCGGATAATAAACTGATTACAAACAGGAAAAAGCCTACGGCTTTTTCTTCTTTTAAATAGTAAGATACGAACCTCAAACAATCAAGTAGCTAACTAATTCCAATGTATGCAATTGTTTGTTATTTCAACGATCGTCTTTTAATGTAAAATTACATAATCCATATTTATGTTTTCAGTTAACATGGGCTAGGTGTCCTTCTTTATTGTAATACTGCTGCAACCCGGATTCACATATATAGTTATGAGAGGCAGCGTGGCCGAGTGGTTCAAGACGTTTGCTGTTAGCCACCAGTCTCTTCGGAGGCGTGGGTTCAAATCTTACGGCTGATAAACGATTATGCTTTATGTACAAAAATCAAATATTTTTGAAAAGACTGCAGTATGAAAATACATCAAAAATGCAGTTTTTAGTGGAAGAATTCTTTCTCTCTTAGAAATAATTTATTTTCGTTACAAAAGATTTTTAACCCCTTTAATTTCCTTTAAAATGAGCCATTGAACAACTCTCTACGATGTTCCAATGCCAAGGTATATGTGGAAAAGAAAAAAAGGAAAAAAAATATATGCCGTTTAGGCAGAATGTTGTAGTAGCTGCCACTTTTCTTGATTTTCAAGCCAATATATTTCCCTTGCTGTTCAAGCCAGGGACAGAAAGTTTCCTATACAGGGGTTTCGGACAAGGCGGTTCTAATGGTGTACCTTTTGTTTTGATCTAACTCCTTTTTTAGGAGCTATAAGTTTTTATATTTCTTAACATTGGACGTGATCGTCTCTTACTAGGTTGCTAGCTACCGCGGCAAACCGGATTTACCATATCGTAACAATTTGTTTTATAATAATTATTAATTTTGTTAATTACAAAAGATTTCTTATATACAGCAGTTTCCTTTAAAATGAGCCATTACACAGCTCTTTTATTATGACCACGAACTGTTTGGTTAGTATGGGTTACAGTTCGTTCCTTATTGTAAAATGCAGTTTACATAATAATTTTAGCGATTAAGCCAAAAAAGAAAATTTTGGTTCCAGGAGTTTCGGTTACTATTGAGACAAGTAGCTATTATTACTATAGAGTTCATTACCATGAACTGTTTTATTGCTTCAAAATTCAAATATCTTTGAAAAGACTGCAGTATGAAAATACATCAAAAATGCAATTTTTTTTGACAAAATTGATTCTACTTTAAAAAGTATTTTATTTTTAAATACAAAAGTGACTAGATGTTGCAATTTCCTTTAAAATGAGCTATTATACAGCTCTCTATGATTTTCCAGTGCCCAGCTAGCTGAGGAGAAAAATCAAGCGGAAAGAAAAAAATATCCCGTTTGTGGAGAATAACGTGGTAAAAGTCTATTTTTCTTGATTTTCAAGCCAATATATTTTCTTTGTTATTCAAGCCAAAGGGCGGTAAGTTTTCCTTTATAGAGGATTCATGCTGCCATTTTATAAAAAATGGAAGCATGATGACACCCTGTGAGACCCGTCATCATCATTTATGCATTTTTCTAACGCTTGAATACCCCCAATGGACATATTTTCTATTGTTATTGTTTTCCGACAATTCTCAGCCTGTGCCACACTATTACTGGTCCTCTGGATCTCTCTGACACCCCCATATTCATTCCTATGACATTTTACAGATATTTTCCTGTTAAAATCACACATTAAATCCATTGGTAAATGTTTTTCGCGACCCAACCTTCCGCAGTACACCATCTCAGTTCCTATCCTGTGCCACTATTACTGGCACCCCTGTTACTCTCTGACAACCCTATCCTCATTCCTAAGACATTTTACATGGCGGTTCTAATGGTGTACTTTTTGTTTTGATCTGACTCTTTTTTTTAGGAGTTGGGGGGTTTTATATTTCTTAACATTGGAGGTGATCGTCTCTTACTAGGTTGCTAGCTACCGCTGCAACCCGGATTACAAACAGGAAAAAGCCTATGGCTTTTTCTTATTTGGAATAGTAAGAGACGAACTTCAAAGAATCAGGCAGCTAACTAAATCTAAAATGTGCCATGGTTTATTCTTTACTAGGTTTCTGCCATCTCTACAGCCTCGATACCGATTAAACTTACATAATTACCATCAATAATTAACTAGACCCATCCTTCATATTAGTCTAATGGTTTGCTTTGTCGTTCAACTACTATAGGCTAAGTTCTTTCTTTACTATAAAACCCGGAAAATACCCCTGGAACCACCGTATATCAGTTACTATGTGCGAGAGATCGTTCTTTACTGTATCTCTTTTCAAGATACTATCTCTGTTGTTTGTGTAGTACTGTTTTTTTTCAAATTGCGTATAGCTTGCTTCGATCTAACCATTATTTTAATCAAGAATGAGAGAATTTACATCTGTGTCGTTCTTAAGTAGTAATTATGACGTCACGGCGTAATGATTTTATTGACGTCAAGGCGCAATGATATTATTTCATGACGTCATCAGAAACAACAATATAATTTCGTGTTTTTCTATTCACTTCATAGCTCTAATATAAAGCTACGACATTCATTATTTATCTAGTAGGGTTTCAGACAAGGTAGTTCTAATGATGTACTTTTGTTTTGATCTTACTCTATTTTTAGGACTTTTGTTATATTTCTTAGCATGGGACTGATCGTCTCTTACTAGGTTGCTAGCTACTGCTGCAACCCAAATTCACATATATATTTATTTATGAGAGGCAGCCTGGCCGAGTGGTCCAAGACACTGGTGTTAGCCACCAGTCTCTTCGGAGGCGTGGGTTCAAATCTTACCGCTGGTATACGATTATGTTTGAAAGACTGCAGTGTGAAAAGACATCAAAAATGCAGTTTTTGGTGGAAAAATTTATTCTCTTTTAGAAATAATTTATTTTAGTTACTATAGATTTTTAACCCGATTAATTTTCTTTAAAATGAGCTATTGAACAACCCTCTACGATGTTCCAGTGCCAAGCTATCTGTGGAAAAGAAAAAGAAAAAAAAAAAAGAAAAAAATATCCCGTTTGGGGAGAATAACGTGGTTAAAGTCAATTTTCTTGATTTTCAAGCCAATATATTTCCTTGCTGTTCAAGCCAAGGGACAGAAAGTTTCCTATACAGGGGTTTCGGACAAGGCGGTTCTAATGGTGTACTTTTTGTTTTGATCTGACTCCTTGTTAGGAACTATGGGTTTTTATATTTCTTAACATTGGACGTGATCGTCTCTTACTAGGTTGCTAGCTATCGCTGCAACCCGGAAAAGAAAAAAGAAAAAATATGCCGTTTAGGCAGAATGTTGTAAAAGCTGCCACTTTTCTTGATTTTCAAGCCAATATATTTCCCTTGCTGTTCAAGCCAAGCAACAGAAAGTTTCCTATACAGGGGTTTCGGAAAAGACGGTTCTAATGGTGTACTTTTTGTTTTGATCTGACTCCTTTTTTAGAAACTATGGGTTTTTATATTTCTTTACATTGGACGTGATCGTCTATTACTAGGTTGCTAGCTACCGCTGCAACCCGGATTAAGTGGCGTATAAAATTTAGTACAGGCAAGAGGTCGTTCTTCATTATACCACTGCAACCTGGACTACCGCTGTAACCCGGATTGACAAACCAGATTATGTAAACCCTGATTACAAACAGGAAAAAGCCTACGGCTTTTTCTTCTCAGAAGTAGTAAGAGACGACTCTTAAAGAATCAGGCAGCTAACTAAGTCCAATGTATGCAATAGTTTGTTATTCCAACGATTGTCTTTTAATGTGACTACCATTGCAAGTTTCCAATACAGGTATTTTGGACAAGGTGATTCTAAGGGTTACTTTTTGTTTTGATTTGACTCTTTTTTTTTAGGAGTTATGGGTTTTTATATTTCTTAACATTGGACGTGATCGTCTCTTACTAGGTTGCTAGCTACCGCTGCAACCCGGAGCTAGCTACCACTTTAACCCTTACTGTAAATGTATTAGTATAGGCGAGAGTTCGTTCTTTATTATAATTATTGCACCTGCACCTGTTGGTTTTGTTGTTCCTTCCACTGTTGGGTTAGTTGACTAAAGCAGTTTGCAATCTTTAACCTTCAGCTGTTGGCTAAGTTGTTTGCAGGTGATGGTCTAATTACCTAAAACTGCTTGCTTTATTGTACCTGGAGCTATTGGTCTAGTTGTTCCTGTATATTTTTAATTACTAATGGCTAGTGTTCGTTCTTTACTATAACACTGAGTCTAATGAATGCAATGGTTTGTTATTCCAAATATCGTGTTTTAATGTAAACAATTAACTAATAATCTATATAACTATTTCTTTTATTATTTCAGTTCGTTCCTTAATGTAATAACAAAAAAACTGATTTCAAACAGGAAAAAGCCTACGGCCTTTTCTTCTTTGAAATAGTAAGAGACAAACATCAAACAATGAAGTAGCTAACTAAGTCCAATGGTTGGTATGCAATGGTTTTTTATTCCAATGATCGTCTTTTAGTGTATTATTTAAAAATTGGGGACTTGAAAGCCTGAATGGTGCAGAGGATAGCGTGCTGGGTTTCTAATCCTAAGGCTGCAGATTCAAATCCTGCCAGAGGCAATTTTACACATTTATCTATTTAAAGTCTAAACAAAACTTCTATAAATTAGTACTAAATTAGATTTTTTTTTTTTTACTAACATCATTCCTTTATGTAATCTTAAAATAAATTACTATAACTACCGCTTGGACCCGGGTTATAAATTACAAACAGGAAAAAGCCTACGGCTTTTTCTTCTTTGGAATAGTAAGAGACGATCCTTAAATAATCAGACAGCTAACAGGGTTAATAATTTGTTCTTTAACACAAACTTCATTAATAGGATATTTTAATATATCCTATACGGTCTAGAGGTTGGGATAGCTCTCACCAAGTTGGCTTGAGTTCAATTTCCGTATGAGAAATTTTTTCTTATGATGACTTCTTAAGGAACATAATTAAAATCTCTTAATGTAATAAAAACAATTTTTTTTAATTACAGAAAGTTTTTGACCCCAATAGTTTCCTTTAAAATGAGCCATTGAACAACTCTCTACGATGTTCCAGTGCGAAGCTATCTGTTGAATTACTAACCTATACTATAATTAAGTGGCTTAAAAAATTTAGTATAGGTAAGAGGTCGTTCTTCATTATAAATTTCAGACAAGGTAATTCTAATGATGTACTTTTGTTTTGATCTGACTCTATTTTTAGGAGTTTTGTTATATTTCTTAGCATTGGACTGATCGTCTCTTACTAGGTTGCTAGCTACTGCTGCAACCCAAATTCACATATATATTTATTTATGAGAGGCAGCCTGGCCGAGTGGTCCAAGGCACTGGTGTTAGCCACCAGTCTCTTTGGAGGCATGGGTTCAAATCTTACCGCTGGTATACGATTATGTTTGAAAGACTGGAGTGTGAAAAGACATCGAAAATGCAGTTTTTGGTGGAAAAATTTATTCTCTTTTAAAAAATTTATTTTTAGTTACAAAAGGTTTTTAGCCCAACTAATTTCCTTTAAAATGAGTTATTGAACAACCCTCTACGATGTTCCAGTGCCAAGCTATCTGTGGAAAAGAAAAAAAGAAAAAAAGAAAAAAATATCCCGTTTAGGCAGAATGTTGTAGTAGCTGCCACTTTTCTTGATTTTCAAGCCAATATATTTCCCTTGCTGTTCAAGCCAAGGACAGAAAGTTTCCTATACAGGGGTTTCGGACAAGGCGGTTCTAATGGTGTACTTTTTGTTTTGATCTGACTCCTCTGTTAGGAACTATGGGTTTTTATATTTCTTAACATTGGACGTGATCGTCTCTTACTAGGTTGCTAGCTACCGCTGCAACCCGGATCAGCTACTATTGAGACGAGCCACTCTTACCATACAGCTCGTTACCACGAACTGTTTGAACGTCTTTTAATATAGTTTTGGTTACTATGAGCTACGGTTCGTCTTTTAATAATCATAAACCATTTGGTAATAAATACTGCAGAGAGCAGCTTGGTACAGTGGAAGCACGGTAGGCCTTTAAAACCAGGGGTCGATGGTTCAAAACCTGAACAGAGAGCTCTGGGTTGTAGGCCCAACGTGCTTCTGAAATGCAAAGGTGCTCTTTAAAACAAGAAACAAGAAAAAATTAAAAACATATTTTTTTTTTGTTTTTCACTTGGTTGTAGCTTTTGCTGTGTGACAGCTGGAACCATGGTTAATGTAACACACAGGAAAAAGGATTCTTTTTATTACTTCAGGGGCTACACTTCGTGCCTTAATGTAATTTAACTAATGTGTCAAAAGTAAGGTTGCAAGTCGACGATTTTGTTTTGGCCTTATTATAATTGGTATGGTGAAATAATAATATGCATATGGCTCTTAAATCATACTTCTTTATGGTTCCATATGGTCTAGTGGCTAGGATAGTTAACTTTCACTTAACAGGCTCGGGTCCGATTCCCGGTGTGGGAAAATTTTTAACTCTATAATCTTCGAACATTTGAACCTTTTATAATCTATAATGATGTATAATATAAATACTGTAATCTTAACTATAGTGAAGTTGCGTATGCAAGTTAGTATAGGGAAGAGTTCGATCTTTATTATAATCATTCAATTGGAAAATTTGGAAATTAGGTCTTTTAC
This sequence comes from Artemia sinica, assembly GCA_027921565.1. Taxonomy (NCBI): domain Eukaryota; kingdom Metazoa; phylum Arthropoda; class Branchiopoda; order Anostraca; family Artemiidae; genus Artemia; species Artemia sinica. The sequence goes on along the minus strand of JAPEVW010000049.1, from coordinate 1,463,814 downwards.
GATGATGGCTCGACAACGCTTTCAATACAAACTTTTTATATGCCCAGGGCATAACGTACAACCCTTGCACTGAAAGCTCTGAGGGGGCTATCATCCCAAATGACCTAATTTCCAGAACTTTTAACTACGTTGAACAAAATAGATATCTCAAAATTTTGACTGGATGTGTTAGGGAAATTGGTGGGCGTGAGAGGGGCTTTTGTCACTATCCAATCACTTTCAACTATTAAAAAAGGCACCAGACCTTTCAATTTCCAATTGAATGAGCCCTTTGGAGTTTCTAGTTGCCATCCAATCACTTTCGACTATTGAAAAGGACACTAGCCCTTTTAATTTCCAATCGAAAGAGACTTTTTTGAGGTTTCTAAAACAATGCCTTCTATAAAACCCTTATATGCCCTCTGGGCATAACTTACAATCCTTGCCCCGAGGGAGTGTCATCCTCAAAAACATATTTTCTGTCTGGAAATCAACTACGCTAGTAGGAGGGTCCCAGAAGGTACTAAACTAAAGTGAACTACTTTCGGGAGTGACGCAACATGTTCAGTAAATATGAGCATGACAAGATCAATGACCTATTAACGGTATGAACAACAGTACGAACAACATGACAGCCAATCAGATAAGGAAAAGATGACAGCTGTCAATCACCAGTTTAGAAATATTGGGATAACGAGGTGACATCATCAGATAAGGAAATTTCAACATTGGATAATTCTTATCAGGGACTTTTAAATACTGACGGGACATGATATCTCTTGACACAATTTCTTCATGAGACATGTTATAAATTTGGTTGGATCGTCAAGAAGACATACGAGATAGTGGGTAGTATTATTGTGTCCAGGCCTGAACCAAATTGCCGAGGGTCTAAATTAGCTTCAATATCTCCATATAAATATTCACAGATAAAGCCTTCAAACTCTTTGGAAAGGCACGGATTTTTTAAATCGGGCACAAATCGTTAGGTGAGAGGGTTTTTTTTTTATTTTAGGAATGGGAGTTATAAAGGCTATCTTGAAGCAATCCGGGAATGTACCATCTATTAGACATTGATTGAAACAGGCAGCCAAAATAGGACTAAGCTACTCAGAGCAATGAGCTATCAAGTCAATAGGAATTTCTAGAGGGTAATTACTCTTCCTGAGGTCTAGGCGTTTGAGTTTCTCAGTGCGGGAATCCCAGTGTGGGAATTATTTTTAAAACAAAATCCGGTGAAATTACTTAGCTAATTTGACAAGACATAGGTAACTAAGGGCAAGAGTTCGTTCTTTATTATAATCTCTGTAATCTTCATCATTACCATACCGTTCCTTGATCTTTTGTTTGGCTGTCTCAATTTTTGCATGTCTATAATCTTCATCATTGTGATAACATATCTTGCTGTTTTGTTTGATTACTTCTCGATACGCCTGGTTGGTTGAATACCTTTGCCTTTTTTCTTTTCAAGATAATATCTCTGTTGTTTGTGTTGTACTGTTTTTTTTTCAATTTGCGTGCAGCTTGCTTGATTGAAACCATTATGTAATTATGAATGTGAACATTTACAGTTCTCACGCTTCTTATATAGTAAAATTAGATGAAATTAATTAGCTAATTTGACAAGACATAGTAGGTAACTAAGGGCAAGAGTTTGTTCTTTACGATAACAACCAGGGTGACGTCAGTTACAAATTGGAATTCGTTTTATGCTATATCATTACAAACAGGAAAAAGCCTACGGCTTTTTCTTCTTTGAAATAGTAAGAGACGAACCACAAGTAACTACCCCTAGAACCACCATATATCAGTTACTATGCATGAGCGATCGTTCTTTACTGTAATTGAGAACCCTACTCAGATTAATTTCTGCTCGTTTTGAGTTCGACTCTATTTTAATTTTTTTTTGTTTTGGGTTTCATTTATTTGTTGATACTGATTTGTTTTATTTGTATTCTTGGTAGATTATTTGATTCTATTTTTGTTCATTTTGGTTTAATGGAGTTCTTTTTTTTTTTAAACCTATTTTGTTGAAAAAGTTTTTTTTAATTAATTCCTGTTCGTTTTATATTGACGTAGTCTTTCTCAGGGAGAGAGACTGAGCCTTTTCTAAGGCTAAACAAGCATTCTTTCCATAAAAACCTTAAATACCCCCTGGGCGTAGCTTACAACTCTTGCCCCTAATCTCTGGGGATTGTTTCAACCCCAAAGGCCTTTTTTTATATAATACTTAATAGGGGTTTCGGACAAGGTGGTTCTAATGGTATACTTTTTGTTTTGATCTGACTCTTTTTTTTAGGAGTTAGGGGTTTTATATTTCTTTACATTGGAAGTGATCGTCTCTTACTAGGTTGCTAGCTACCGCTGCAACCCGGATATAAAATAAATTACAAACAGGAAAAAGCCTACGGCTTTTTCTTCTTTGGAATAGTAAGAGACGATCCTCATATAATCAATCAGGCAGCTAACTAGATTTATAATTTGTTCTTTAACATAAACTTCATTAATCGGATATTTTAATATATCCTATATGGTCTAGAGGTTGGGATAGCTCTCACCCAGTAGGCTTGAGTTCAATTTCTGTATGGGAAATTTTTACTTATGATGATTTCTTAAGGAACATATAAAATTTCTTAATGTAATAAAAATAATTTGTTTTAATTACAAAAGGTTTTTAACCCCATTAATTTCCTTCAAAATGAGCCATTGAACAACTCTCTACAATGTTGAAGTGCCATGCTATCTGTTGAATTACTAACCTATTCTATAATTAAGTTGCGTATAAAATTTAGTATAGGTAAGAGGTCGTTCTTTATTATACTACCTCTGCAACCCAGATCACAGGTTAAAACCATCATGGTTGCAGGGGTAGTTGCAAGCTAGTAAAGGAGGAACCAGAGTCCTTAGTTGCAATGACATAAACTATTTTAAATTTGGTGTTATGATAGCATGCGCGGTGCAATGGATAGTGTGTAGGAATTCTAATCCGAATGTCGCAGGTTTAATTCCTACCACAGGCAATTTTTTAAATCCTTAATGTAAAAGAATATCTGATGAAACTAACTAGTCCAAATTTATAATGAACTATATCGATCCTTTGTGTAAAAGTAGGGTGCGACATGTTTTGTTGAAATGACAGCTATTTCTGCTGGATATGACGTCATTGTCTCTCAGAGACAAACAACGTCCACTTTATATGTATTATTATAAAACCTGATTACAAACAGGAAAAGGCCTACGGCTCTTTCTGTTTTTTGAAACGGTAAAAGACGAACCTCAAACAATCAATTAGCTAACTAAGTCCAATGTATGCAATGGTTTGTTATTCCAATGATCGTTTTTTAATGTGTGATATAATAATCCTTGATGTTTTACTATGGGGCGGGGTCGTCTTTTACTAGGTTGATAGTTACCGCTGTACTAATTTCAAAAATATTTCTGTATATTTTAACAAGGGATTACAACAAATCAAAAGCCTTAAGAAAGGAAACCAAAAGTTTGAAGCATAGTGGAAATTGTTGTTAGAAAAATATCATTTCCTAATTTCTTTTCTTATAAGTACATTCCTGAATTTAATTTTTTAAAAATAATCAGAAGAAATTAATTAGCTAATTTGACAAGACATAGACTACTAAGAGCAAGAGTTCGTTCCTTACTATAAAAAATTTGCTAACCTATACTATGGTTAAGTGGCCTACAAAATTTAGTATAGGCAAGAGGTCGTTCTTTATTATATTCCCCATCAGAGAGAACTTTTAATATGTTGAGTAAAAAGCAATATAATTTTAATTTGAAATAAAAAAAGACTCGTTTTAGTTACATCCTAGCTAAAATAATGAAGATTATATGAATGAGCCACAGGGTTCAGTTTCTTTGGGCTTGAGTTCGTTCTTTACTATGAAACTCGTTACCACGAACTGTTTGATAAATGACACTATTTATGATTGATCATTTATGTAATGATTATAATAGCTTTATATTCGTTCTTTATTATAATGTATGTAATGTGTTTTTATTCCAATGATCGTCTTTTAATGAAAATTTTAATATATTGACCTCAAATATAACTGTACTAGCCTATACTATAAATAAGTGGCCTATAAGATTTATTATAGACGAGAGGTCGTTCTTTATTATAATCCGACAAAATACAGGACGGTTTTTATATCCTTTCGTAACAATATTCAAGTTGAGCGAACCAAATACGAGAAAGCGCAGAAAAAAGTATACAAAAAGCTGAGTAACTTTATTAAGTTACTTAGTTTTGTTAGTAGCTCTAACAAAATATTAAAATCTTCGAGTATAAACTTAATCTCTTGAACAACGATGGCAAATTCAAGAAAGTTGTACACTTTATAAAAACACAACCTTCTGTTTCGTCTAAGATAAATAATTTGGCCAAATCAAACGGTCATTTATAATGCAGTCACAAAGCAGGCTATTTAAATTGAAAAATCAAATTCTATTGTAAGAAAACTAGTCATCATCGTGGCCACATATCCAGAAGGGGGTTAATGCCAAAATCTAAGGGCCTTTCCTTTACCAAAACATGTACCATTGGCTATAGTTGGAACTTATATACACCAGGGTTTCCTATCCTTAAATAATAGCAAATAACAATTAAAAAATTATCTTTTCCAATTTTGACCCCTGCCCAACTTCGAACTGGACATCTTCACAGCTATGTACCTAGGCCTATAGTTTTATATCTAAGATCTTTTTAAAATGGTTAAAAAAGGGACAATATTGGAGGTTTGGACATCTCTGTCTTATTATCGAATATTTTGGCATCGCATCGAATTTAGCTATTTGCCAAATGTCTACTAACCATGGTTGAACACAGTCTAAACCCCTTTAGAGAGGGGTCAGAACAGTTCCCACCAGTGTGTATGTGGTGGAGGGGGAGGAAGCTATCAATTCCTGTATTTTGATTTTATATTTCTTAACATTGGACGTGATCGTCTCTTACTAGGTTGCTAGCTACCGCTGCAACCCGGATATCATATCTTATATGTCACTTTTTTTCTATAAGTCTTCGATAGTCTGATGGTAAGCATGCCCATTTGTTACGTGGGAGAGTGGGGTTCGATTCCCTGTTGGGAACAACTTTTTATGTGTTGATTAAAAGCAGTATCTTTTAAATTTAAAATTTAAAAAAGAAACTTGTTTATTTATATACTAGCTAAAATGATGAAGATAATATGAATGAACCACAGGGTTCAGTTTCTTTGGGTATGAGTTTGTTTTTTAACAATAAATACAAACAGGAAAAAGCCTACGGCTTTTTTCTTCTTTTAAATAGTAAGAGACGAAACTCAAAAATCAAGTAGCTAACCAAGTCTAATGTATGGAATGGTTTGTTATAATAGTGATCGTCTTTTAACGTAATGCAGTGTGAAAAGACATCGAAAATGCAGTTTTTGGTGGAAAAATTTATTCTCTTTTAGAAATAATTTATTTTAGTTACAAAAGGTTTTTAACCCAATTAATTTCCTTTAAAATGAGCTATTGAACAACCCTCTACGATGTTCCAGTGCCAAGCTATCTCTGGATACAAAAAAAAAGAAAAGAGAAAAAAATATCCCGTTTGGGAGAATAACGTGGTTAAAGTCAATTTTCTTGATTTTCAAGCCAATATATTTCCCTTGCTGTTCAAGCCAAGGGACAGAAAGTTTCCTATACAGGGGTTTTGGACAAGGCGGTTCTAATGGAATACTTTTTGTTTTGATCTGACTCCTTTTTTAGGAACTGTGGGTTTTTATATTTCTTAACATTGGACGTGATCGTCTCTTACTAGGTTGCTAGCTACCGCTGCAACCCGGAAAAAATAATTAGCTAGTTTGACAAGACATAGGTAACTAAGGGCAAGAGTTCGTTCTTTAATATAAATCTCTTACTAGGTTGCTAGCTACCGCTGCAACCCGGATTAAAAAGTATTTTATTTTTAATTACAAAAGTTACTAGATGTTGCAATTTCCTTTAAATTGAGCTATTATACAGCTCTCTATGATTTTCCAGTGCCCAGCTAGTTGAGGAGGAAAATCAAGCGGAAAGAAAAAAATATCCTGTTTGTGGAGAATAACGTGGTTAAAGTCAATTTTCTTGATTTTCAAGCAAATATATTTTCTTTGTTATTCAAGCCAAAGAGTGACAAGTTTCCTTAATAGGGGTTTTGGACAAGGTGGTTCTAATGGTGTAATTTTTGTTTTGATCTGACTCTTTTCTCAGGAGTTAGGGGTTTTTATATTCTTTAACATTGGACGTGATCGTCTCTTACTAGGTTGCTAGCTACCGCTGCAACCCGGACTAGCTACCGCTGCAACCCGGATAATGTTATTTCAAAGATCGTCCTTTAATGTAACAGAAACCCGGATCTATTAACATAGGTTAGAGGTCGTTCTTTACTATAAACTAGGTTGCTAGCTACCGCTGCAACCCAGATTTGACTTTACTGTATCTTATAGGACTTCAGTTACTATGGACTACAGGTCGGTCTTTATTATAACTACCGCTGCAACCGAGATTGATAAATCAGATTATGTAAACCCTGATTACAAACAGGAAAAAGCCTACGGCTTTTTCTTCTCTGGAGTAGTTAGAGACGACTCTTAAAAAATCAGGCAGCTAACTAAGTCCAATGTATGCAATTGTTTGTTATTCCAACGATTGTCTTTTAATGTGACTACCATTGCACCCCGGAATATATTAAAGATTTGAGTTAGTATAAGCGAGGGTTCGTTCTTTATTATAATCCAGTACCCAGCTAGTTGAGGAGAAAAATCAAGCGGAAAGAAAAAAAATATCCCGTTTGTGGAGAATAACGTGGTTAAAGTCAATTTTCTCGATTTTCAAGCCAATATATTTTCTTTGTTATTCAGCCAAAGAGTGATAAGTTTCCTTAATAGGGGTTTTGAACAAGGTGGTTCTAATGGTGTAATTTTTGTTTTGATCTGACTCTTTTCTCAGGAGTTAGGGGTTTTTATATTTCTTAACATTGGACGTGATCGTCTCTTACTAGGTTGCTAGCTACCACTGCAACCCGGAGGATTTGTGTTATGTCATCATGCATACAATGTCGTTCTTTAATATAATCATGACGTCTTCAGAAACAACAATATAATTTCGTGTTTGTCTATTCACATCATAGCTCTAACAAAATTTAATTAGAGTTCGTTCTTTATTGTTATGTTTGGACGTGATCGTCTCTTATTGTGATATTCATGAATGAGACCATTTACAGTTTTGACGTTTCTTATATAGTAATTATGACGTCACTGCATCAAAAATACAGTTTTTATTGGAAAAATTTATTCTCTTTTAGAAATAATTTATTTTAGTTACAAAAGGTTTTTAACCCAATTAATTTCCTTTAAAATGAGCTATTGAACAACCCTCTACGATGTTCCAGTGCCAAGCTATCTCTGGATACAAAAAAAGAAAAAAAAAAATATCCCGTTTGGGGAGAATAACGTGGTAAAAGTCAATTTGCTTGATTTTCAAGCCAATATATTTCCCTTTCTGTTCAAGCCAAGGGACAGAAAGTTTCCTATACAGGGGTTTCGGACAAGGCGGTTCTAATGGTGTACTTTTTGTTTTGATCTGACTCCTTTTTTAGGAACTATGGGTTTTTATATTTCTTAACATTGGACGTGATCGTCTCTTACTAGGTTGCTAGCTACCGCTGCAACCCGGATATTGTGATATTCATGAATGATACCATTTACAGTTTTGACGTTTCTTATATAGTAATTATGACGTCACTGCATCAAAAATACAGTTTTTATTGGAAAAATTTATTCTCTTTTAGAAATAATTTATTTTAGTTACAAAAGGTTTTTAACCCAATTAATTTCCTTTAAAATGAGCTATTGAACAACCCTCTACGATGTTCCAGTGCCAAGCTATCTCTGGATACAAAGAAAAAAGAAAAAAATATCTCGTTTGGGGGAGAATACGTGGTAAAAGTCAATTTGCTTGATTTTCAAGCCAATATATTTCCCTTGCTGTTCAAGCCAAGGGACAGAAAGTTTCCTATACAGGGGTTTCGGACAAGGCGATTCTAATGGTGTACTTTTTGTTTTGATCTGACTCCTGCTTTAGGAGCTATGGGTTTTTATATTTCTTAACATTGGACGTGATCGTCTCTTACTAGGTTGCTAGCTACCGCTGCAACCCGGATATATCCTTTATGTAATTTCTTTGTTATTAAAGCCAAAGGACGGTGAGTTTCCTATATAGGGGTTTCGGACAAGGCGGTTCTAATGAAGTACATTTTTTTGATCTGACTCTTTTTTTTAGGAGCTAGGGTTTTTTATATTTCTTAACATTGGACGAGATCGTCTCTTACTAGGTTGCTAGCTACCGCTGCAACCCGAATTATGTCCCACTATACAAGTTTGTATAGGCAAGAGTTCGTTCTTTATTGTACCCGGACTAAATAAGTCTAATTATTAAGTATAGTTAAGTTGCCTATACATGTTAATATAGACAAGAGTTCGTTCTTATTATAAAATCCCCCCAAAAATTACTGTGTTTTATATAATAATGGATAATTATGTATAAAAAGACCTAATTGACAAATCAGTTACTATGAGCGAGAGATCGTCTTTACTGTAATCAGTTATCACTTGGGGTTTCTTTTATGCTATATCATTACAAACAGGAAAAAGCCTACGGCTTTTTCTTCTTTTAAATAGTAAGAGACGAACCTCAAGTGTACTACCCCTGGAACCACCATTTATCAGTTACTATGGATGAGAGATCGTTCTTTACTGTAGCAACCCGGCAACCCGGATAACCTATACTATAATCAAGTGGCGTATAATATTTAGCATAGGTAAGAGGTCGTTCTTTATTATAATGTTCAAGCCAAGGGACAGAAAATTTCCTATACAGGGGTTTCGGACAAGGCGGTTCTAATAGTGTACTTTTTGTTTTGATCTGACTCCTTTTTTAGGAACTATGGGTTTTTATATTTCTTAACATTGGACGTGATCGTCTCTTACTAGGTTGCTAGCTACCGCTGCAACCCGGAAAAACTTCATTAATCAGATATTTGATATATTTTATATGGTCTAGTGGTTAGGGTAGCTGGCTCTCACCTAGTTTGCCTGATTTCGATTCCCGGTATGGGAAATTTTTACTTATGATGATTTCTTAAGGAAAATTTCTCATCTACATGATGATTCCTTATAATACTTCAGTTACTATGGACTAAAGTTCGTTCTTAAATGTATCTACTTAAAAAGTATTTTATTTTTAATTACAAAAGGCACTAGATGTTGCAATTTATTTTAAAATGAGCTATTATTAAGCTCTCTATGATTTTTCAGTGCCCAGCTAGCTGAGGAGGAAAATCAAGCGGAAAGAAAAAAAATATCCCGTTTGTGGAGAATAACGTGGTAAAAGTCAATTTTCTTGATTTTTAAGCCAATATATTTTCTTTGTTATTCAAGCCAAAGGGCGGTAAGTTTCCTTTATAGAGGTTTCGGACAAGGTGGTTCTAATGGTGTACTTTTTGTTTTGATCTGACTCTTTTTTTAGGAGTTCGGGGGTTTTATATTTCTTAACATTGGAGGTGATCGTCTCTTACTAGGTTGCTAGCTACCGCTGCAACCCGGATACCCCTGGAACCACAATACATCAGTTACTATTGGTGAGAGATCGTTCTTTACTGTAATAATAAACTGATTACACACAGGAAAAAGCCTACGGCTTTTTCTTCTTTTAAATAGTAAGAGACGAGTCTCAAATAATCAAATAGCTAGCTAATTCCAAAGGTATGCAATTTTTGTTATTCCAATGATCGTTTTTTATTGTAACTAGGTTTCAGCCATCTCTACAGCCATGATACTATTGGAAATAACATAATCCCTATTTATGTTTTAGTTAACATGGGCAAGGTGTCGTTCTTTATTGTATCTTTATTATAAAAATTTAGTATAGGCAAGAGGTCGTTCTTTATTATAATAATTATGAATGAGAACATTTACAGTTCTGACGCTTCTTATATAGTAATGAGCAGAAAAAAAAAAGCGGAAAGAAAAAAATATCCCGTTTGTGGAGAATAACGTGGTAAAAGTCAATTTTCTTGATTTTCAAGCCAATATATTTTCTTTGTTATTCAAGCCAAAGGGCGGTAAGTTTCCTTTATAGAGGATTCGGACAAGGCGGTTCTAATGGTGTACTTTTTGTTTTGATCTGACTCTTTTTTTAGGAGTTGGGGGGTTTTATATTTCTTGACATTGGAGGTGATCGTCTCTTACTAGGTTGCTAGCTACCGCTGCAAAATTTACTGTAAATTTGTTATTTCAGTGATCGTCTTTTAATGTACTTACTGTAACGTCAATATAATGAATAGTAAATTGTTCATTTTTGGCTTTGAAGACTCTTCGAGTAATGCGATATAATTCTTCAATCGTGTCACATTCTATGACACATGCTTTTCCATTATCATTTTGCAATGGTGCTCCTCTGGGTCCGCATGAGTGAGAATCTGTAAAATAGTATTTTTCATCATAATGCATAAGACCCAGTGATTTAGAGTATGCAACTATTATTCCAGCATTATGTTCTCTAAATAATTTTTTTAAAGCCGCCAATAATGTAATTCCTAATTCTCCATTATTTATAGAATCCAATAAGCTTCCGCTGCACAACCAATTATCGTCATAATTTAGGGAAAATACTGCGTCATACATTAGAAAATCGTCCTTGATGACATCTAAATTTTTCAATACCAAATAGCCACTAGGAGGAATCGGAAAAACTCTTGGATTTCTATTATTATTATTTTCACGTATGAGAGCATAAATAGTATCCCCTTCAATCATGTTTCTGTTCAGAATATTTTTATTCCATTGCCTTGGAGGTATAATAGCAGCTCGGACAATATTTGCGAGTACCATGGCAAAGCATTGGCTGCCTGCGTATCCAGATAGAAATATATTATCTTCTGCTTGATTCCAGTCAGCATGTATAATTCTTGATACCTTTCTATTACTATCAAGAGTAACATATGCACTTGCTGGTACATTTGCATTATTAGCATTTTTGTGTTGTTCTTGACGATCTTGGGCCGGTTGAATGACACGAAATATATCATTGTGATCAAGTTTCGCATTAATATTTAATTTTTTCTCTTTTGTTGACACCACCGGTCCGACACTAGTTATCCTTTTCTTATGTTTGGGATAAATTTCTATTAATAAGGGTTCTTCAACTGAAGGGCTTCTCATTCTTTTTCTGGGACCTCCAACAATGGAAATTTTTTTTTCCTTGAGTCTGTTGTCCTTTAGAGTTTACTTCATTTGTTATACATACTTCATCTGGTGTACCTCTGAGTTGCCTTTCTGGGAACTCAAACAATGGAAGATCTGTTCTATAAATTTGTCTCAAACGGTTGTACTCAATTAAAGCATCAACATCGCAATAAATCTTTGTCTTATCAAATTCTACTAGATGTAAACCTGCACTAGTGGTCACACGGGAAAGAGCAACGTACAACATACCTGGACCGAAGCAACGATTACCTGCGTCAACAATTGCACACTGTAAACTTAGTCCTTGGGACTTGTGTATTGTAATGGCAAAGGCCAGTTGAAGAGGAAACTGTCTTCGCGTAAAAAAGACTTGCTTCAAAACTTCAAAGCGCACGGTTTCTCTGCCAATTTCAACTGGAAGTTCCAGTCCATCAAATTTTACAAGAACTCCAATTATTTCTCCGTTTGGTAGCAACTTGAAACTTGTTACTGTTCCCATTGATCCATTTACTAGCCCCTTAGCAACACAAATATTTCTTTGGAGCATTACACGTGCACCTACTGCAAGTAACAAGCTCATGAAAGAACCGGCTGTTCTTTTTTTGTCGTTGCCAAAGTTTAAAACAGTGTTTTGCTGCTTTCTGTTCGATTCGTTTGTCGTCAACAACTGAAGAGAGTCGATCAACTGCAGAAAGTTTAACGTAGTCTGAGCAGCTTTTTTAAGAAGTAAATCGTTAACTACCATACAATTTTCATTGGTGGGCATAAGAATGACAGGTCTATTTCCCTCTTCATACAATTTTGAGTAACGATCTATTATTTCGTCATTTGAAGCTCTGTAGGAGTTCCCAATTTTTCTCTTGTAAAGACTATTCAAATTTTCACCAGTGCAAAACCCCTGTCTAATTTCAGCAAGTGTGTTAGCATAACTCTTATCCATCTTTTGTCTCACATTTATGCTTAGTTCCTCATACTCAAATAGATGCCAGAGGTTAAAAGTACCAACTGATCCGATCCTGTTTTTTACTTCAAGTCGTGTGAGAGGCATATAAGGAGGATTACCACTTACTGGTCTTAATTGAAGAAAATCTCCCAAAAATACGCAGTTAGCATTACCCATTGGCAATCAACTGCCAATATTTCTGATAGTCTTAAATGAATGTAGGTTAAAAGAAGAGACGAAACCATACTAATTTCATCAATAATAAAAAGTCTTGTCTCCTTAAGTGTCTTTCTCAAAGTAAGAAGTTTTTCAGTGGAGAGAGGTGTGTATTTTGTGGTGTTTTCCTGATCAATAGCTAAACTTAAACAACTATGTATTGTTAAACCATTTATGCTATGTGCAGCAATACCAGTAGGTGCCATAACTACAACGGGACAATCTTCATTCTTGAACTTGTTGCAAAGTAGTCTTCTCACGACACTGATAACCCTAGATTTTCCTGTACCCCCACATCCAGATACAATCAACTTCAAAGATGTTGCACCATTGCGCTTGGTAACTGAGTCTAAAATTTTTGTCAACAACTCTCTTTTGATCAATATTGAGCGACTCATAATCATTTTTCAACCTGTCTTCGGTGTCACCATTTAAAATCTGTTTGTTTGCGTCTAACAAATCCTCCATAGCATCTGCTGCTCTGTCAATGACTCCTCCTGAATTGCATTTTCTGGGTCATCTTCAATGTTTTCATCAATATTTTCTGCCTTCAGAATTTCTTTTTTTGCACGTTCTCGGACCCTTTCTTCAAATTCTATATCGCTTTTCCTCTTAACAACAAATTTTTCGTGGTAAGCTACCATGTCGGGATAGTTTACACTTTCAACACAGTAGGTTTCGTAGTTGCTATTTCCACTGACTACTAGTTCATTTTCATTTCTCCAAGGTTTAAACAATTTTAAAAGATCTCCATAGTAAGCATTTTTCTTCTCGTCAGTTTCAAATGGGTTTACCTTTCTGTGCTGTATGATATACGGTTAAAAAGCCTTTTTCTGAGGTAGAAGGACCCGTCAGTTAACATCATATTATCATCAGTACCATTACGCTCCCGTTCATACCAAGACAATAACTGAAAAAGACTGATATTTTCCATATGTTCCGGTCTTTTAGGGTAGATATCAATAACCCAGTGGGCAATGTACAAATCACTACTCTGTGGATCGTTTTTTAGCAAGCTTTTCAAGCTCCTCATACCTTCTCATTGTCCTCTTCACCTCGCTCTTTTTCGCAAGGTCAATATATCTAAATTGCCTAGAAATACTATACAATTTAGTACCAAGAAGCCTATCAGCAGCTTCAACTGCTCCAACTTGACGGGTTTTTATGGACTTCAACAAGTAGGACATAGTTCGTTGACCAAGACTTTTGCATGCATTATTTACTTCCTCCCACATTGCTTCTATTTCGACACTCTCTGCTTTTGTCATGTAATCGGTAATGTAATACGGTAATTTAGAGCCCAAATGGCCAATATATTGAACATCAATGTTTGCTTGATTAGCAATAAGTAACGCAGGAGAATAGTCATTTATATAACGCTCGTCATCTCTTCGAAGCAGATGATATATTCTTTTTCTTGGCTTTTTACGGTTTGTACCATGAGCCAAGCAGTCAAGGATGTCATATAATTCTGTTCGTTCCTTTGTAGGACGAGGAAAGCCAAACTTACAATACGTAACCCATCTTCCTCTTTTTCTCTTATACTTTCTTTGACAGTATTTATTACAGCGGTGCACTTGATGGTCTTTGACCAGTTTGTGAAGAGTTGGACTAGTCAATCTATTTGGTATTTCACAAGTTATAATACTATTGATATACTGAATCACTTCAGACGCTGTTGATTTCCCAATAATAGGAGCATCTTCAATCCACAACACACAGTGTACATGAGGCGCACCTCGTTTCTGATACTCGATACGCCAGAAATGATCCTTAATTTTACCAAACAAAGGATTTGTCTTTGAACATATTAGCTCATTAAATATAGGTGTCCATTTTTTGTCAAAGTGCATGGAAACTGCAATTGGATCTAGACACGTCAACTCTGCTGGGGTCATTTTTGCCACACCAGGTAAGTTCTTATGGACAGTCCGTAAATAGTCAATAAATTCAGGAGAGTACCACTCAGCACATGAAACTGTCAAAAAAAAGTCGGTGGACCCAATTGCTCAATCATTGACTTTACTTTATAGGAAAGAGATTGAAAATACTGCTGAGATCCTCTGATTTTTGATTGAACAGAAAACAAAGTCGCTTCCATCTCTCCATCACGGGAATGAAGCCTGTCTATAAATTGACGAGCATTTTGATTGGGTTTCACAGTCCGCACGCAACATATGACCAACGCTATTACACATGTAAGAGAATTCTTGCAATTGGAAGCTGTGAAAAAGAAACTGTTTGTCAAGACGAAACTTAGTATGTCTGCTAAGAAGCCTTGATTTAAAATATTCTGCATTCCTAATCCGAAATGGTCTTGCCTTGTCACGCAAGCCATATTTGCCTTTCGGGAAAAGATTTGGAAACACTTTTAGATCAAGTTCTTCCTGAAATAAGTCTTCGCTCTCACCTTTTAGTTTCTTGATTTGAAATTGGTCAGTACCAAGATCTTTCATTTGCTTAAAATCTTCAATGAAGTCTTTTGGAACCGCTGAATTGAGAGGCTGGACAGAAAAAATGTTCAACCAATGTAGATTTTGCACTTTCTGTCAGTTTCTGAAGGATTGCAGCTTCCGGTATTTCAGGTAAATTATCAATACCAACCGCTTTTTCAGCAAGACGGGCTTCAAGTATTTTTTTTAAATCTTCTAGGGTGTATGCATGTATTGTTTTATAGAGACTGTTGTTCTCTCTTAACCACAACAGTGCTTCATGGACTTTTCTCAGATCTATTAGTGCAGTCCAAACATTCTTGTTGTAAGTAGGCTGACCATTGACAATGACTACAAAACTATCAATGTTAAGAAGTTTTTCAGGCTGAATATCTGCATTTGCTTGCACATCAACAGGTAGATATACTATTCTCCCCTTAAGAGCGTCAACAAGTTCTGTTCTAGGTCTCTTCAATGCAGTTACTTGCCCTAATCTGACGATCGTAAGACAAGGCATTACAAATCGAATCATTGCCATTTCAAAATTATTTAAACACTTTATACATTCCGGTGTACAGTCTATATGAAGGTTATTTAATACTGATCGGACATTCTCCTGACTTTTCAACATTTTCCCAGCACAGTAATCACAGACAAAGAATGAATCTATGACATCCTCTTTCCAACCTGTACATTGAATTAGTTCTTCTCTGTCATCTTTGGGTATGTCCTGTTGTAGGTGTTCTAAAATCGTGGCCATCATTACATCAAAACCTTTCTTATTTGAAAGGGATCTTAGACTCTTCAATTGGTATTTTGTCTTTATCTGCTCACAACTGTCACAATGCATTGTGGGGTATACATCCCTAATGTTAGCTACCTTATCAAGGCTCTCACCAAATAATTTTATTATTGTATTTTCATCCACAGAAACTCTAATATTGCCATCACCGTAAATGAAGTCTTGACTATTATTACGACAGAGTCTACTTGACACTTCTTCTATGTGATGACTTAGTTCCTTGTACGAGCCCTCGACTTTTAGTAGATTAATATGTTGTATAATCTTACATTTTGATACTGCCTTATATACGCTATTAATGAAACAGTTCAAGACAGGAAAATGTGGAGCTAGTGCCCTTAGAGAACGCAAATAGCTCTGACATCCCTCATTTGGGCTACAGTATAACGAATGCCCATGCTTTCTTGTGTCCCTGTAATTGATTTCACAATAATCCAAGCCGCCAAGGTAGAAATTAACCACTTTGTCAGTTGAAAATTTTAATGCTATATTGTTTTCAAGGATATCAAAAAGAATTTGACATAATTCAATATCCGTCGGATAGAGCTTGCAGATATCAGGGTGACATTGCCAAGTAACCTGCTGCCCAATTTTTGGTTTTGAATTTTTACTCAGATTGTTATAGGTGACTTCAGCCATCATAATTTCCTTGTCAGATCTAGTTTTAGAGCATTTTTCAATAGTTGTCTCGTACTTTTCAGGACAGTGTGTTCTACTACACAGAGAATTTTTTGCCAAATATTCAGTAGAACTAAACGAACTGTTTAAAACACAGTTAGAAATGCTTTTTTCTTGAGTCGGTGTTCCAGGAATTTGTTCTAAATCATTAGTCTTACAAACACATTTACTAATAACCCTAACAGGCTCGTTTTCGCCATAATTGAAAAACATTGCTTTTCCTTCGCTGTTGATAGGTATGCTTGTATATATATTTTTATTGCTGCTACATAAACTGCAATTGCTCCTTCCAAAATTAATATACGAATTTTCTAAGAAGTACGCCTCCGTATATTCACTGTGTTGTCGAACATTTTCCATTGCATCTATAAACTGTTCCGCAGTTGCCAATCCATACCTTGGAAGCTTTTCGTTAAACTGACAACATTTCTTTTGGATATTGCCATGAAGCTTTGCCAAAGCATTTCTAGCCGACTTTTCAACAGCATCCGCTCTTTCAAAGAGAATTTTAATCTGTAATTTCGAATACTTTTCGTGATCCCGATAAAACATGCGTAAAAATGTTTCTCAATTTACAAAGATCAGCCTGCATTTTTGCCATCTTCTTGTATTTCTGAATGTAATTTTTCCCTTTGTCCTTATGCGTTCTTCGGTACAACCTCGCAGAGAATTTAATTTTTTCATTATAGCTTTTGTCACCCCAGTATCTACCCATTATTCTGGTAGCAACTTTTTTCTTATGTTTGTTTCGGTAATCTATATCGTTATCATACCGTTCCTTGCTCTTTTGTTTCGCTGTCTCAATTTTCCCTTCTCGATACCCCTGATCCGTAAGATACCTCTGTTTTGCTCTGTCATATTTCATTTTCTTAAATCCTGGATCACAAGACATCTTAGTAGCAATCCTTACGCGTGCTCGAGCTTTATTGCGTTTGGTGGCATTTTTATATCTCTTTTAAATAAACTTTTCTTATATTTCAGGATGTTAGCTTTATTTTTTGTGTAGTAAAGTTTTTCTATTAGTAGAAATTTGGATTGTTCTATTTTGATATTGTTTTTTGGTTATTCTTTCTTTTTTTCCACTCGCGTGAGACCATATTTTTTCAAGATTTAAAATTATTAAGCACACAAAATCCCGTGTCGAGTATCTAAAACCTAGCATAAAACAAAACTAATTTTAAAATTTTCAGGTATTTATCTTGTTTGAATTACAAAATTAGAATTATTGGTTAGACACCATAAATATTTTTGCAGTTTAAATAATAAGTTTAGTGATTCTGGACTGAAAACTAAAATAATTGCAATTATGAGACAATAATATGGAGATATGTACTTTACGGGTTACAGGATACAATAATAAATTTGAACTGAGATGAAAAAAAAATTTCTTCCAGGAGACAAAAAGCAAAACTAATTTTAGAATTTTCATGTATTTTTGTTGTTTAAATTAAAAAATTACTATTACTGATTAGGCATCATAAATATTTTTGCAGTTTACATAATAATTTTAGCGATTAAGCCAAAAAAGAAAATTTTGGTTCCAGGAGTTTCGGTTACTATTGAGACAAGTAGCTATTATTACTATAGAGTTCATTACATGGACTGTTTTATTGCTTCAAAATTCAAATATCTTTGAAAAGACTGCAGTATGAAAATACATCAAAAATGCAATTTTTTTTGACAAAATTGATTCTACTTTAAAAAGTATTTTATTTTTAAATACAAAAGTGACTAGATGTTGCAATTTCCTTTAAAATGAGCTATTGAACAACCCTCTACGATGTTCCAGTGCCAAGCTATCTGTGGAAAAGAAAAAGTAAAAAGAAAAAAATATCCCGTTTGTGGAGAATAACGTGGTAAAAGTCAATTTTCTTGATTTTCAAGCCAATATATTTTCTTTGTTATTCAAGCCAAAGGGCGGTAAGTTTTCTTTATAGAGGATTCGGACAAGGTGGTTCTAATGGTGTACTTTTTGTTTTGATCTGACTCTTTTTTTAGGAGTTGGGGGGTTTTATATTTCTTAACATTGGAGGTGATCGTCTCTTACTAGGTTGCTAGCTACCGCTGCAACCCGGATAACTTTGATCTAACCATTATGTATTCATGAATGAGACCATTTGCAGTTTTGACGTTTCTTATATAGTAATTATGACGTCACTGCATCAAAAATACAGTTTTTATTGGAAAAATTTATTCTCTTTTAGAAATAATTTATTTTAGTTACTATAGATTTTTAACCCAATTAATTTCTTTTAAAATGAGCTATTGAACAACCCTCTACGATGTTCCAGTGCCAAGCTATCTGTGGAAAAGCAAAAAAAAAGAAAAAAAAAAAGAAAAAAATATCCGTTTGGGGAGAATAACGTGGTAAAAGTTTATTTTCTTGATTTACAAGCCAATATATTTTCTTTGTTATTCAAGCCAAAGGGCGGTAAGTTTCCTTTAAGGAGGATTTGGACAAGGCGCTTCTAATGGTGTACTTTTTGTTTTGATCTGACTCTTTTTTTAGGAGCTACGGGTTTTTATATTTCTTAACATTGGAGGTGATCGTCTCTTACTAGGTTGCTAGCTACCGCTGCAACCCGGATCTAATGTATGAAATGGTTTGTTATTCAAATGATCGTCCTTTAATGTAAAATCGTCTCTTACTAGGTTGCTAGCTACCGCTGCAACCCGGATGAAATGGTTTGTTATTCAAATGATCGTCCTTTAATGTAAAATATTCAAACTATTGCTCGGATACCATGGACTGCAGTTTACACAAGCTGCAAAGAACGCACAGGCTGATCTTGGTAAATTGAGAAAAATTTTACGAATGTTTTACCAGGATTACGAAAAATATTCAAAATTAAAGATTAAAGTTAACTCTGAAAGAATAGATTTTGTTGAAAAGTCAGCTAGAGATGCTTTCGCAAAACTTCATAGTAATATCCAAAATAAATGTTGCATGTTTAGTGAAAAGCTTCCAAGGTATGGACCGGCAACTGTGGAACAGTTTACAGATGTAAGGGGAAATCTTATACATCACTGTGAATATATGGAGGCATAATTGTTCTTTACTTAGTTTCAGCTTAAATTCGATGATCGAGCCTTTATGTAAAAATCCCAACGCTGCCAGTATTTCATACCAAAGCAAACAAAGTGCTTGTTTTAGTCTTAAATTTATAATCTTATTTTAATTACTATGGGCTGAAGTTCGTTCTTTACCCGGACTACCGCTGCAACACCGCTCCACATTTTTGCAGATAAGAGCATCAAATCTATACAGTATGGTTCTCTGATAAGCTGGAACTGAAGGTGTGATTTTCATTAATATTTATGACTTTTAGGGGGTGTTTTCCCCTTTTTCGAAAATAGGGCAAATTTTTTAAGACCCGTGACTTTTGATGAATAAGATTAAACTTAATGAAACTTAAATGTTTGAAATTAGTATAAAAATTTGATTCTTTTTATGTATCTATTGATATTAAAATCCGTTTTTTAGAGTTTCGGTTACTTTAAGACGAGTCGCTCTTACTATACAGTTCATTACCACGAATTTTTTGATTTGTGTTATACTATTTTATGTAAACATAAGTATGTTTTGCATCGTAATCTATATAATGACTCTTTTAATACTTCAGTTACTATGGGCTACAGTTCGTTCTTTAATGTAAAAAACCAAACTAATTTTAAAATTTTCAGGTATTTTTCTGGTTTGAGTTAAAAAATTAAAATTATAGCTCGGACATCATAAATATTTTTGCAATTTGCAGCTAAATAAAATTTTTATATTTAAAATTTTCAGGAATTATTCTAGTTTCAGTTAACAAATGATTTTTTTTTTAAACCCCCCAAAAATTACTGTATTTTAAATAATAATGGATAATTATATAAAAAAAACCTAATTGACAAAAATCATTTATGATGAACTATATCGATCCTTTATGTAATTTTCAGTTTGAAATTTAAAAAAGAAACTTGTCTATTTACATTCTAGCTAAAATAATGAAGATAATATGAATGAACCACGGGGTTCAGTTTCTTTGGACCTGAGTTCGTTTTTTAACTATAAATACAAACAGGAAAAAGCCTGCGGCTTTTTTCTTCTTTTAAATAGTAAGAGACGAAACTCAAACAATCAAGTAGCTAACTAAGTCCAATGTATGGAATGGTTTGTTATTTCAGTGATCGTCTTTTAATGTAAATTTACTAACCTATACTATAGTTACGTGGCCTATATAATTTAGTATAGGCAAGAGGTCGTTCTTTATTATAATCTTCAGAAACAACAATATAATTTCATGTTTTTCTATTCACGTCATAGCTCTAATATAAAACTATGATGACATTCATTATTTATCTAGTAGGGTTTCAGACAAGGTAATTCTAATGATGTACTTTTGTTTTGATCTGACTCTATTTTTAGGAGTTTTGTTATATTTCTTAGCATTGGACTGATCATCTCTTACTAGGTTGCTAGCTACTGCTGCAACCCAAATTCACATATATATTTATTTATGAGAGGCAGCCTGGCCGAGTGGTCCAAGGCACTGGTGTTAGCCACCAGTCTCTTCGGAGGCGTGGGTTCAAATCTTACCGCTGGTATACGATTATGTTTGAAAGACTGGAGTGTGAAAAGACATCGAAAATGCAGTTTTTGGTGGAAAAATTTATTCTCTTTTAGAAATAATTTATTTTAGTTACAAAAGGTTTTTAACCCAATTAATTTACTTTAAAATGAGCTATTGAACAACCCTCTACGATGTTCCAGTGCCAAGCTATCTGTGGAAAAGAAAAAAAAAAAAAAGAAAAAAGAAAAAAATATCCCGTTTGGGGAGAATAACGTGGTTAAAGTCAATTTTCTTGATTTTCAAGCCAATATATTTCCCTTGCTGTTCAAGCCAAGGGAAAGAAAGTTTCCTATACAGGGGTTTCGGACAAGGCGGTTCTAATGGTGTACTTTTTGTTTTGATCTGACTCCTTTGTTAGGAACTATGGGTTTTTATATTTCTTAACATTGGACGTGATCGTCTCTTACTAGTTGCTAGCTACCGCTGCAACCCGGATTAAGTCTGATGAAGATTTAACTAATGTGTCAAAAGTAAGGTTGCAAGTCGACGATTTTGTTTTGGCCTTATTTTAATTGGTATGGTGAAATAATAATATGCATATTGCTCTTAAATCATACTTCTTTATGGTCCCATATGGTCTAGTGGCTAGGATAGTTAACTTTCACTTAACAGGCCCAGGTTCGATTCCCGGTGTGGGAAAATTTTTAACTTTATAATCTTCGAACATTTGAACCTTTTATAATTTATAATCTTTATTATAATGTCAGAACTTTTTTAATATATGGAATTTAAAGTAGTATCTCTTAAATTTAAAATTTAAAAAAGAAACTCAGTTTCCCTACCTCTTAGCTAAATATATTAACTTTATATATAAATTAATAAAGGCAAGAGGTCGTTCTTTATTATAAAAAAAACCATACTAATTTCATCAATAATAAAAAGTCTTGTCTCCTTAAGTGTCTTTCTCAAAGTAAGAAGTTTTTTCAGTGGAGAGAGGTGTGTATTTTGTGGTGTTTTCCTGATCAATAGCTAAACTTAAACAACTATGTATTGTTAAACCATTTATGCTATGTTCAGCAATACCAGTAGGTGCCATAACTACAACGGGACAATCTTCATTCTTGAACTTGTTGCAAAGTAGTCTTCTCACGACACTGATAACCCTAGATTTTCCTGTACCCCCACATCCAGATACAATCAACTTCAAAGATGTTGCACCATTGCGCTTGGTAACTGAGTCTAAAATTTTGTCAACAACTCTCTTTTGATCAATATTGAGCGACTCATAATCATTTTTCAACCTGTCTTCGGTGTCACCATTTAAAATCTGTTTGTTTGCGTCTAACAAATCCTCCATAGCATCTGCTGCTCTGTCAATGACTCCTCCCTGAATTGCATTTTCTGGGTCATCTTCAATGTTTTCATCAATATTTTCTGCCTTCAGAATTTCTTTTGCACGTTCTCGGACCCTTTCTTCAAATTCTATATCGCTTTTCCTCTTAACAACAAATTTTTCGTGGTAAGCTACCATGTCGGGATAGTTTACACTTTCAACACAGTAGGTTTCGTAGTTGCTATTTCCACTGACTACTAGTTCATTTTCATTTCTCCAAGGTTTAAACAATTTTAAAAGATCTCCATAGTAAGCATTTTTCTTCTCGTCAGTTTCAAATGGGTTTACCTTTCTGTGCTGTATGATATACGGTTTAAAAAGCCTTTTTCTGAGGTAGAAGGACCCGTCAGTTAACATCATATTATCATCAGTACCATTACGCTCCCGTTCATACCAAGACAATATAACTGAAAAAGACTGATATTTTCCATATGTTCCGGTCTTTTAGGGTAGATATCAATAACCCAGTGGGCAATGTACAAATCACTACTCTGTGGATAGTTTTTAGCAAGCTTTTCAAGCTCCTCATACCTTCTCAGTGTCCTCTTCACCTCGCTCTTTTTCGCAAGGTCAATATATCTAAATTGCCTAGAAATACTATACAATTTAGTACCAAGAAGCCTATCAGCAGCTTCAACTGCTCCAACTTGACGGGTTTTTATGGACTTCAACAAGTAGGACATAGTTCGTTGACCAAGACTTTTGCATGCATTATTTACTTCCTCCCACATTGCTTCTATTTCGACACTCTCTGCTTTTGTCATGTAATCGGTAATGTAATACGGTAATTTAGAGCCCAAATGGCCAATATATTGAACATCAATGTTTGCTTGATTAGCAATAAGTAACGCAGGAGAATAGTCATTTATATAACGCTCGTCATCTCTTCGAAGCAGATGATATATTCTTTTTCTTGGCTTTTTACGGTTTGTACCATGAGCCAAGCAGTCAAGGATGTCATATAATTCTGTTCGTTCCTTTGTAGGACGAGGAAAGCCAAACTTACAATACGTAACCCATCTTCCTCTTTTTCTCTTATACTTTCTTTGACAGTATGTATTACAGCGGTGCACTTGATGGTCTTTGACCAGTTTGTGAAGAGTTGGACTAGTCGATCTATTTGGTATTTCACAAGTTATAATACTATTGATATACTGAATCACTTCAGACGCTGTTGGTTTCCCAATAATAGGAGCATCTTCAATCCACAACACACAGTGTACATGAGGCGCACCTCGTTTCTGATACTCGATACGCCAGAAATGATCCTTAATTTTACCAAACAAAGGATTTGTCTTTGAACAAATTAGCTCATTAAATATAGGTGTCCATTTTTGGTCAAAGTGCATGGAAACTGCAATTGGATCTAGACACGTCAACTCTGCTGGGATCATTTTTGCCACACCAGGTAAGTTCTTATGGACAGTCCGTAAATAGTCAATAAATTCAGGAGAGTACCACTCAGCACATGAAACTGTCAGAAACAAAGTCGGTGGACCCAATTGCTCAATCATTGACTTTACTTTATAGGAAAGAGATTGAAAATACTGCTGAGATCCTCTGATTTTTGATTGAACAGAAAACAAAGTCGCTTCCATCTCTCCATCACGGGAATGAAGCCTGTCTATAAATTGACGAGCATTTTGATTTGGTTTCACAGTCCGCAACATATGACCAACGCTATTACACATGTAAGAGAATTCTTGCAATTGGAAGCTGTGAAAAAGAAACTGTTTGTCAAGACGAAACTTAGTATGTCTGCTAAGAAGCCTTGATTTAAAATATTCTGCATTCCTAATCCGAAATGGTCTTGCCTTGTCACGCAAGCCATATTTGCCTTTCGGGAAAAGATTTGGAAACACTTTTAGATCAAGTTCTTCCTGAAATAAGTCTTCGCTCTCACCTTTTAGTTTCTTGATTTGAAATTGGTCAGTACCAAGATCTTTCATTTGCTTAAAATCTTCAATGAAGTCTTTTGGAACCGCTGAATTGAGAGGCTGGACAGAAAAATGTTCAACCAATGTAGATTTTGCGCTTTCTGTCAGTTTCAGAAGGATTGCAGCTTCCGGTATTTCAGGTAAATTATCAACACCAACCGCTTTTTCAGCAAGACGGGCTTCAAGTATTTTTTTAAATCTTCTAGGGTGTATGCATGTATTGTTTTATAGAGACTGTTGTTCTCTCTTAACCACAACAGTGCTTCATGGACTTTTCTCAGATCTATTAGTGCAGTCCAAACATTCTTGTTGTAAGTAGGCTGACCATTGACAATGACTACAAAACTATCAATGTTAAGAAGTTTTTCAGGCTGAATATCTGCATTTGCTTGCACATCAACAGGTAGATATACTATCTCCCCTTAAGAGCGTCAACAAGTTCTGTTCTAGGTCTCTTCAATGCAGTTACTTGCCCTAATCTGACGATCGTAAGACAAGGCATTACAAATCGAATCATTGCCATTTCAAAATTATTTAAACACTTTATACATTCCGGTGTACAGTCTATATGAAGGTTATTTAATACTGACCGGACATTCTCCTGACTTTTCAACATTTTCCCAGCACAGTAATCACAGACAAAGAATGAATCTATGAAATCCTCTTTCCAACCTGTACATTGAATTAGTTGTTCTCTGCCATCTTTGGGTATGTCCTGTTGTAGGTGTTCTAAAATCGTGGCCATCATTACATCAAAACCTTTCTTATTTGAAAGGGATCTTAGACTCTTCAATTGGTATTTTGTCTTTATCTGCTCACAACTGTCACAATGCATTGTGGGGTATACATCCCTAATGTTAGCTACCTTATCAAGGCTCTCACCAAATAATTTTATTATTGTATTTTCATCCACAGAAACTCTAATATTGCTATCACCGTAAATGAAGTCTTGACTATTATTATGACAGAGTCTACTTGACACTTCTTCTATATAATGACTTAGTTCCTTGTACAAGCCCTCGACTTTTAGTAGATTAATAAGTTGTATAATCTTACATTTTGATACTGCCTTATATACGCTATTAATGAAACAGTTCAAGACAGGAAAATGTGGAGCTAGTGCCCTTAGAGAACGCAAATAGCTCTGACATCCCTCATTTGGGCTACAGTATAACGAATGCCCATGCTTTCTTGTGTCCCTGTAATTGATTTCACAAAAATCCAAGCCGCCAAGGTAGAAATTAACCACTTTGTCAGTTGAATATTTTAATGCTATATTATTTTCAAGGATATCAAAAAGAATTTGACATAATTCAATATCCGTCGGATAGAGCTTGCAGGTATCAGGGTGACATTGCCAAGTAACCTGCTGCCCAATTTTTGGTTTTGAATGTTTACTCAGATTGTTATAGGTGACTTCAGCCATCATAATTTCCTTGTCAGATCTAGTTTTAGAGCATTTTTCAATAGTTTTCTCGTACTTTTCAGGACAGTTTGTTCTACTACACAGAGAATTTTTTGCCAAATATTCAGTAGAACTAAACGAACTGTTTAAAACAGAGTTAGAAATGCTTTTTTCTTGAGTCGGTGTTCCAGGAATTTTTTCTAAATCATTAGTCTTACAAACACATTTACTAATAACCCTAACAGGCTCGTTTTCGCCATAATTGAAAAACATTGCTTTTCCTTCGCTGTTGATAGGTATGCTTGTATATATATTTTTATTGCTGCTACATAAACTGCAATTGCTCCTTCCAAAATTAATATACGAATTTTCTAAGAAGTACGCCTCCGTATATTCACTGTGTTGTCGAACATTTTCCATTGCATCTATAAACTGTTCCGCAGTTGCCAATCCATACCTTGGAAGCTTTTCGTTTTAAACTGACAACATTTCTTTTGGATATTACTATGAAGCTTTGCCAAGGAATTTCTAGCCGACTTTTCAACAGCATCCGCTCTTTCAAAGAGAACTTTAATCTGTAATTTTGAATACTTTTTGTGATCCCGATAAAACATGCGTAAAATGTTTCTCAATTTACAAAGATCAGCCTGCATTTTTGCCATATTCTTGTATTTCTGAATGTAATTTTTCCCTTTGTCCTTTTGCGTTCTTCGGTACAACCTCGCAGAGAATTTAATTTTTTCATTATAGATTTTGTCACCCCAGTAACGCTCCTTGATCTTTTGTTTGGCTGTCTCAATTTTTTGCATGTCTATAATCTTCATCATTGTGATAACACATCTTGCTGTTTTGTTTTGCTCTCTCAATTATTACTTCTCGATACGCCTGGTCGGTTGAATACCTTTGTTTTGCTCTCTCAATTATTACTTCTCGATACGCCTGGTCGGTTGAATACCTTTGTTTTGCTCTCTCAATTTTTACTTCTCGATGCGCCTGGTCGGTTGAATACCTTTGTTTTGCTCTCTCAATTATTACTTCTCGATGCGCCTGGTCGGTTTGAATACCTTTGCTTTTCTCTTTTCAAGATACTATCTCTGTTGTTTGTGTAGTACTGTTTTTTCAAATTGCGTATAGCTTGCTTCGATCTAACCATTATTCTAATCAAGAATTTACATCTGTGTCGTTCTTAAGTAGTAATTATGACGTCACGGCGTAATGATTTTATTGACGTCAAGGCGCAATGATATTATTTCATGACGTCATCAGAAACAACAATATAATTTCGTGTTTTTCTATTCACTTCATAGCTCTAATATAAAGCTACGACATTCATTATTTATCTAGTAGGGTTTCAGACAAGGTAGTTCTAATGATGTACTTTTGTTTTGATCTTACTCTATTTTTAGGACTTTTGTTATATTTCTTAGCATGGGACTGATCGTCTCTTACTAGGTTGCTAGCTACTGCTGCAACCCAAATTCACATATATATTTATTTATGAGAGGCAGCCTGGCCGAGTGGTCCAAGACACTGGTGTTAGCCACCAGTCTCTTCGGAGGCGTGGGTTCAAATCTTACCGCTGGTATACGATTATGTTTGAAAGACTGCAGTGTGAAAACACATCAAAAATGCAGTTTTTGGTGGAAAAATTTATTCTCTTTTAGAAATAATTTATTTTAGTTACTATAGATTTTTAACCAAATTAATTTCCTTTAAAATGAGCTATTGAACAACCCTCTACGATGTTCCATTGCCAAGCTATCTGTGGAAAAGAAAAAGAAAAAAAAAAAAGAAAAAAATATCCCGTTTGGGGAGAATAACGTGGTTAAAGTCAATTTTCTTGATTTTCAAGCCAATATATTTCCCTTGCTGTTCAAGCCAAGGGACAGAAAGTTTCCTATACAGGGGTTTCGGACAAGGCGGTTCTAATGGTGTACTTTTTGTTTTGATCTGACTCCTTTGTTAGGAACTATGGGTTTTTATATTTCTTAACATTGGACGTGATCGTCTCTTACTAGGTTGCTAGCTATCGCTGCAACCCGGATTATGACGTCACGGCGTAATGATTTTATTTCATGATGGCGTCATATCGCAATGATATTATTTCATGACGTCTTCAGAAACAACAATATAATTTCGTGATTTTCTATTCACGTCATAGCTCTAATATAAAACTATGACGACATTCATTATTTATCTAGTAGGGTTTCAGACAAGGTAATTCTAATGATGTACTTTTGTTTGATTTGACTCTATTTTTAGGAGTTTTGTTATATTTCTTATCCTTGGACTGATCGTCTCTTACTAGATTGCTAGCTACTGCTGCAACCCAGATTCACATATATAGTTATTTATGAGAGGCAGCCTGGCCGAGTGGTCCAGGCACTGGTGTTAGCCACCAGTCTCTTCGGAGGCGTGGGTTCAAATCTTACCGCTGGTATACGATTATGTTTGAAAGACTGCAGTGTGAAAAGACATCAAAAATGCAGTTTTTGGTGGAAAATTTTTTCTCTTTTAGAAATAATTTATTTTAGTTACAAAAGTTTTTAACCCAATTAATTTACTTTAAAATGAGCTATTGAACAACCCTCTACGATGTTCCAGTGCCAAGCTATCTGTCGAAAAGAAAAAAAGAAAAAAATATCCCGTTTAGGCAGAATGTTGTAGTAGCTGCCACTTTTCTTGATTTTCAAGCCAATATATTTCCCTTGCTGTTCAAGCCAAGGGACAGAAAGTTTCCTATACAGGGGTTTCGGACAAGGCGGTTCTAATGGTGTACTT
This sequence comes from Artemia sinica, assembly GCA_027921565.1. Classification (NCBI taxonomy): domain Eukaryota; kingdom Metazoa; phylum Arthropoda; class Branchiopoda; order Anostraca; family Artemiidae; genus Artemia; species Artemia sinica. The sequence continues at coordinate 1,435,434 of JAPEVW010000049.1, read as the reverse complement.
TTTGTTTTGATCTGACTCCTTTGTTAGGAACTATGGGTTTTTATATTTCTTAACATTGGACGTGATCGTCTCTTACTAGGTTGCTAGCTACCGCTGCAACCCGGAGGTTGCTAGCTACCGCTGCAACCCGAAAAGCCAAAGCCGTGGAAAAAACTTTTTGAGGTAAAGATGAACAAAAATGTGCAATGAAATCAATAGTTTGGAAAACCAGGCACAGCGATATCTAGCCACAAAAACGATATAAATAGGTCAGAAATTTAAGAAAGAATTCGTATTTTTCACAGGGCGGTTGTATCGAACTTGGTGTGGCGTCATGACATCAAGAAAAGGCTCAAATTATGTGCGGTTAGAAGACAAGTGACAGTGAGAATTCATATATAGAAGCGTAACGCTGTATCCGAACTTATACTCCAAGAAAATCATCAAGAACCCTCCTGGTCCTGAAATAGAGCTTAGACACTTTGGAACGCTCAAAGTTACCGATTTCTATTGCCCTTTAGAACAAGGGCATCTGGAACAAGGGATTCTACATCAGTATGAGTCATTTTTGGCGAAACCTGTTTCAGGAGGGCAATAAATAGTTTCTCTTTGAGCATGGCAGCAACCTCATGCTTACTAGGTTTCATTTTCTCAACAATCTTCTCAGCAGATGATTTAGATTTGACATACAGTTTCTATTCCTGTTTCAACTTTCTTAGCTCACTGATTTCCGCTGAGTCGGGGCAAATGTTGTTCAAAAACTGCTTACGAGCATTTGGGTTCTCGAGATATTTTGGTATTTTGAGAACAACAGCATAAGATGGCTGGGGATTTACAATTACTAGATAGGCAAGGTCTTGTACTCTAGTCGCCGCTGGGCAACATAGGCTCCGCGCTTTAGTTGTAGACACAAAGCTTTTAAATATAAACCGTTTAGCATTTAAGCTAAAATTAGGGAGTTTTGTTTTTAAATGTTTATAGCAATAGGCTTGAATCTTTTCAAACCTCTCGTTTGGCTATTAATTATTTTTTCTTAATTTGTCAGATTCTTTTTCGATTTCTTTTTTTGAGAGTATCACTACTTTAGGATATATGATTGAGAATGTCTTATGATAAAGTTTTAGGTTTTTCATCCACTTTATTTTATTTTATTGTAGAAGTTGCAGATACATCATCAAGTAATGCCAATGCACTTATGGAAGCTTCAAATTCTGATATTGGCTTGCATAAGAAAAAGTTCAGAAAAGGCTATGAATGCAATATATGCCATAAACGATTTCCTTTCAATTCACAATTGGAATCACATCAAAGAGTTCATACGGGAGAAAAACCGTATAAATGTGATTTGTGCAAAAAGTGTTTTACTCAATCCAGCAGTTTGAAACTTCATCAAAGAGTTCATACGGGAGAAAAACCGTATAAATGTGATTTGTGCAAAAAGTGTTTTGCTCAATCAAGCAATTTGAATCTTCATCAAAGAGTTCATACGAGAGAAAAAACTGTTTATGTGTGGTGTATGCCAGAAGAGCTTTACTCACATGGGCAGTTTGAAAGAACATCAACGACTGCATACAGGTGATAAACCTTTTAAATGTGATTTGTGCAAAAAGTGTTTTACTCAATCAAACCATTTGAAACAACATCAAAGACTGCATACAGGTGAGAAAACCGTTTAAATGTGATTTTTGCAAAAAGTGTTTTACTCAATCAAGCAGTTTGTATTGTCACCAAAGAGTGCATACACGCGAAAGAGAATGCGAGAGAATTCAATTCAAAAATTAAATTTAAGGTTTTTCCTAGAGAAAAAATAAGCAAATTTAAACCTCTGTATTATATATGAGTATTTGTTTTTGAGGTCCATAACTGAGACACCTGTTTAATTGGGGTTATTTAGACACTCAAAGGCACCGAACTAGAAAACCCTTCTAGATATTTCACTTGTTTTGAAGCTTTCTCACCCCTAAACTATTCCTTCTTCTGGTCTGTTTTAATTGTACCCTTCCTCTGATTGTGCCACTGACTTTTTTAGTCATAATTGCGTTTGAAGTGTAATAGATTGCTTTGTGTGCTTGCAAGGGAACCATTTTTTAGGTTATTCATTACAAGAATATATTTTGAAATATATCAACGATTTTGTATTTTAACTATTATCTTTTTTTTCAATTAAGTTACAGGCCATTGAGTATTGTTAGTTATGGCATTGTCTTATTTATTTGTTATTATGTTTATCTGATTGAAAATTTTGCTACTGGATCACCATGTATCCTGTATATGAGTCTTTTAGCTTCTTCATAAAAAAAAAATCAGCTTGATGGACTTGCCTTGGCAAAGGCTAGCAACAACACTGCCAAAATTAACCCTGAAGGTTGCCTGCAATTTGCTTTCCTTGTACTCTACTCAATAGTTTATTTGTTTTAAACTCATTAAATGATTTGTTCATCTTGGGGAATACTTTTGCTTATTTTTTTGGAACTAATCGAAAACTTGAACGCTGACAAAAAAACTGTATATTTCAAAAAACTCATATAAACTGTATATTTCAATTTATTCTTTTTACAGTGTTTATCTTTCTTTATTTCGTGAATTTCCAGGTATATTCTTTAAATTAATTAACAAAATTTCCTAGTTTAGTTGTTTGACATCAAAACAGGCTTACAAGACAAAATATTTACTTGGATATACTTGGAAATTTTTTTGGATTCAGATTTTTACTTGGCAGTGTTTAGAGAAAAGGATCCATAGAAACGCGGTTTTACCAACAATTATCACTCCGGCGGGTATCTGCTAATAGGTCTTATTATGGGATCGGTCATTAAAACAAAAGTTGTCCAGTAAAACTAAGAAAAAAGGCCAAACACTTCATTTTGAGCAATAGAAATGTTTTGATACCGAAACGCATAGGAAAATTTGCTTAATAACATTACCAAAATTATGATATGCAGAAATATGCCTTTTTCTTGGGAAAAGGGGTGGGGGCATCCTGAGCTTAAAGTTTTGCAACATTTCCTGGGTTGAAAGGTCATTTCCTATAATTGAGTCCTAGGAGATCGAAAATGACATCAAAACTGAAAAATTGTATCACTTAGTACCCTAAACGACCTTTTAAGCCACCGAATACTGCACTAATTAAGATACTGATTTTTCATCTTCCTCTGACCTTGCTGGGGTGGAAATGGGGTACTAAGCGATAGAATTTTATAATTCTGATGCTATTTTTCGTCTCCAAACACTCGAAATAATAGAAAATGAACTTTCAATTATATATTTTTTCTTCAATTATGTACTATATTATTATTTTATCGTAAATGCTATTTTTATCCCTTCTTGCCTCGCCTAAGAGAAAAATGGGGTAGTAGGTGATGGAATTTTTCAGTTCTGATGTCATTTTTGGTCTCCCCAGACTACACTTAACAGGAAGCGACTTTCAATCCACCAAATATTGCACAAATGTACATTCTGATATTTCATCCTCTCAGAACTTGCTTAGATGTAAATGGGGCATTAATAGCTGATATTTTTTAATTCTGATATCATTTTCGGTCTTTCTAACTTCTTGTTATTTATGGGGAATACAAACATTGGTTTATCCAAACGATAAGTGGCAGCAAATGGGGTTACAAGACATGTGACGATGAGAATCAAAAATGAAAATGAAGAACAAAAAATATATATATTATATATATATATATATTATATTATATATATTTATTATATATATATATATATATATATATATATATATATATATATATATATATATATATATATATATATATATATATATATATATATATATATATATATATATATATATATATATATATATATATATATATATATATATATATATATATATATATATATATATATATATATATATATATATATATATATATATATATATATATATATATATATATATATATATTCTTGCATAAAAAAAAAACAATCTAGATAGGTCAGAAGTCTGAGAAAATTCGTTAAGAGCCTTAATTTTGGAACAAATAATTATGTATATGACAGTCATATTTATGAATACATTCGAAAAGCATACATACATCATATTTGCTTCAGTAGTTGTTGTATCGTTTTTAGTGTCTATGATACAGGCAAAATAACATAAGAAACAAATGATTGCTAAGATATATGTAAACTGCAAAAATGTTAATGGTGTTTCATCAAAAATTAAATTTTTTTTCTTTTAAAATTTTTAACAGGAAGCGACTTTCAATCCACCAAATATTCCACAAATGTACATTCTGATATTTCATCCTCTCTGAACTTGCCTAGGTGTAAAATGTGCATTAATAGCTGATATTTTTAAATTCTGATATCATTTACGGTCTTTCTAACTTCTTGTTATTTATGGGGAATACAAACATTGGTTTATCAAAATGATAAGTGGCAGCAAATGGGGCTACAAGACATGTGACGATGAGAATCAAAAATGAAAATGAAAAACAAAAAATATATCTATTATATATATTTATATATATATATATATATATATATATATATATATATATATATATATATATATATATATATATATATATATATATATATATATATATATATATATATATATATATATATATATATATATATATATATATATATATATATATATATATATATATATATATATATATATATATATATATATATATATATATATATATATATATAATATATATATATATATATATATATATATATATATATATATATATATATATATATATATATATATATATATATATATATATATATATATATATATATATATATATATATATATATATCTTTATATCTCAAAAATATTCTATATATATATATATTTTTTGGAAAAATGGTATCTTGGGATATATCTTGCATATAAAAAAATACAATCTAGATATATATATAATATATATATATTATATATTCGTTATATAAATATAAATTAATTTTCATATATATTTAAATAAATTATATATGTTTTCTCAAAAACTTCTACATATTTTTTTGAAAATTGGTATCTTGGGATATTCTTGCATAAAAAAAAAAACAATCTAGATAGGTCAGAAGTCTGAAAAAATTCGTTAAGAGCCTTAATTTTCGAACAAATAATTATGTATATGACAGTCATATTTATGAATACATTCGAAAAGCATACATACATCATATTTGCTTCAGTAGTTTTGTTGTATCGTTTTTAGTGTCTATGATGCAGGCAAAATAACATAAGAAACAAATGATTGCTAAGATATATGTAAACTGCAGAAATGTTAATGGTGTTTCATCAAAAAATTAAAATTTTTTTCTTGAAACTAGAAAAATACCAGAAAATTTTAAAAGAAGTTTTAATTTCTATTAGATTAAATCCACTTATAGTGAAATACGACAGAATAAAAACCAGTAAGCTTACAGTTTTCAACACAACAAAATGACCTTAATGAAATCGAATTATTGGAATTCTATCTATGACGAATGAAAAATTACAAAGGAACATGGCTCAGTATAAAATAACAAGTGTAATTAGTCTATTTACAAAATACGTTTGAAGCCTTTTGTATGAGAATCCATATATAGAAGCGTGCCGGAGCCCGACGACTAAGCCTCCGGAATCCCGGTTATATATATATATATATATATATATATATATATATATATATATATATATATATATATATATATATATATATATATATATATATATATATATATATATATATATATATATATATATATATATATATATATATATATATATATATATATATATATATATATATATATATATATATATATATATATATATATATATATATATATATATATATATTTATATATATATATATATATATATATATATATATATATATATATATATATATATATATATATATATATATATATATATATATATATATATATATATATATATATATATATATATATATATATATATATATATATATATATATATATATATATATATATATATATATATATATATATATATATATATATATATATATATATATATATATATATATATATATATATATTATATATATATATATATATATATATATATATATATATATATATATATATATATATATATATATATATATATATATATATATATATATATATATATATATATATATATATATATATATATATATATATATATATATATATATATATATATATATATATATATATATATATATATATCTATATATAATATATATATATATATATATATATATCATATATATATATATATATATATATATATATATATATATATATATATATATATATATATATATATATATATATATATATATATATATATATATATATAGATATATATATTATATATACTATATATATATAATAGATATATTATTATATGTTCAGTTATTATATATTTATATATTATATATATTATAAATACATATTTTTTATATATTAGGTCGCCGATCGAAGTGCTTGTGAAAATTACTCATATATTAACCGAATATTTTTTTCGTAAGCTTATTATTTCAGATATACAAACAGTGCTCTTTTCCTTACTGGGTTTTTCACATTTTACTGTCTAGGTTGTTCAGGGTATGAATTTACATTTCTCAGATACCGTCCTTTTGATCTTTTCTCATTGGGTTACAACCACCTGATTTTGAGCAATTGTTAATTTCCTTAATTTATCCTCTAGGTATCATAAAAGTGCTGAAAGCGTAATAGACTCATTATCGCTGGTTATTTGTACATAGCCATGTCTCTTGTGTAAATTTCTTTGCGTCATAGATTCTAAAAATGATACAAACCACCCCTCCCATGATTAATGTAAAACCTCTGATAGACGCAGTACTTTGATACATTATATTCTGCATGTTTTATGTATTTTTTTCTCGAAAAAAGTCTGTATTTTCCTTGGAGAATTGGCATTCAAGTTTCTTTGGCCTAAAAAAAGATCTATACACGTCACGAGTTCGAAAAAATCGTGAGCCTTTTAAGAAAAAATCCTTGGAAGACGTATACCGAACAGTCATTTCAAGAAATCGATTGAACTCTTACGTCAAGTTACTTTTGAGACACATTTCCTGAGCATCGATATGTCTTATCTGCCTCAGTAGTGGTTGTATTGTTTTTACGTCTATGATGCATGCTAAAATTAGAGAAGAAAACATATGATTGACAAGAAAATCACATGAACGACGTCATAATTATGAACAATTTCAAGAAAATAAATTAATCATTACTGCATCGTTTTTTTTTTATATCTATGACGCATGCAACATTACAAAAGTAGCATAGCTGTTGGGACCTTTGGCTATTTTTTATCTGAAAAATGCCTTTTTTTGTAAATTCACCTTATTTCATCCTCAATGTCTAAACTCTGGACCGATCTGTTACCACGGACGACGCCCTGAAGGAATTTTCTAATTAATTCAAGCCAAAAAGAATAGAAGGCTGTGACTCATACATCTACAAAAGATGCCGGGTAATTTAGTTTTGATTCAGTCAGAGGTTATTGTTGTTGTTGTTGTTGTTATTTGGGGTTTGATGCGTTCGACGTATAGTCAGAGGTTAAGAGTAGCGTGCGCAGGGGTGTGTCTCAAAAGTCTTGATTAATTGTAAGAGTTTCTTTTAAAGTTCTTGTAATGAGTGTTTCGGTATTTAGCTTTTACCGGCCACCAGTAATATAGTGGTAAAATAGGCCACATGCCACCAGTAATATAGTGGTAAGCTACAATGCCCAATATTGGCGTAGTAAATGTACGGGTGTCACCACTTATTGGAAGGGAAAGCCCCGGCCCAAATTATAATGTGATGCCTGCGTCTATCACACCGGTTCTGCAAATATCGGGTTTGGTACTACCCTGTTTACACTATACCCTGTCCCAGGGTATGATAACGCGATCGAGTGGTCAAATGGCCACTTTCTAAAGCCAAATGTACCCGCCCTTGGGATACCATTAGAAATCTCTAACTCTCTCCTTGGAGGTTACTAACCCCCCTGTCAATATAATAATGACGGTATCTCGTAACTCAATTCCTACCCTGCCTGGGTTCCGGGAAAATTAGTGGACAGTTTGTAGAAAATACCTTACTTGTATTCTTCCAACGGTCACTTATAATAAAAAAAAAATATGTTTCCCCGAACGGGGTCTAAATGCAGGCTAACTCACAAATAATATTCTTTACAGCAACTGTTCATAGGGGTGGACCTTCGCTTGGCCCAGCCAATCCTCTCAATCCCCATTCAAAACTAATTCTACTTTCTTAGCTTTATTATTCAATGACTCAAACCAGGAAGTCCAAATTATAATTTAGTTCAAAGCTTACTTATTGCAAACAACTATTGCTTAGCAACGAGACTTTTAAATTTTCATTGAAAAATTTATACTATAGGCAAATCTAAGCAAATGTCATTACGGAACAAAACCAGGTCATTTATCTGGAAAGAAAAGAAACAGGGGTGGAACTCCAACACCTCCCCCCGTAAGATAAATGACCCCCCACGCGCTACCTTGGTCCACCCTTACAAACATATACACATAACTTCAACTTTCCAAAATCCATTTGCCTTCTCTCTTCCACCAGTGTCTTTGCTACTACTTCCGCCGCTTGGCTCTGGATCGGTCGTCATCAACACGTCTCTACTGTAGGACCACCATGGTCTAGATCGTATAGCATCCGCATTAGGTTTTGAAAGTTCAAGTCCCCAAGATTCGTAGACAATGATTGTGCGCAGCACAATCAAAACAAAAAATTTTCTCGCTCTCACGAATTTACATTTGAGAGGAGCAGAGAATCAGTTTCTGGCACATATGATGATGCCAGCCATCATGAAAAATTGGCTGTACTAGCCTCTTAATTTCCATCCGTGGAAACAACCCCACATCTCAATAAAAAAGTAAATTGCCCCTTGGCATAATTTCAAATAATCTAAGGCCGAAAATGAAAAGGCCTGTTAAAACGATAAGGGTACTGGAAATGGATTAAAATTTTGAGCGAACCATGAATCCCCTTTTTTCTGGGTTCCCTTCCCTGGGATAATTAAATGAAGAATATGCGTTGATGCTAATTGAAGATGAAACTTAGATACATCTCCCACTGAATACAATTTGCCGGAAATAATTGTCGGTTCCCATGAAGAGTAAAAAGTATGAATAAGTTTACTGGACAAATGTTTGGGTGAAATATGAAGTGACTGGGAGAGAGTATCCCCCACGGACTCCAGATCAGAGAGGCAAAATCTCGGTAAAGGGATCACAACTTGTCCGCCATTTGTGCATTGAGTAAAACGGTTATCTTTCGCGATTTCCCGCAGGGGATCTTCCCCAAGGGATTCTTCCCCCTCATAAAAGATCGACATATCTTTTGAGTTGATAATACTAATCTCAGATTCCTTTCCAATTTTTATCAATCCGACTCTATATACAATATCTCCCAATTTTCCCCCAACCCGTTGTAGGTCATTCATCTCTATTTTGTAACCATCTTGTTTTATTCCCCATTGGTCTTGGACCTCTTTTTTCCCCCTATTATTTATGTTATCAAGGCACAGCGCATCCAACATTTTATTTTTCTCCCTATTATTTATGTTATCAAGGCACAGCCCATCCAACATTTTTTTGTTTTTCGGAATTTCAGGCTGAATCTCTCAAATTTTGTCTCGTTTTTGCATTCCTCTTTTCATCTCTACTTTTCTCAATTTTGTCATTAAATCATTAAATCTGATTTGGGCCCAGTGTCCACCTTTGACTGCATTACTTCATTGTAGCTCTGTTTAATATCTCTTTTCTCTCTCTTAGTTTTCTTTTCTTTTGTAGTAGCATTAAATAAATCGTCATGAAATCTGAATTGGACTCCAGTGTCCACTATCTTTGACTACATTTCTTTATTGTAGTTCCGTCATGCATCTTTTTTCTCTCTTTTAGTCTTCTTTACTTTTACCGCAGAAACAAATATTTCGTCATCAAATGGGAACTGAACTCCGACATTTGGTTTTTCATATTGTACTAAAATTTCTCAAAATCTACGAGGAAAACCGCGTACAATAAATTTTGTCTCCTTTTTCTCTGGTGCGATCAGTGTTTTATTTTGGCCTGTACTTGTTAGCCTCCATATTCATTATAAGTGTTCTCAAGTTTCCTATTTTCTGCAAATTTTTCTGAAAAATCATTGTCGTGCGTCTTATTTTCAATATTTTGAGTTCTTTTTACTTCTGCATCCCATTTTTGTGGATTATCAACATTTTGAACACGCGTATCAAGTATTTTGTTTTCCGACAGGGTGGCGCAGCCTCCCAATTTGTTTTATGGGCCGGTCCACCTCCCTCCGCAGTCAGCGAAGTTGTATATTTTCTCGTAAAAGTTTTTAATGTTTGGTAATTTTCATTTTCTCGCAATTGATCCTTAGACAAATTATTATGGCTATCTGACGGCCTATAAGTAACTTGTGGTAAAACTTCACTTTGCGAATTTCCCCAACGAGTTTTCATTAGTCTGTCAATGGTTTTTGAAATATCCTGGTAATATTTTTTATCGGCTTCCCTACGGACCTGTCTTTCTTCCTTTCTTTCTCTTTTACCTGTATGTTTCCTATCTCTGTATGTTTCCTATCTTCCTCCTCTTTTTGCTCTCTGGCTTTTCTTTCAGCCTTCATACGTTCTTGTCTTTCCTCTTCTATTTCCTCTTCTACTATTTTATGTAAAGTAGAGGGGTATACTTTTCGCGGTCTAGAATTTTTCTTAATTAATAGAAGAACCCAGCCAATAATTTCCATCTGAAATTTGTCAACCCTCTTATTTAACTCTTCGTAGGGTTGAAAATTTTCTCTAAGTGCTGTTTTGTACGCCTCGTAAGCAATGTACGCCTCGTAAAAAACCCTATCCAATTCTTTATATAGATCCTCAATAATCTGTTGACGTTTAAGAACAATCTTTCTATCCTCCATCCCTTCTCTTAAAATGTCAATATGACTCTGAATCATTTCAACAATTTCCGACCGTTCTTTTTCGCTTTCCTTAACAATTTCTTCATATATTTGTAAGTGCTTTTTATCGGCCTCCGTAAGGATTTTGAAAGCAATATCTTCTGCCTTGCTAGCTCCGTTGAATTCTGCTACTCTTATAAAAAAAACCCCATATTGCTATGACTAATGTCTTTAGACAAGAATCTTTTTAGAAACTCCTGGTTGCTAAATATCTTAGAACGACTATTTAATCTAGAGCTAGCTTTTTAAGGTTAGTTAGTCTCCATACATCCGGAAACCAGGAAGTTTTCGGTTGATCTCTCTCAAAAGCCCCCAATAGGGCCTTTTCTCCTCTCTGCTTCTTTTCTACGTTTTCTTTTTCCCCTGTCTCTTTCTTTATAGGCTACTCTAGCTCTTTCGTCCTCTTTTCTATTCTTTCTAATTTCATCTTTCTCAGCCTGCATTTTTTCTTATATTCTCGGTGCTCTCTCAATGGCCTCCATATTAGCCTTTCTTTCTATTTATTACTTTTTCTATGGGCTTCACTCGCCCTTCTCGGTCATGAGTTAATCTCATCTCTGTCCGACATAATTTCAAAATTCAGTTAACTTCAAATTACCTCTTCACTCTAAATGAAAATTCTCTCACCCATGTAACTTCCGGTCTCTCGCGAAAAATTGCCGCGTGTCAATTAGCCTTATATTCTTGCACACTAATTAGTTGCGCGATATATTGATTCGTAAATTTTTCAATTATGATCTAACAAGGCACAGCCCATAATAGATCTTCATAATTCTATTAATTGATTCTGTATTTTTTTTTCTTGTAATCACAATAGTCTACTCTTGTAGGCTAAATTACTTGTCTATTCGAAAACGCGGAATTCATTTGCTATCAAGTTTACTGATAGGACCTTTTCTTGCTGCCACCAATGTTCGTGGTATTTAGCCATCAAGGTTATACCGTTAGGCCACGATGCCACCAGTAATATAGTGGTAAGATACAATGCCCAATACTGGCGTGGTAATGTACGGGTGTCACCACTTATTGAAGGGGAAAGCCCCGGCCCCAAATTATAATGTTGTGCCCGGGTCTACCACACCGGTTCTGCAAATATCTGGTTTGGTACTACCCTATTTATAGTTTACCCTGTCCCAGGGTATGATAACGCGATCGAGTGGTCAAATGGCCACTTTCTAAAGCCAAATGTACCCGCCCTTGGGATACCACTAGAAATCTCTTACTCTCTACATGGAGGTAACAAGTTTAGCAACGAGACTTTAAAATTTTTATTGAAAATTATACTATAGGCAAATCTAAGCAAATGTAATTACGGAACAAAACCAGGTCATTTATCTGAAAAGAAAAGAAACAGGGGTGGAACCCCAACACTGAGTTTGAAGTGAATAGTAAGCTTTGTTTTATTTTCTACATTTGACTTTTTGATTTGCCTAGGTAGCTTCTGAAGCCTAGATATAGGTTGATATTAGATTGGCTTGGTATAGGAAGAGAATCCTGTACTAAGCGAGAGATTTTTCCCCGAAATAAAGAAATAGAATTGGGGGGAGACTAGTGCTTGTGGCGTCTGGGGCCAATTAGTTTGCCAATTTTATACCACGGAGGAAGTACACTTGTCAGAACCCTAACGGTTGTGGAAACCTCCAGAGACGGGACACGTAAAAATCCGTGGCGCTTGGAGGTTACCCCGGCCCCTGAGGTACTGCCAGGTTACTCTGGTGGTATTGGAGAGCTACCAATAGTGGTGGAGGAAGAGTAGAATCCCCTCCTTATCTACAACAGCTAAGTATAAAATACATGCTGTAATCGGACGATTTATAAAAGCTGTTTTAAGCAACTTAATGCTTAGAGAACAAATGAACAGCCTAGACCATCAAAATATGACAACACCAATCTGAGCAGGTAAGGTGAAAGGTATTGAAAAGCATATTTTATGAAGTAATGTTAAGTGATAATGAAAACAAAGGAAATATGAAGTTAGAATATTTGCGTCAGTAGCAGTTACAATGCGTCAAAAACAAAAGTGTAGAACAAAGAAAAATCCGGTTCGAAAATAGTGGCAGCAAGAATTAAAACGAGTCAAAAACGAAAGTGAAAAAAATATGCTGTAACAAGTTATGCGACAACGAGAAAATAGAACGAATTATAAATGAATATGAAGAACAACGAAATATGTGGTTAAAAAATATGCCATGGCATGTACAAAAAATATGCGGTTAAAAGATAAGTGGCAGCAAGAATGACAAGCGATAGCGAGAAAGCTAGTATCAGAAAGTGTCAAAATGAGGTGAAGAACAAAGAATTGTGCTCTTAGAAGAAAAGCGACAGCGAAAATAAGAACGAGTTAAAAATGAAAGTGAAGAAAAAAGAAATATTACGTTAGAAGAACATCGCCATCAAATTCTTGGACGCCAACAATATTTTGGGCAAATCCTAGTATAAACTATCCGACATTTTCAGAGCCTCTTTACCTGACTGTGTTGCAGTACATATTAAAACGCGGGATTTCACATATATTCATAACTCTGGTTCTACCAGCAACATTGACCATGTACTGTCAACCTTAAAGTTGAGCAGTTCAGTCCAAGTTTACTCTGATCATGTTGTGAGTGACCATCTTGGCCTAAACTTCAGAGTTCCGTTTAGCCAAACTTCGATCCGAAACACCGGTGGTATGTTTTACACAAAGCCTGAGTGGCGTAAGATAAACTATGAAGTATATGTAGAAACTTGCGACAACATCTTGAACAAAATCAAAGTGCCCTTCCATCTACTGATGCACGGTGCGAAAGACCCAACCGCTTTAGATATATAGTGTTCGGAAATCATCCATGCTATGAAAGTTGCAGAATCGGCTGCCGTGCCAAATTGTCGAGTGCGAAAAGGAACTCGTCGGCTGGGTCGGGATGAGTGTCCGTCAATCAAAGTCGCAAAACGACTCGCAAAGCTATGGTATCATTTATGGCGTGAATCAAATAAGCCTAGGTCAGGTATTTTACATAACTTGTTTCGTTCTACAAAAAGAGACTAGTTTGCTAGTCGAAAATCTCAAAAACGAACGAAGCAGAAAGAGCATCAAGTGACGCTTTAATTAATCCGCAGCCTAAGGCATTGGCTACGAACATTAGTGAAGATGTATGGTCAAAACTTTATTCATCCGTTTTTGGATCTAAAGATCCGGGTCTTGAAAGTGCTAGTGAGTCCAAACTGAAAAGTAAACTAGAACCTCTGCTTCAAAAGAGAAATTCGTTTGTAGTTAAGAAAGCTGATGTTAAGGTTGCTATTAAACAGCTGAAGAGAAAGAAAGCTCCTGGATTTGACACAACTCGTCTGAACATCTGTCTAATGGTTCTATAACTGCTATTAGAACATCTAACACTCATGTATCAAATGTGCATAGATTCTGCAGTAGTCCCGAAATCTTTTTGTGCAGGTGTTTCGATTAATATCCCGAAAAAGGGTGAAAACCCAAATGAATGTTCTGGTTATCGTCCAATTACAGTATCTACAACCCTCAGCAAATTTTTAGAATTGTTTTGCCGGAAATAGTGTCAAAATGCCCTTTGGATTACCGTCAGATTGGGTTCCGTCGAAATCTGAGCTGTGCATTGCCTCATCGGGTTTTGAAGCGTCTTATCTCGAAAGCAGGAAGTTCGGGGAGCCCCCTCTTTGTGTGTAGTGTCAATGTATTGTCTGCCTTCGACTCGGTAATTCAAACCCAGGTTTTTATTAATTTGTAGGAAAATGGTATTAACGCTTATGTAGTAGCTTGCCTTTCTTATTGGTATCGATATTCATTTATCTGGGTTAAACTGGGTCAAGAATTATCTAGTCCTATAAGTCTTCTCTTTTCTTTTTTTTCCTTCTTTGCTTTTTAGAGGGCTTCGACAGGGATCAATTCTTAGTCCGGTGATGTTCAATGTTCTTACTTCGTCAGTAACAAAGCGTATATATGGAGGGTTCTTCCGAGGACTTCGTGATTTAGTTTATTATGTTACGCTGATGATGTGCTTATGATAAGTAGTCACTTTGCAAGCCTTCAGGGTAACCTCAACCAGCTGATTGGTGGGTACAATGGCTTAGGTCTCAAAGTGAATGCCCAAAAGACAGAGTTCATGGTTATTTATCTGCGGTTGCCTTCGCGTAGTCTAATATCTAGAATTAAGCCTTATGTCATCATTAATGGAACGAAAATATTTTCGGTGCATCAATTTAAGTACCTTGGTGTTACGTATGGCTCTAGCATCATCAGTTCCAGGACCCTGATTATCGAAAATGTATCTACTCAATTCGAGTTAGTTATGCTAAGTTAGCAGCACTCAAGTATAGTTACAATAGAAAAGTGCTATCACGACTTTATTCAGCGGTTGCATTGCCACATCTTATATATATCTCACCGCTATGGGATTGGTTAACAGCAACAGAAAAAATGAAACTTATATCAGTTTATTGCAAGTATCGGAAATTTTTGCTGCGTTTACAGTTACATGAACGTAACACTTGTGTCCTGAGCTCGTATAAGTTGCGTTACCCGACTGAAGTTCTGCCAGATCTGGATAATCAGGCTAGAAAAAGATCATTCGAAAAATTATCCGAGTTATTGCCGGTGCACACCCTTTATGACTGTGCTGATTAGTTAGTGTGGTATTATAGTGTGTATGATTTTGATTGTTGTAGTTTCTTTGCTGTTTCCTTTTTCTCTCTTTTTACTCTGCTTGTCATTTTTTGTTCATGAGCGGAGACAAATAAATTATTATTATTCTTATATGCCAAGTGCCGGGACCCGGCCTCGAAATCGGCTGCATAGTTTTTTCTCAAAACTGGCACATTGGTATTTCTGGCTATAGAAATGATCTAAACAGGTCACAACTTTAAGGAAGATTTCGTATTTTTTCCCAGGGTAGTTGTATCGAACAAATGGTGTTTTATCCATATATATATATATTCCTATATATATATATATATATATATATATATATATATATATATATATATATATATATATATATATATATATATATATATATATATATATATATATATATATATATATATATATATATATATATATATATAGATATATATTATATATATATATATATATATATATAGATATATATATATATATATATATATATATATAGATATATATATATATATATATATATATATATATATATATATATATATTAGTTATTTATTATTCTCGAAAACGGCTCCATATTTTATTTTGGTATTTTCTGGCCTTAAAAAACGATCCATGTAGGTCACCAGTTTGACAAAACTCGTTAAGAGCCTTTAATTTTGGGAAAATAAAATCCCATTACGTTATATCTATGAATTCATTTGAAGCAGTTACATACTGTTAGAATACTTTTATCAGTGAATTTCACAATGCGTCAAAAACAAAAAGTGAAGAACAAAGAAATATGCGGTTACAAGTCTTGCGACAACGAGAAGTGGAAGGAATTAAAAATGAAAGTGAAAAAGCAAAGAAATATTTGGTTAAAAGATAAGCGGCAGCCAGAACTACAAGCGATAGCAAAAAAGAAAGTATCACCACGTGGTTTTTTTTTATTTGTCCGTTGTTGTTTTGCTCAAAATATCAGCAAAGAAAGACAAACCGTTTGACCTGCTTTGATCTAAATTTTAATTAATACAAGTTCAAGTTTTCCTTCTTTTATTTTTCTTAACAGGAATATTTTTTACTATTTGAATTGGAAAATCTGTAAATAAAAATTCAGGAGTATTAGCTTTATAATTCTCATAGCAATATACTTGAATATGTTCAAGTCTCTTTTTTTGCCATTTTTTTTTCTTAATTTGTCTGATGTTTTTTCTGATTTTTTTTTTTGTTCTTTTTTTGGCGGGCATCACTACTTTATGAAATATGATTGAGACTGTCTTATAGCTTTTTTATTTTTTTTTTTCATCTTCTTTTTTTTATTTTACTTTAGGAGATGCAGAGGGAGTAGGGCTCAGAATGAATAAGGAAGCTGCTAAGTCTTGTTTAGGCTGGGAAGTTATTAATAATAGAATACTAATTACTCATTTTATGACTAAAAAGTTCAGGGTATCAGTTATAGTAGTATATGCCCCTGTAGAATTGACTGACGGAGATACTAGTGACTCAGATGAATTTTACTTAAAGTTACAGGAGCAAATAGACAGGGTCCCAGGTGGAAATATGATGTTTTTACTGGGAGATCTTAACGCCCAGGTTAGTAGAAATAGGGATAGATGGTATCCTAGCCTAGGTAAATTTGGTGTAGGAAAAGAAAACAGCAATGGATACAGACTTTTGCAATTTTGTTGGTATAACATTCTAGTTATAACCAATACGATGTTTGGTCGTAAAATGGCTCATAAGTTAACATGGTATTCACGTGATGGAAAAACAGCAAACCTTATTTATTATGTTATTGTAAACCGACGACTGGCAGGACCAAGACAAGATACTAGGGTATATAGGAGTGCCGTTATTGATGTTAAAAGTAAAGGTCACGATAGTGTCAAGGGTTAATTTAAAGCTGAAATATCGGAAGGGTAACTACCTCCCGGAAAGTTATGATGTTGGTAGACTCCAGGATAAGAATTTGAGGACACTTTCCAGGAACATTTGAATACTAAACTTGAAAGTTTAAAATTTGATAATATGGAAGATGGTTGGAATAATTCTAGGAAAATAATTTTTGAAGTTGCTGGAGGTGTTTGCGGGAAGAAAGCTAGAACTGCAGCTAAGAATATTAGTGAAAAAAGCTTTATGTTTGATAGAAAGGAGAAAAGACTTGTACAAGAACACCTTAGATCATATGAAAACAAAAGGAATGTACAGAAAGTGGAGAAAAGATAAAAATATGAACTAAGGAGGTGTGAAGTGGAGGCCATAGATAAAATTGCCGAGGATCTGGAAGATGCAGCTAGACGGCATAATAGTAAAATATTGTACTGACATTTTTTAAAAATTGAGAGGGAGTAGTCAATGCGGACTTGGCCCAGTTAAAGATGGGTATGGGGCCACAATTAGTGATAAGGAAAAAACTAAAGAGAGATTGGCCGAACATTTTGAGAATTTGCTTAACCGAGATAGAGTTGAAGGAAGAGATATAGGGGAAAATAAAAAAGTTTGTGATACATTGGATGTGAAGGAAGATTTGTTTTGTGAGGAGGAATTAGCGAGAGTACTAAAAGGACTAAAAAAATAATAAGGCTCCAGGTTCTGATAGGGTGTAAATGAGTTTCTTAAATATGGTGGCTCTGAGGTTAGAAATAAGTTACTGAAGATTATGAATATGATTTTTGAAAAAGGGGAAGTACCTAATTATTTTAGGAAAACATTAATGAAGCCACTTTATAAGAAAGGAGATAAAACTTAGTGTGATAATTATTGAGGGATTAGTCTGGTCTCTCTAGGTAGTAAAATAACTTAGTAATATGATACTTTTTAGACTGAGAGATCCCGTAGACAAAGCTTTAAGAGAAGAATAGTGCGGTTTTAGAAAAGGTAGAGGATGTGTCGACCAAATTTTCACGCTTAGGTTAACAATTGAGAAGTGCCTGAGTTTTCAAACACCTTTGGTCCTCAGTTTTATAGATTATGAGCAAGCATTCGATTCTGTTGATAGAAGAGTTTTAGTAAAGGTTTTATCCTTGTATGGTATACCAGACAATACATTAAATTGATTAGTGCTATGTACGAGAATAACACTGTTGCGGTTAAGGTAGGAAATGAGGTTAGCAGCTAGTTTTGTATTAAATCAGGAGTTAAGCAGGGTTGTGTTCTATCCCCTTTTATATGGATTATTTTGATGGACTTTGTCTTAAGGAGCACTGGAAAGGCAATGGGAGACCACGGAATCAAATGGTTAGGAAAAGTCTCCTTGACTTAGATTATGCTGATGATTTAAGCATCCTACATGAAAGTTTGAGCAAAAGGAATGAAATTTTAGAGGTTTTGCCCGTTCAAGGTGCTAGAATAAGTTTGAAAATTAATGTTAAGAAGACTAAGTCACTAAGGCTAGGAATAAGTGAAGATGAAAAGGTGACGTTGCGTAATGAAAAGATTAATCAGGTGGACAGCTTCACTTACCTTGGTAGTATTATTTGTAAATATGGTGGGAGCAGTGAAGATGTTAAAAGTAGAATAGCCAAGGCTCAGGGTGTTTTTTCACAGTTAAAAAAAGTTTGGAAGTATAGGAAGGTAATTCTGCAAACTAAGATTAAAATATTAGACGCTACAGTGATGACAGTGGTCAAATATGGCGCTGAAGCATGGGCGCTCCTAAAAGCGGATGAAGATTTGCTAGATGTTTTCCAGAGAAATTGCTTAAGGATTGTTCTAGGTACCCGGCTGAGTGACCGTATTTCAAACAATAGACAATACGAAAAATGTGGTTCAATACCGCTCTCTAGGGCTATAATGAAAGAAAGGTTGAGATGGCTAGGGCACGTTGTGCGGATGAAAGATGACAGATTGCCGAAGATTGTTCTTTTCGGCCAACCGCCTAGGGCTAAACGGAAAGCCGTTCGTTCTCGTCTGGGGTGGAGGGATATCATAAAGAAAGTTTTAAAGGAAATGGGAATTTCATGGGCGGGTGTAAAAAGGGAGGCTTTGAATAGATTGGGATGGAGGAGGAGCGTGCGTAGCTTTGTTGGCCTCAGGCGGCTTGGTGCTGCGATGAGTTGTTAGTTGTAGTAATAGCAGTAGATGCTTCCTCAAGTAATACCAATGCACTTATGGAAGCCTCAAATTCTAGTATTGGCTTGCACAGAAAAAAGTGCAGAAAAGATTATCAGTGCAATGCATGCGATTAAAGATTTTCCTACCAATCACTATTGGAATCATATCAAAGAGTTCATATGGGAGAAAAACCGTTTAAATGTGATTTTTGCAAAAAGTGTTTTACTCAATCAAGCAGTTTGAATCGTCACCAAAGAGCTCATACACGTGAGATGTATGCACTCAATGCAACACATGAGAATGCAATTATTTTTTCTAGTGTCTACTTTTTCTCCGTGAATTGCCTGGTATATCCTTTAAATTAATAAACAGAACTTCCTAGCTTGGTTTTTGACACCAAAAGAGGCTTCCAAGACAAAATAAGGCTACCGGGCTCTTGATATTTCGAATCGAGGTGGATGCAGATTTTTGCTTGGCAGTGTTTAGAGAAAAAACGGGTAAGGTTTACATTAACAGACTAATCAGTTAGATAAAAAAAAAACATACCAAAAATCACTTTCTGTCGGATCATTGGGACCATCAAACGGTTATTGAGGAACTCCAGATAAATAAGAAAACAAGCATTGACTGAAGGTCTTTTTGCTCAGAAGTTCTGATGGCTTGGAAAGGAAACCAAGAACCTATAGGAGGACAGGGTGTTGAAGTTGAAATCGATGAAACTTTAATGGCAAGAAGAAAGTACAACAGGGGAAGGATTTCACGGCAAGCTTGGGTCTTTGGTGGAATAGAGAGAGAGAGCAAAAGACAAGTTATTGTAGCCCTGACTGATGGCCAAGCAGGCCTTCAAAGAAACAAGGAAACTTTATTTCCTGTTACATAAAAATATATTAGCCTGGGAGCGTTATTTATAGTGATAAATGGGGAGCTTATAATACATTGTCAGCCATGGATATACTCATTTCCAAATCAATCATTCAGCCAATTTTGTTGATCCACAGGACTGTTCCATTCATACTCGAACTATAGAAAGTCTGTGGAGATACTTCAAAAAGCACTCTAAAAGACCAGGGATGCAAACAGCATACATGGAGCAGTATGTGTTGCGCTTCTTATTTCTGCAAAATTTTGAGCGAAAAGACCGACTTCATAATTTTTTGATTGAAGCTGCAAAGCTCTATCCCCCTGGAATCGATAGGGCCCATAGAGCACCAGACAGTGACACCCCTAGTGCATCAAAAAGTGATGATAAAGAGTTAGATGTGAGTGATTAGTTTGTTTTCATTAAGTGCTATTTATCTGATATTAATAAAACTGTATATGTAGCTGCCATAAACTGTTTTGTTTGGATGAAAGAAGTTTTGCTGTTTTTAAAGAAGCTTAGAAGGAATTTTGAAAATAATTTGCAACGGAAATGAATGTCACGTTTGGATTCAGATGAAATTCTGAAGCTAGTGGTAAGTTTTTCACACAAAAAATGAATAATTCAAACTTTTTAGACTTTCTCAAATCAAATCACCTCTCAACAAGATTTAGTATTTTTCATACCAAATCACTGCTCAACAAGATTTAGTATATTTCAATTCAAATCGCAGCTTTCAGCAAAATTTAGTATTTTTCAAATTGAATCGCCGCCGTGATGTTTCTGTGATAAAAACAGGAAAATTGAAGAAACTTAAAGAAGCTTAGAAGTAATTTTGAAAATAATTTGTGACAGAAATGAGTGTTATATTTGGACTCAGGATGAAATTCTGATGCTAGTGGTATGTTTTTTTTTTTATCTAGCTGATTAGTCTGTTAATGTAAACCTTAGCCGAAAAAACATCCGTGGAAACGTGATTTTAGCAATGATTTCCACTCCTATGTGTACGTGCTAATGGGTCCTATTATGGGATCGGTCATTATATATATACAGGAAAAACAAAAGCTGTCCAGTAAATCTAAGAAAAAAGGACAAGCCTTGGAATTTTAAGTAACAAATGTTTTTGGTTTCAAAACGTTTAGGAAAATTTGCTTAATAACATTTTCAAAATTGGATATCTAAAAATACGCATTTTTTCAAGGAAAGGGGGGGGGGGGGGAGGGTATATCTCGAATTTAAAGTTCTGGAATATTTTCTAGATTGAATTTTGAAATTTGATTTTCTGGGTCGTTTTCTATAATTCAAGTTCTAGGAGACCAAAAATGACACCAAAATTGAAAATTCTATAAGTTAGTACCCTATATAGCCATTCTTTTTTCAATTATGATACTAATTAATGGCATTTTTCGATCCTTACATTACGTTTTTGTCTCCTCAGACTACCGGGTTGCAGCGGTAGCTAGCAAATTAGTAAGAGACGATCACGTCCAACGTTAAGAAATACAATAACCCATAACTGCTAAAAACAGAATCAGATCAGAATAAAAAGTACACGATTAGAACCGCCTTGTCTGAAACCCCAATATGGTTTAATAGAAAATGACCTTTTAAGCCACCATATACTGCACTAATTAAGATACTGATTTTTCATCTTCCTATGACCTTGCTTGGTTTGAAATGGAAATTCTATCAATAAGTGATATAATTTTCTAATTCTGATGTCTTTTTTAGTCTTCCCTGACTTGAATTACTAGGAAACGACCTTTTAATTGTATATATTTTTTTCCAATTATGTATTATATTATAATTTTATCGCACAGGTTATTTTTATACCTTCTGACCTAACCCACGGTCAAAATAGGGTACTAGGTGATGGAGTTTTTCAGTTCTGACGTCATTTTTGATTTCCCCAGACCGAAAATGACTAAACTGACCTCATTAATAGGAATCGACCATTCAATCCACCAAATACTGCACAAATGTAGATTCTGATTTGTCATCCCCCTCTGACCTTGCTTGGGTTTTTATCATCCTCTGACCTTGCTTGGGTGGAAATGAGAATTCTATCGTTAAGTAATAGAATTATCCAATTCTGATATCATTTTTTGTCTATAATTAATAGGAAGTGCCAATTCAATCCACCAGATATTGCACAAATATAGATTCTGATTTTTCATCCCCCTCTGACCTTGCTTGGGTGGAAATTCGGGAGTAATAGCTGGAATTTTTCAACTCTGAAATCATTTTTGGCCTTTGGGAACTCGGAACCAAGGCTGTATCCAGAATTTTTTTCGAAGGGGGGGGGGGGGGGGGGGTTACAAAAAAAAAAACAAAATTTGTTTAAAAGTTGTTTATATCCATTTTTGTTTCCAGGTTGAGCTTTGATGTTTCCTGGATTCAGAGCTCGACCACCCTAGACATATTTGATTTGGGAATGGTTATCCAATTAGTTGAATAAATTCCGTAATTGCAAAACGTACTAAAAAATATCAGATACTGACAGTAAATGCAAATCAAAGAAAAAATTCAGTTTATCTTGGTCTCCCGTACGTTAAAGGGTTTCAGATCATATTTCCCAAAGTCTAAGAAAAAATAACATTTACGCTTACTATAGACCCAGGAAAACAATCAGTTCCCAAATTTATCAAGGTAAAGACTATCCCGATAGGTGAAAACTCCGGTGTTTACAGAATTCCCTGCTCTTGGGGTCTTTTTTACATCGGAGGAACTGATCAGCGACATACGGATAGATTAACTCAGCACTCTACCTCAATTAATAACACACTTAAAAAGCGAAAAAAAAAACAGAAAATTTTTTCTCTGCCCTTGCAGAATACATATTTGAGTACCCAGACCCTACTATTTTATTTAACCAAGCTAGCTTAATTTTGCATAACAAAGTTATTGTCCAGCACTACAGATAAGCTGTTGAAATTTATAAATACTAACATTTAGGTCTAGCTTTGAACAGGGATTCAGGTGATTTCAGAATAAATGAGTCGTATTTTGTTATACGACGTGTTTTCTCAAGTCGATTCTAATGTTTACTAAATACTGATAAAATTGAAAGTTATCAATAATTGGCTGGATAATTTCCTGTGCTTTACAAATATTTAAAAAGCTTCTAAAGTAAAATTTTGAAAATTTTGAGTTTGGGGGGAAGAGGGATTTCAAAACATCTTCACATGACATAACTTGTCCTCTAAAGTCGATTCTAATGTTTTAGCGCTCTATGTCTTAGCGCTTTAGAAATATTTCCCATAAAACCTTCTAAAGTAGAATTTAAGCTTTTAAAGTAAAATTTTGAGTTTGGGGGAAGGGGGATTTCAAGAACATTTTTCCTCATCCAACATAAGTGCTCTATGTGTCCTCTGGAAAAGAGTTTGATTCTGATGTTTGTAGCGCTCTATGTCTTAGTGCTTTAGAAATTTTAAAAAAGCTTTTAAAGTAGAAAATTTGGGGGGGGGGGGGGGAGGATAATTTTCAAAACATCGTCACATACATCAATTTGGCCTCTAAAAAAAATTAGTTTTTGAGTTTGGGGGGAAGGGAGGATTTCAAAAACACATCTTCACATAACATAACTTGTCTCTGAAGTCCATTCTGATGTTTGTAGTGCTCTATGTCTTAGCGCTTTAGAAATATTTAAAAAAAAAAGCTTCTAAAGTAGAATTTTGGAAATTTTGAGTTTGGGGGGAAGGGGGATTTTCAAAAACATCTTCCCATAACATAATTTATCCTCTGAAGTCGATTCTGATATTTCTAGCGCTCTATGTCTTATATATATTTAGAAATATATTTAAAAAATAAAGCTTTTCTAAAGTAGAACTTTTTGGAAAATTTTGAGTAATTCAAGATGTTATAGCTTGGATATGGTATGCGATTTATTGGGGGGGGAGGAGAATTTCAAAAACATCGTCACATAGCAGATAAGTCAATTGGCCTCTGAAAAGATAAATAAAAATCGATTAACCTAATATTTGTAACGCTCCATTGTCTATTAGATTTTCAAAAAATATTTTCTTCTAGCTATGGGATGGGACACTCCGACCATTCTTAGATTTAAATATTAAAATATTAGTTTTTAAATTATATAATAAAACGGATGATTTTAATTTTGAAGTAAAATTTTCCATATCTTTTAAGTAGAAGGTATGCAAAAAATTGCAGAAAGGTTTTTTATAGTGCAATTCAAAAAATTTAGTTTCATGTATCATGAACTCTTAAGTAAATTTTTTTTAAATTGGGGGGGGAGGAGGATGTATCACTTTCAATGGTAGAGGCCCACCGTGCTGGGTAAAGAAATGTAAAAGCCACGAAACCGGTTTATAGGCGGTGGTATTTCTTCTGATGAGCCCTTGAACTATTTTGTTCGGGTAATTTTACACATCTCTCTGGACATGTATTCATCCAGAATGGTCTCATTCAGTGACCTCTGGGATTTGATTATGGAAAACATCTTTTATAGCTTGACTAGTATGCATGTATTTCCCTGACCATAGGGTTACCATATAGATCTTATTACATCGAAAACTTGTCTGATGAGCCCTAAATGGAAGGTTTTACTTGGAAAATATTTTTGCTAGATTTAAGGTGCTTTTTGCGGGTAATTTTACAAGGACTTAATTCTGATGACAACTTTGTAGTGACTTTTCTCTTGGGTATACTGTTTGGTCCTAGGTAGTTGGATGGATGTGTAAGGTAGAGCCTCGTTCATATGCACATTTGTCTTGCTGGATTAGGAACAGTTTTTTTTTTTTTTTTTTTTTTTTTTTTTTTTTTTTTTTTTTTTTTTTTTTAAAGTAGAATTTTAGATTAAATAATATATATATGTATTATATATATATATATATATATATATATATATATAAATATATATATATATATATATATATATATATATATATATATCTATATATATATATATATATATATATATTATATATATATATATATATATATATACTATATATATATCTATATATATATATATATATATATATATATATATATATATATATATATATATATATATATATATATATATATATATATATATATATATATATATATATATATATATACCTATATATATATATATATATATATATATATATATATATATATATATATATATATATATATATATATATATATATATATATATATATATATATATATATATATATATATAGATATATATATATATATATATATATATATATATATATATATATATATATATATATATATATATATTATATATATATATATATATATATATATATATATATATATATATATATATATATATATATATGTATATATATATATATATTTCTCGAAAACGGCTCCATATTTTATTTTGGTATTTTCTGGCTAAAAAACGATCCATGTAGGTCACCAGTTTGACAAAACTCGTTAAGAGCCTTTAATTTTGGGAAAATAAAATCCCATTACGTTATATCTATGAATTCATTTGAAGCAGTTACATACTGTTAGAATACTTTTATCAGTGAATTTCACAATGCGTCAAAAACAAAAGTGAAGAACAAAGAAATATGCGGTTACAAGTCTTGCGACAACGAGAAGTGGAAGGAATTAAAAATGAAAGTGAAAAAGCAAAGAAATATTTGGTTAAAAGATAAGCGGCAGCCAGAACTACAAGCGATAGCAAAAAAGAAAGTATCACCACGTTTTTTTTTTTTATTTGTCCGTTGTTGTTTTGCTCAAAATATCAGCAAAGAAAGACAAACCGTTTGACCTGCTTTGATCTAAATTTTAATTAATACAAGTTCAAGTTTTCCTTCTTTTATTTTTCTTAACAGGAATATTTTTTACTATTTGAATTGGAAAATCTGTAAATAAAAATTCAGGAGTATTAGCTTTATAATTCTCATAGCAATATACTTGAATATGTTCAAGTCTCTTTTTTTGCCATTTTTTTTTCTTAATTTGTCTGATGTTTTTTCTGATTTTTTTTTTTGTTTCTTTTTTTGGCGGGCATCACTACTTTATGAAATATGATTGAGACTGTCTTATAGCTTTTTTATTTTTTTTTCATCTTCTTTTTTTTATTTTACTTTAGGAGATGCAGAGGGAGTAGGGCTCAGGATGAATAAGGAAGCTGCTAAGTCTTGTTTAGGCTGGGAAGTTATTAATAATAGAATACTAATTACTCATTTTATGACTAAAAAGTTCAGGGTATCAGTTATAGTAGTATATGCCCCTGTAGAATTGACTGACGGAGATACTAGTGACTCAGATGAATTTTACTTAAAGTTACAGGAGCAAATAGACAGGGTCCCAGGTGGAAATATGATGTTTTTACTGGGAGATCTTAACGCCCAGGTTAGTAGAAATAGGGATAGATGGTATCCTAGCCTAGGTAAATTTGGTGTAGGAAAAGAGAAAACAGCAATGGATACAGACTTTTGCAATTTTGTTGGTATAACATTCTAGTTATAACCAATACGATGTTTGGTCGTAAAATGGCTCATAAGTTAACATGGTATTCACGTGATGGAAAAACAGCAAACCTTATTTATTATGTTATTGTAAAACTGACGACTGGCAGGATCAAGACAAGATACTAGGGTATATAGGAGTGCCGTTATTGATGTTAAAAGTAAAGGTCACGATAGTGTCAAGGGTTAATTTAAAGCTGAAATATCGGAAGGGTAACTACCTCCCGGAAAGTTATGATGTTGGTAGACTCCAGGATAAGAATTTGAGGACACTTTCCAGGAACATTTGAATACTAAACTTGAAAGTTTAAAAATTTGATAATATGGAAGATGGTTGGAATAATTCTAGGAAAATAATTTTTGAAGTTGCTGGAGGTGTTTGCGGGAAGAAAGCTAGAACTGCAGCTAAGAATATTAGTGAAAAAGCTTTATGTTTGATAGAAAGGAGAAAAGACTTGTACAAGAACACCTTAGATCATATGAAAACAAAAGGAATGTACAGAAAGTGGAGAAAAGATAAAAATATGAACTAAGGAGGTGTGAAGTGGAGGCCATAGATAAAATTGCCGAGGATCTGGAAGATGCAGCTAGACGGCATAATAGTAAAATATTGTACTAACATTTTTTAAAAATTGAGAGGGAGTAGTCAATGCGGACTTGGCCCAGTTAAAGATGGGTATGGGGCCACAATTAGTGATAAGGAAAAAACTAAAGAGAGATTGGCCGAACATTTTGAGAATTTGCTTAACCGAGATAGAGTTGAAGGAAGAGATATAGGGGAAAATAAAAAAGTTTGTGATACATTGGATGTGAAGGAAGATTGTTTTTTGTGAGGAGGAATTAGCGAGAGTACTAAAAGGACTAAAAAAAATAATAAGGCTCCAGGTTCTGATAGGGTGGTAAATGAGTTTCTTAAATATGGTGGCTCTGAGGTTAGAAATAAGTTACTGAAGATTATGAATATGATTTTTGAAAAAGGGGAAGTACCTAATTATTTTAGGAAAACATTAATGAAGCCACTTTATAAGAAAGGAGATAAAACTTAGTGTGATAATTATCGAGGGATTAGTCTGGTCTCTCTAGGTAGTAAATAACTTAGTAATATGATACTTTTTAGACTGAGAGATCCCGTAGACAAAGCTTTAAGAGAAGAATAGTGCGGTTTTAGAAAAGGTAGAGGATGTGTCGACCAAATTTTCACGCTTAGGTTAACAATTGAGAAGTGCCTGAGTTTTCAAACACCTTTGGTCCTCAGTTTTATAGATTATGAGCAAGCATTCGATTCTGTTGATAGAAGAGTTTTAGTAAAGGTTTTATCCTTGTATGGTATACCAGACAATACATTAAATTGATTAGTGCTATGTACGAGAATAACACTGTTGCGGTTAAGGTAGGAAATGAGGTTAGCAGCTAGTTTTGTATTAAATCAGGAGTTAAGCAGGATTGTGTTCTATCCCCTTTTATATGGATTATTTTGATGGACTTTGTCTTAAGGAGCACTGGAAAGGCAATGGGAGACCACGGAATCAAATGGTTAGGAAAAGTCTCCTTGACTTAGATTATGCTGATGATTTAAGCATCCTACATGAAAGTTTGAGCAAAAGGAATGAAATTTTAGAGGTTTTGCCCGTTCAAGGTGCTAGAATAAGTTTGAAAATTAATGTTAAGAAGACTAAGTCACTAAGGCTAGGAATAAGTGAAGATGAAAAGGTGACGTTGCGTAATGAAAAGATTAATCAGGTGGACAGCTTCACTTACCTTGGTAGTATTATTTGTAAATATGGTGGGAGCAGTGAAGATGTTAAAAGTAGAATAGCCAAGGCTCAGGGTGTTTTTTCACAGTTAAAAAAAGTTTGGAAGTATAGGAAGGTAATTCTGCAAACTAAGATTAAAATATTAGACGCTACAGTGATGACAGTGGTCAAATATGGCGCTGAAGCATGGGCGCTCCTAAAAGCGGATGAAGATTTGCTAGATGTTTTCCAGAGAAATTGCTTAAGGATTGTTCTAGGTACCCGGCTGAGTGACCGTATTTCAAACAATAGACAATACGAAAAATGTGGTTCAATACCGCTCTCTAGGGCTATAATGAAAGAAAGGTTGAGATGGCTAGGGCACGTTGTGCGGATGAAAGATGACAGATTGCCGAAGATTGTTCTTTTCGGACAACCGCCTAGGGCTAAACGGAAAGCCGTTCGTTCTCGTCTGGGGTGGAGGGATATCATAAAGAAAGTTTTAAAGGAAATGGGAATTTCATGGGCGGGTGTAAAAAGGGAGGCTTTGAATAGATTGGGATGGAGGAGGAGCGTGCGTAGCTTTGTTGGCCTCAGGCGGCTTGGTGCTGCGATGAGTTGTTAGTTGTAGTAATAGCAGTAGATGCTTCCTCAAGTAATACCAATGCACTTATGGAAGCCTCAAATTCTAGTATTGGCTTGCACAGAAAAAAGTGCAGAAAAGATTATCAGTGCAATGCATGCGATTAAAGATTTTCCTACCAATCACTATTGGAATCATATCAAAGAGTTCATATGGGAGAAAAACCGTTTAAATGTGATTTTTGCAAAAAGTGTTTTACTCAATCAAGCAGTTTGAATCGTCACCAAAGAGCTCATACACGTGAGATGTATGCACTCAATGCAACACATGAGAATGCAATTATTTTTTCTAGTGTCTACTTTTTCTCCGTGAATTGCCTGGTATATCCTTTAAATTAATAAACAGAACTTCCTAGCTTGGTTTTTGACACCAAAAGAGGCTTCCAAGACAAAATAAGGCTACCGGGCTCTTGATATTTCGAATCGAGGTGGATGCAGATTTTTGCTTGGCAGTGTTTAGAGAAAAAACGGGTAAGGTTTACATTAACAGACTAATCAGTTAGATAAAAAACATACCAAAAATCACTTTCTGTCGGATCATTGGGACCATCAAACGGTTATTGAGGAACTCCAGATAAATAAGAAAACAAGCATTGACTGAAGGTCTTTTTGCTCAGAAGTTCTGATGGCTTGGAAAGGAAACCAAGAACCTATAGGAGGACAGGGTGTTGAAGGTGAAATCGATGAAACTTTAATGGCAAGAAGAAAGTACAACAGGGGAAGGATTTCACGGCAAGCTTGGGTCTTTGGTGGAATAGAGAGAGAGAGCAAAAGACAAGTTATTGTAGCCCTGACTGATGGCCAAGCAGGCCTTCAAAGAAACAAGGAAACTTTATTTCCTGTTACATAAAAAATATTAAGCCTGGGAGCGTTATTTATAGTGATAAATGGGGAGCTTATAATACATTGTCCAGCCATGGATATACTCATTTCCAAATCAATCATTCAGCCAATTTTGTTGATCCACAGGACTGTTCCATTCATACTCGAACTATAGAAAGTCTGTGGAGATACTTCAAAAAGCACTCTAAAAGACCAGGGATGCAAACAGCATACATGGAGCAGTATGTGTTGCGCTTCTTATTTCTGCAAAATTTTGAGCGAAAAGGGATGACTTCAAAGAATTTTTTGATTGAAGCTGCAAAGCTTATCCCCTGGAATCGATAGCTTAGAAGGAATTTTGAAAATAATTGCAACGGAAATAGTTTGTTTTCACGTTTGGATTCAGATGAAATAATCTGAAGCCATAGTTTGGTAAGTTTTTCAAACAAAAAATGAATAATTCAAAATTTTTAGACTTTCACGTTTGGATTCAATGAAATCACCTCTCACATAAAAATTAGTCAAATTTTTCATCACCTCTCAAATCAATTTTTGCTCTCAACAAGATTTAGTATATTTCAATTAAAATCGCAGCTTTCAGCAAAATTTAGTATTTTTCAAATTGAATCGCCGCCGTGATGTTTCTGTGATAAAAAACCAGGAAAATTGAAGAAACTTAAAGAAGCTTAGAGTAATTTTGAAAATAATTTGTGACAGAAATGAGTGTTATATTTGGACTCAGGATGAAATTCTGATGCTAGTGGTATGTTTTTTTTTTTATCTAGCTGATTAGTCTGTTAATGTAAACCTTACCCGAAAAAACATCCGTGGAAACGTGATTTTAGCAATGATTTCCACTCCTATGGGTACGTGCTAACGGGTCCTATTATGGGATCGGTCATTATATATATACAGGAAAAACAAAAGCTGTCCAGTAAATCTAAGAAAAAAGGACAAGCCTTGGAATTTTAAGTAACAAATGTTTTTGGTTTCAAAACGTTTAGGAAAATTTGCTTAATAACATTTTCAAAATTGGATATCTAAAAATATGCATTTTTTTCAAGGAAAGGGGGGGGGGGAGGGTATATCTCGAATTTAAAGTTCTGGAATATTTTCTAGATTGAAATTTTGAAATTTGATTTTCTGGGTCGTTTTCTATAATTCAAGTTCTAGGAGACCAAAAAATGACACCAAAATTGAAAATTCTATAAGTTAGTACCCTATATAGCCATTCTTTTTTCAATTATGATACTAATTAATGGCATTTTTCGATCCTTACATTATGTTTTTGTCTCCTCAGACTATCCGGGTTGCAGCGGTAGCTAGCAAATTAGTAAGAGACGATCACGTCCAACGTTAAGAAATACAATAACCATAACTGCTAAAAACAGAATCAGATCAGAATAAAAAGTACACGATTAGAACCGCCTTGTCTGAAACCCCAATATGGTTTAATAGAAAATGACCTTTTAAGCCACCATATACTGCACTAATTAAGATACTGATTTTTCATCTTCCTATGACCTTGCTTGGTTTGAAATGGAAATTCTATCAATAAGTGATATAATTTTCTAATTCTGATGTCTTTTTTAGTCTTCCCTGACTTGAATTACTAGGAAACGACCTTTTAATTGTATATATTTTTTCCAATTATGTATTATATTATAATTTTATCGCACAGGTTATTTTTATACCTTCTGACCTAACCCACGGTCAAAATAGGGTACTAGGTGATGGAGTTTTTCAGTTCTGACGTCATTTTTGATTTCCCCAGACCGAAAATGACTAAACTGACCTCATTAATAGGAATCGACCATTCAATCCACCAAATACTGCACAAATGTAGATTCTGATTTGTCATCCCCCTCTGACCTTGCTTGGGTTTTTTATCATCCTCTGACCTTGCTTGGGTGGAAATGAGAATTCTATCGTTAAGTAATAGAATTATCCAATTCTGATATCATTTTTTGTCTATAATTAATAGGAAGTGCCAATTCAATCCACCAGATATTGCACAAATATAGATTCTGATTTTTCATCCCCCTCTGACCTTGCTTGGGTGGAAATTCGGGAGTAATAGCTGGAATTTTTCAACTCTGAAATCATTTTTGGCCTTTGGGAACTCGGAACCAAGGCTGTATCCAGAATTTTTTTCGAAGGGGGGGGGGGAGGGGGGTTACAAAAAAAAAAACAAAATTTGTTTAAAAGTTGTTTATATCCATTTTTGTTTCCAGGTTGAGCTTTGATGTTTCCTGGATTCAGAGCTCGACCACCCTAGACATATTTGATTTGGGAATGGTTATCCAATTAGTTGAATAAATTCCGTAATTGCAAAACGTACTAAAAAATATCAGATACTGACAGTAAATGCAAATCAAAGAAAAAATTCAGTTTATCTTGGTCTCCCGTACGTTAAAGGGTTTCAGATCATATTTCCCAAAGTCTAAGAAAAAATAACATTTACGCTTACTATAGACCCAGGAAAACAATCAGTTCCCAAATTTATCAAGGTAAAGACTATCCCGATAGGTGAAAACTCCGGTGTTTACAGAATTCCCTGCTCTTGGGGTCTTTTTTACATCGGAGGAACTGATCAGCGACATACGGATAGATTAACTCAGCACTCTACCTCAATTAATAACACACTTAAAAAGCGAAAAAAAAAACAGAAAATTTTTTCTCTGCCTTGCAGAATACATATTTGAGTACCCAGACCCTACTATTTTATTTAACCAAGCTAGCTTAATTTTGCATAACAAAGTTATTGTCCAGCACTACAGATAAGCTGTTGAAATTTATAAATACTAACATTTAGGTCTAGCTTTGAACAGGGATTCAGGTGATTTCAGAATAAATGAGTCGTATTTTGTTATACGACGTGTTTTCTCAAGTCGATTCTAATGTTTACTAAATACTGATAAAATTGAAAGTTATCAATAATTGGCTGGATAATTTCCTGTGCTTTACAAATATTTAAAAAGCTTCTAAAGTAAATTTTGGAAAATTTTGAGTTTGGGGGGAAGAGGGATTTCAAAACATCTTCACATGACATAACTTGTCCTCTAAAGTCGATTCTAATGTTTTAGCGCTCTATGTCTTAGCGCTTTAGAAATATTTAAAAACCTTCTAAAGTAGAATTTAAGAAAATTTTGAGTTTGGGGGGAAGGGGGATTTCAAGAACATTTTTCCATAACATAATGTGTCCTCTAAAGTTGATTCTGATGTTTGTAGCGCTCTATGTCTTAGTGCTTTAGAAATATTTAAAAAAGCTTTTAAAGTAAAATTTTGGAAAATTTTTGAGTTTGGGGGGAAGGGGGATTTCAAAAACATCTTCACATAACATAATTTGTCCTCTGAAGTCCATTCTGATGTTTGTAGTGCTCTATGTCTTAGCGCTTTAGAAATTTAAAAAAAGCTTCTAAAGTAGAATTTTGGAAATTTTGAGTTTGGGGGGAAGGGGGATTTCAAAAACATCTTCCCATAACATAATTTATCCTCTGAAGTCGATTCTGATATTTCTAGCGCTCTATGTCTTAGCGCTTTAGAAATATTTTAAAAAAGCTTCTAAAGTAGAATTTTGGAAAATTTTGAGTTTGGGGGGGGGGGGGAGGAGAATTTCAAAAACATCGTCACATAACATAATTTGGCCTCTAAAGTCGATTCTAATATTTGTAACGCTCCATCTATTAGTTCTTCAGAAATATTTAAAAAGCTTCTTAAGTAGAATTTTAGAAATTATTGAGTTTTTTTTTTTTTTGGGGGGGGGGGAGGAGGTTCAAAACATCTCCCCATTACATAACTTGTCTTCTAAAGTCAATTCTGATGTTTGTAGTGCTCTATCTATTAGTGCTTTAGAAATATTTAAAAAAGCTTCTAAAGTAGAATTTTAGAAAATTTTGAGTTTGGGGGGAAGGGGAATTTCAAAAACATCTTCCCATAACATAACTTGTCTTCTAAAGTCGATTCTGATGTTTTTAGCACTCTATGTCTTAGTGCTTTAGAAATATTTAAAAAGCTTCTAAAGTAGAATCTTAGAAAATTTTTAGTTTTGGGGGGAGGGGATTTCAAAAGCATCTTCACATAACATAATTTGTCTTCTGAAGTCAATTTTGATATTTGTAGCGCTCTATCTATTAGTGCTTTAGAAATATTTAAAAAGCTTCTTAAGTAGAATTTTAGAAATTATTGAGTTTTTTTTTTTTTTTTTTGGGGGGGGGGGGGGGGGTTCAAACATATCTTCCCATGACATAACTTCTCTTCTAAAGTCAATTCTGTTGTTTGTAGCGCTCTATCTATTAGTGCTTTAGAAATATTTAAAAAAGCTTCTAAAGTAGAATTTTGTAAAATTTTGAGTTTGGGGGGAAGG
Organism: Artemia sinica; assembly: GCA_027921565.1. NCBI lineage: Eukaryota > Metazoa > Arthropoda > Branchiopoda > Anostraca > Artemiidae > Artemia > Artemia sinica. Next base: position 1,400,888 of record JAPEVW010000049.1, on the reverse strand, counting down.
GGGATTTGAAGAACATCTTCCCGTGATATAACTTGTCTTCTAAAGTCGATTCTGATGTTTTTAGCACTCTATCTATTAATGCTTTAGAAATATTCAAAAAAGCTTCTAAAGTAGAATTTGGTAAAATTTTGACTTTGGGGGGAAGGGGGATTTCAAGAACATCTTCCCGTAACATAACGTGTCCTCTGAAGTCGATTCTGATGTTTTTTATCACTCTATCTATTGATGCGTTAGAAATATTTTAAAAGCTTCTAAAGTAAAATTTTGGAAAATTTTGACTTTGGGGGGAAGGGGGATTTCAAAAATATCTTCCCATAACATAATCTGTCCTCTAAAGTTGATTCTGATGTTTGTAGCACTCTATATCATAGCGCTTTAGAAATATTTAAAAAGCTTTTAAAGTAAAATTTTGGACAAATTTAAGTTTGGGGGGAAGGGGGATTTCAAAAACATCTTCCCATAACAAAAGTTGTCCTCAGATGTCGATTCCGATATTGGTAGCTCTCTATCTATTAGTGGTTTAGAAATATTTTAAAAGCTTCTAAAGTAAAATTTTGGAAAATTTTGAGTTTTGGGGGAAGGGGATTTCAAAAACATCTTCCCATAACATAATTTGTCCTCTAAAGTTGATTATGATGTTTGTAGCGCTCTATCTATTAGTGGTTTAGAAATATTTTAAAAGCTTATAAAGTAGAATTTTGGAAAATCTTGAGTTTGGGGGGAAGGGGGATTTCAAAAACATCTTCCCATAACATAATTTGTCCTCTAAAGTTGATTCTGGTGTTTATAAGAAAAGAATGCTTCCTAACCAGAGAAAATTAAAATCTGCCACTCCAGTTTTAAGTTCACATGACGTAAAGAAATTTAAAGTTTAATTCTAAAGTTTTCCGTAGTAGATAGAAAAAGCTAAATCGTAGTTGTGAATGTTTTCCCGGAAGATACAAAGTTCCACTTTAATTCTAAATTTTCTCAATGAAAAAGAAATAAGTTATTATTCAATAATAACTTATTGAATAATAACCCCCTTCCCCCCAAATAAAATCCCCCTTCCCCCCAAACTCAAAATTTTCCAAAATTTTCCCGGAAGATACAAATTTCCACTTTAATTCTACCTTCAGGCCGACTTTACATTGAAGATGATGAGCGGTTGGGTCCAAGTTTACCAACTATAAGAGTACGCGGCGAGTTGTTCCATGAGATGCCCACCCCATTGATTGATATAACGATAGACGATGAAGACGGGATTGAATGTATCCCAACCCCTCTATGTGATATAGCGATAACAGAGATGCCCTCCATTGATTGATATAACAATAGATGATGAAGACGGGATTGAAAGTATTCCACCCCTCTGTGTGATATAGCGATATTAGAAGAAGATAGTGACGTAGAGATAATAGAACCGGACATTATATATTTAAAAAGCATTATAAATATTGATTTTTAAGATGAGTAAAGATTAGAAGAACGATTTATTTTTTATCTTTGATAGAAAACTTGGCTGTGGACTGATAGTACTCTATTGGGTGATCTAATCATACTGAACTATTCATCTGCAGAAGTCTCTGCTGGTATCCTTACTCTATGGATATCTAGTGTGAGAAAATTAAACTCGAAATTTTTTCTATAGCAAGATGACATCTTGGTACTTTAAAGCATACAGCATACCATATTGCTGTTTGCTTTATATACTCCTTCCTTATTTTATCTGAAGGCTCGTGGAGATTTACATAATTTCGGCATGATGTACTCTTTTTAAGGCATATAGCTCCCCTTCCCTCACCTAACATATGACCCACCACCCCTCCTCGATAACCTCCTCCTCCTCGCATGCACTTGCTGTATCATAGAAATTGATACTATTTTAAACTTTGATTTTAAGAATACGAGCGGATATGCTCTTGATTATGTAGGTACGTTTCCATGGTCCATTCCCAAAGGAGAAGGGGTAGTGACACCCAAGAGCGTACCCAGGAGGGGGGGGGGGTGAAACCCCTCCTGAAATGTTTTTTTGAATCGTAAAAACGTAACAAAACATAAACGTTACATTTGACAAATGCAACAATTCTATTAGGAGTCTCTGGCTTATGTCTAGTAGCTGGACTGTAATATAAGCTGCTATTACCATACTTTCTGCCAATTACAATACCACTGTAATGGTAAGTGCCTCTTTCATATTCGACTGGCAGTCGAGCACAAATAGTCTTAGAAGTAGAAAGCTATTATGATTTCTTGACGGTGCTTAATTTATTCAAGGATTATCGATCGAGCCTAATGGGGTCAAGGTCAATTGATTGTGTTGTTGTTCGGCTAGGTGTATTGTCTCCGAGACAAAGTTTGCACATGCGCATTGACGGTGGTGAGAGATGTATTGATCTAGGACAAGAGGGGGAAGTGGATTTCCGAAAAATTGATTTGCATAACCGAGGGGAATTATTGATCTACGACAGGGGAATTAAAAATGACATCACTTGTTTCCTAGGAATTATACGGGATTATAAAGAGATAGAAATTCTATTTTTAAATATGGCTTCTCATATCTTACGTGACAGCGATAAATTAATATTCTATTTTTAAATATGGCTTCTTTGATCTTTAGTGTAAGGAATTAGAAATGACAACACTTGTTATCTTGAAATTATGCGGGAGTCTAAAGAGATAGAAGTTTCTCTGATCTTCTCTGATCTTTAGGTCACAGAGATAAATTAATATTCTATCGAAACCATAATAGTGTAGCTAGGAAAACCTATGAGATGAAGAGATTAACGCGGGAAATAATTTCCTAGGAATTTCAAATGTGACAGCGCAGTGAAGCTAAAACAAAAGGAACACGCAGAAATTACTTTTAGGGGATTATTTGGGCGAAACCGTTTGAAACATTTTAGAAGATGATTTAAGTGAAACCGTTTGAGGCATTTTAGAAGATGATTTTAGAAGACGATTTAGAAGATGATTTGAGGGTGAAACTCTGTGGTCATTATAATACACAAGTTCCATTTGAACAGTCTGGTGAGGTCTCCTACCACAACAACCCCCCTGCCCCAACCCAAAGTGCCCCGACCCAAAGTGCCCCCCCCTACCCCAACCCCGAAGAACCCCCCCCCCCGGCCCCCAAAGGCCCCAGGGCCCCGAAAGGCCCCCCAGTCCCCCAAAGGCCCCCGGGACCACAAAGGCCCCCCGGCCCCCAATGGCCCCTCGGGCCCTCAAATGCTCCCGAGCCCCTAAATGCCCCCGGGCCCCTGCCCCTCCCCAAATGCCCCGGGCCCCCCAAATGCATTCCGGACCCCCAAACACCCCCTGGACCCCCAAATTGCCCTCAGACCCCCAAAGGCCCCCTGAGGCCCCCAAAGAGCCTCCTCGGCACCCCCAGGGCCCCAAAGAACCCTTGAACTTTTTTGCCCCTTTTTTTATAATTTTTATTTGCACAGTTGAGACACAGAAGGGCCCCATCCCCCAACTTTTGGCTCCCCATCCCACCATTAGTGTTTTGTTGTAGTTTACCTTGTCAGGGTTACATTCTCTTGATTTTTCAAAGTTCATTTTGGATTTATTTCGTTGAAATGCAAGAGTTGGAATATTCCAGTAGTGTTTTGTCGTGGTTTACCTTATCACAGTTACATTCTCATGATTTTTCAAAGTTCATTTTGGATTTCTTTCATTGAAATGCAAGAGTTGGAATATTTCAGTAGTGTTTTGTCGTGGTTTACCTTGTCAAAGTTACATTCTCTTTATTTTTGAAAGTTCGTTTTGGATTTCTTTCGTTTAAATGCAAGAGTTGGAATATTCCAGTAGTGTTTTGTCGTGGTTTACCTTGTCACAGTTACATTCTCATGATTTTTCAAAGTTCATTTTGGATTTCTTTCATTGAAATGCAAGAATTGGAATATTTCAGTAGTGTTTTGCCGTGGTTTACCTTATAGGGCCCATCTCCCCACCTTTTGGCTCCCCATCCCACCATTAGTGTTTTGTTGTGGTTTACCTTGTCACAGTTACATTCTCTTGATTTTTCAAAGTTAATTTTGTATTTCTTACGTTGAAGTGCAAGAGTTGGAATACTTCAGTAAGGTTTTGTCGGGGTTTACCTTGTCATAATTACATTCTCTTTATTTTTGAAAGTTCGTTTTGGATTTCTTTCGTTGAAATGCAAGAGTTGGAATATTTCAGTAATGTTTTGTCGAGGTTTACCTTGTCACACTTACATTCTCTTGATTTTTCAAAGTTCATTTTGAATTTCTTTCGTTGAAATGCAAGAGTTGGAATATTTTAGTAGTGTTTTGTCGTGGTTTACCTTGTCACAGTTACATTCTCATGATTTTTCAAAGTTCATTTTGAATTTATTTCATTGAAATGCAAGAGTTGGAATATTTCAGTAATGTTTTGTCGTGGTTTACCTTATCACAGTTATATTCTCATGATTTTTCAAAGTTCATTTTAATTTCTTTCATTGAAATACAAGAGTTGCAATATTTCAGTAATGTTTTGTCGTGATTTACCTCAAAATTTCTCCAAATACCCCCTTTGAAATAACAAAGATTACTACAATAAGGGTTGCAATTTTCAAAATGTTAAAATCAATGTTTTCTCTTAACATTCACCGTGATGGATCTTTGCTAATAGCTGTCCAAGATCAGAAATCAGCTGATATAATACTTAATCTAAAATATCTTCTGAATACCCCAATTAGCTCATCTAAATGGAACCCAAAACAATCCCCAACAAAAATAGTAGTATATAATGTTCCCCTAGAAATACCAATTCAGGAGTTAAAAGAAGGGCTCTCAGATATGGCTGGTAACACAATCCCTGTAGAAGATGTCAATCAACTGGGTAACCCAACTCTAATGGAATAAAAACAAGTAGATCTTTCCTATGTACACTGAAGGAAAAAATTAATGTCCCAGAAAAATTATTCCTATTTGGGCAAATCAAACCGCACAAGGAATACAAGCCAAAGCCTATCCAGTATCAGAAGTGTCTGAAAACTGGGACACACAACAAATAAATGCAATGAAATTCTCCTAACCTGTAGTAATTGTAAAGGCTCCCATCCTAAAGAGTTGACAACTTGTAACAACACTCAGCCTACATGTATCAATTGTAAAGGCCCACATGAATCCACCAATAAATCACAATGCCCTGCATATAAGAAAAGAGCACTGACACTCCAAATAGCAACAGAGAAGGCCATTCCACACCCTTTTGTAGCTATGGAAGCAAATGCTGCCCAATCATACCAAATAAAACCTATATTGAAATCAAATAAAAATCCCAAGTCAAACACTCCCAATGCATCAAGTACTCCTTACAAAACACCATCCTTTAAGCCCCCCAGCTCACATCTCTATCAGAAAGAATCACCAAGCCAGCAAGCCTCCTTGCCTGATGAGATGAGGTCGGCCTGGCACCCCCTCCCAACAAGAAAACAAACCAGAAACACTACCAGGATTTAATCCCTTAACTGACAACCTGGATGCACAGCCAAACATGAAAACCCCAAATATATGCTTATTCATTCTAAACTGCAATGCAGTTCACGCCATGAATATGTAACAACAACAGAAATTAAAAATCATTGCTGAATTGGCAAAAATCTACATCCCTAATCAAATGCTAATTCATGCAAAAAAAGATCTTGCCCTACTATTAACAAAGCTGAACATTGTTACACAGTCATGTGAAAAATAAAACAACAACACAACACATATCAATACTCCAGTGGAACGTAAGATCACTTACAGAAAATAAGTTAAATGAACTAATATCTTTTATGAATAATAATTCCATCAATATTGCTTGCCTCCAGTAAAATAATTTAACCCAAAATCAACAAATTAAGTCTCTGGGATACACTATCCCTAGAAAGGATAGATCATCAGAGAGACAAGGAGGTGAAGTAGCTTTAATGAATAATAATAATATAAAATTCTGTGCAATCAATTTTCCAGATTTTGTAAATGATTTTGATGCAATTGGTATCAGTGTTTGGCTGAATAATACAAAAACTTACATAATAAGCTTTTATAAACCTAAAGGCCAAACTACAGATGCCATGGATTTCTTCAGCTATATAAATAATTCTAATGTGTTGAAAAAAATTATTATTTGTGGAGACTTTAATGCCCACAGCCTTTTGTGGGGGAATAGACCAGCAAATAAAGCTGGTAAGTTCATTGAGCATATGACTTCAAATAATAATGAATTAGCTGTTGCTACCCCTCCAAACCTGAATACATATTTCAACCCCCAAAAGTGGCAGTTTCTCTACAATTGACCTACAAATTGTGTCTTTAAATATTTTGAATAAAATTTATATAAATAAAATTTATAGTCTATGTATAGCCATAGTTTGCCATAGTTTGTCTTTGCCATAGTTTGCTCCCTAAACGAACCTGCTGAAACCCTATCACATACCTCCAAATATATCAACACTAAAGCAAATTGGCCTATGTTCCAACATTAGCTAAATGATGAAATTACAAGTTTCACCCAAAATTCATGCATTTCAAACGCAACAGCTGACACACATGCTGAAGTTTTGGCATCTTTACTAATAAATACAGCTAATCATGCTATCCCCAGGACAACACCCCAGGTAAACCTTACGTAAACATATTCCCAAAGCATGGTGGACAAATGAGTGCCAAAATAAATGGAGAACAAAAAAAGACAGATAGGAGAACATTCTTAAAAAACCATCACATACTACATATTTAAAAAAATTACAAGCAGAATCTAATCTAAAAAGAACCATAATAAATGCTAAATACAACTACTGGAATAATTTTGCAAATAATCTCTCCAGAGAAACACATTAGACGATTATACATAAAAGTCATAAGCCACATCTGTGGGAAAAAAAACTTCCCCAACCCACTCCTGTATGAGCTTATACATAATAATACCCATTATGACAATGATAATGAAAAAGCTAAGCTATTTGCCACTCTTTTTGTTAATAAGATAACATCAAACAATTGTAGCAAAATACCCCAATTCCTTTGAACCCAAGTTACCAACCCGGCCCAGGATCCGAGTATATAACCAGCCCCTTTTTCAATCCAGGAAATGAACAATGCAATACATTATATTAGGACCAAGGACACCCTACATGGATAAAGAATCTCACCCCTTCATACAAACAGGAACTTCTAAATTGTTATAATCACGCTTGGGCTTCATCAATGTTCCCCAATATCTGGAAATGTTTCGTCCCTCTTACCAATCCTAAAGAAAAATAAACCCAAATATAAACCTGAGTCCTATAGGCCTATAATGATTACTCCTAAGATGGGGAAAATAATGGAGAAAATGATCTATTACCGACTCCTCTGGTTTGTTGAAAAAAATAATATGATCCCTCACACTCAAACTGGCTTCAGGAAACACCATTCCTCAAAAGATGCTTTCATATTGTAAAAAAATGCAATAAATGAATCATTCTCAAAAATAATGTCCTAGTTGCAGCTTTTCTAGATTTTGAAGGGGCATATGACAATGTGAAGCACCAAATCCTTTTAATTAAACTTGCAAACCTTGGACTACCCCCCCTCCCCCCAAGCTAGTATCTCTTATAAAATCGTTCATAGAATTGCGAAGTTTCATTGTTTGTGTCGGTTCAGCCTCTTCACCCCAAAAGACATAACCAAAGACCTTCTTCACGGAGCAGTCCTCAGTTGCCCTACTTTTTGTCCTGTATCTCTGGGACATGAATCTCCCCCACACGAATCTACAATATGCTGATGATCTGGTACTATGGTCATCTGGCAACACATTTGAGACTGCACAGTCAAAGCTGCAAAAGTCACTTTTCCATTTTGAAAAATTCTCTCAACATTCAGATTTACCCATTGTGCCTACCAAGTCAAAAATAATCCAATTTCATCGAAAGCGAAATCATTTTAATGCAATACTAACTCTAAATGGAACAACTATTCCAGAAGATAATCATATTAATTACCTAGGTCTCATGCTTGACCAAAAACTTAATTTCCACCTTCACATTTCAAACACAATAAAAAAAATGCTATAGAAAAACAATTATACTAGAAAGACTTCTTTCTACACCCTGGGGATGTAAGGAGAAAACCTTACTCCAGTTTTATAAATCACATATAAAACCCCATATTGACTATGGGCTCATCGTCTATGGTGAATGTGCAAAGACCAGATGCAAAAAATTGAAACAATACAAAACGATATAATATGTCTCATATTTGGTCTTAGGAAACCCACAAGCACCAAGTTTCTGCTTATGGAGAGTGGATTAACAATAATAAGGGAGAGGCGTAGCTTTCTATTGATAAAACATCTTACAAAAATTGAATCAAATAACTCACACACCCTACATAATTGGTTTAAGAAATCCAGCCATGTATAGAGGCAATGCAGATGAGTGCCAATATTCAGAAGAAGTTCCCTGTACCCGCAAAGTTTATTGCACCTACTTTCCCCCAATCCCCTCCATGGAATTGGTCAATCCCCATAATAAATACCGAATTCTCAAAGTGCAGTAAAGATTTAACCCCCATTGCTTTTGTCCAGAAAAAAATTGCTGAACTTAATACAATTACTTATAAAAACCATTTGCAAATATTTGTTGATGGGTCCAAAATGATTGAGAAGGTAGCAAGTGATGCCTTCCTTCCTCACCTGAAAATCGCAATGGGTGAGAGACTGTATAATAATGTATCTATAATGTCTGCTGAGTTAAATGCCATAATCATGGCATTAGAACACCTTATGGAAAATAAACCCTTGATTGCTAATTCAAATAATATTATAGTTTATTCTGACTCTTTATCGAGCCTTGAGTTGCTGTCTTTAGCTCCTCAGTATAAGCTGGATATTGACACTTATCATTGTCTTAGTATTATAGATAATCTTGCTTCAAGTGGCATAAGAACTTATCTTCAGTATATTCCCAGCCACTCTGGTATAAGTGGAAATCATCAGGTTGATGAAATAGCAAACAATGCTATAAATATTGACCAGCCAAGTGTGTGAGACCAATCCCCATTAGAGATATTTACGATAGAGACTATCAGATACTATGTTTAATTAGAAAAATCCTACTCTTTCCCCCTTTCCCGATAAGAACTCTTCTGAAATTTATCACAGAATTCGTTCTAGGACAAATGGACTAAACTTTCTTGCATTCTCGTATCAGTTTCCTAATTCAAGTGGTTCAGTTCCCCTGTCCCCTCTTTGCAGGTATTCTATTATGAATAATGAAACAATTGACCAACTGCCTATTTGAATGTAATATGCTGACGTTTGCACAGCATACCTTGCATTGTAAACTGTTAAAGTACTTCAAACACCACAAAATCTCACTATCAGCCAAAAGCCTAGCCGACTATTCCTGCACACAGAGCACAGAAATCGATATCTATCATCTTACATTTGAACTCCTTGAGTCGAAAGATCTACTGAAAGATATTTGAGAATATCTAATAAATAAGAGACAACCAAGCCAGTAGCTCTGTAGCCCACAGAGTGAAGCAAAAGGAAAAGGGCTAAATAGTATCAACTGAAAAGCCCGCCTGCTGTGAAATAGAAGAAGAATGACATTAAACTTACTAGTGGCGCATCAAAGAATCTGGTGTTGTGCACTGGGACAAAAGTTATGCTCCAAAGAAAAATGTCTGTTTACAAAGGATTAGTTAATGGGTCAGTGGGATATGTCCAAGGATTTAAAAACCTACTAAATGGTGAAATTGCTAGAATCACTGTACAATTTGCCAATCAAAAAAACATGGCTGAAACATCCCGTGAACCTGTGAGATTTGAAGCGTTAAAACAAATCTATTACACTAGAAGACAGGTTCCACTACAGCTAGCTTTTGCTATTACGATTCATAAGTCACAAGGCCTTAGCTTAGAGTGTGCTATAGTTGATGCTGGAAACAGATGTTTTGGACCAGGAATGATTTATGTTGCCTTGTCAAGAGTAACAAGTAGTGCTGGATTATATCTCATAGAATTAGATCAAAAACAAATTTTGCCGACAGTGAGGCAATCACAGAATATAACCGTCTAAGAAGTAAATACAGACCAGATCTCTGTCTTTTTGAAAAACCTAAGCAGCCAATGGTTTGCAAAGAGACAACAACTGAAAGACCCCAGAAACACGGAAAAAAACAAGTATAAGAATCCAAGAGTATACTAACAGTAAAAGAAGAATATGCGTTAAGGAAGTGTTGTCTCCAAAACGTGCTAAAAATCAAGACACTTTACATTTGTCTTTACAAGTCAGGAATTGGAGGAGGCAGAAAAGGGCTATATAATCTTGACAACGTTTCTTCTTATGCAAAGTCAGCTGTTCAGTGTCTCTTTAGCATGCACGAAGTACTGTTTGACACGATTGCCCATTTGAAAGGCCCAGTTTGAAAGGCCCAAAAGAAATTGAAGGTCTTGCATTGTCATCTCTTCAAAAGAAGGAATCAACCAAGATGCATAGGAGCTTACTTTTAAGTCAATATGGTTTTTCAGAGCAGAGGCAGCAGTCATTATGCGAATTTTGGAGGCTCTATTTTAAAGAATTTACTATGAGAACACCATTGCAAATCCATTAATCATTGAAAGTGCACTAAGTGAGAAATTCCATTTCAAGAATCAAAAGTTTTGGGTGTGCGAGACCTGTCATTGGACTCAAATTGGGGACATATTCCAAGATCTAAAAGTTTGCGACTTATCAGTTCCAGGGGTTCTTAATCCAGATGCACCTGCATGGGAGGAAGAAATTGATAGCACGAAAATTCCGTTTCATAGAATATTAAACCCAGACCTAGTGGGCAAATAATGTCCGTTTCAACACAATCTGACACTGAAAAAACAGTATTTACCAAAACTAGCCAGTTCCTTGCAATCAATTTGGATCAAAGAACAATGATGCACAAGAACTTTAAAAAGATCATAGAGATCGATGTGAACTCAATTTTTATCAAACCACGGATGAGTGTAATATTACAGGCAAAAGTTACAACGAATTTTCTAAGTCAACACAAATGTACAAGATTATTGCTGCTGCAATTTACGTTGTACAACGTTTTATTGTGGCCATTACTTTGTGTAAAGACGAACACTTGAGGGCCGCTGGTGCATCTGCAATGATTCGATTGTAAGAAATCAAAAAACATATGAATGCCGCTGACCTATCAGATATGACTTTTCTTATTCTTGAAAAGTATTCCTAAAAATTGATATTAGATATTAGATTAGTTACTACATATTAGATTAGACTAGGGCGAAAAATAAATTACTATAGATCTTAGGAATACAAGAACTACATAATGTTCGAAAGTAAGGCAAAAAAAAAAGTTGTACATATTTTCATGATTGCCAATAAGCGGTTCAAACCACTATTGAGGTTGAGAGTGGCTATTTCTTCGATTACTGAAAAGGATTCCAGGGACGCTGGCATAGCTGTAATGTTTACGTCGCGTGAAGTCAAAACGATTTGGATGCTTCAAAGAATGGATTACCATACAGATTGGATTAGATAGATTACCACGTAGTTTAAGATGCATAGACTGGATGAATTTGAATACCACATGGTTTAAGATTACATTAGTTAAACCCATTTTTATGATTAAGGTAAAATAGACAGCACTTTCACATTTTTAATTGCTGTAAATAAAGCATTTTAAAACTTAGATCCTCTATTCTCAGCCTATCCAGAGAGTGTAATTCTAGGAACGATCGTAAATATTATAAAGCTACTTTTATCATTCACTTTAAAAATACATTATTTCGAAGCAAACCACAAGCGAGAGATTTCAAATAACAAAATCTTACTATTCTAATAAATGTTATTTCACCGACCTTATTATCTTATTCTTGATTTATCTTATTCTTGATAGCCTTTGTATATACTCAATATTTATACTGAATGTCTATACTTTAGAAAAAATTACTCTTAATTTTTTATAGACTCCATACAAAGGATTCTTTTTGACAAGAGGACAACGTGACGGGACAGGAATATGTTTATTTTTATACTTTCCAATTTATAATATACTACATAGTTGGAAGCTAGCCAATTATACTAATTTCATTATTTTGTCATTCTAATAAATCATACAAAGACAAGCAGCGAGTGACGTGAGAATAGTTTATTTAGAGGTTAAAAATAACGCGATACGAAAGGAAACTTCAGATAAGTAGAAACATGAATCTTATTTACATGCAGTCTTGGAAAGGAATAACATTGTGAAGGAATTATATGACTTATAAATTTTAAATTTTTTTAATATATATTTTTTATAGCCTTGCTGCCTGTAGCCTAGTTAATGTTATTTTTGGAAAGGAGTAACATTTTAACGGAAGTATACCACTTATAGTCTTTAGCCTAGCTAATGTCCTTCTTGGAAAGGAATAACATTTTGAAGAATTACCACTTACAAATTTCTGTCCAGTTTATTTTTTTGTAATTTATTCTAAATTCTAATGTTTTTACATTTTATTTCGGTAAAGCATAGAGTTACAGCCATTTGTTATTTACAATATTTTTTACACAATTTTGTGAAATTTCTTTAACTTTCTGTTTTGATCTTTCATCTTTTATTGCTGTTATATATTCTTTTGTGAAGTAAAAATAGATTAAATATATCAGTCTCCCTGTTTTGTTATTCAAAAACTTGTAATTAAAATATGAAAAATTGGAGTCAGTGTAAATACTGAAAGAGGTTTTTCTGTTTGTAGATTTTGCCTCCGTATAAAAGGATTTCCTGTGAGGAGAGGATATCCTTTTAACAGCAGAAGCACAAGTAAAAACTTATTTTATGTGTAAATTTAGTCCTATTCTTTTAAATACTCTTTCTCTGGTTCTTTTAAATATGGCTGTAACTTGATTCGACTTTAGTTTTTCTAATAAAAATATGAAAAAGGTCAACTCTATGAAATTTTATAATCATAAGCTATATTTTGATTTAAATGAATCCTATTTCTACTTCATTTTCAAACAAATCATAATTAACTTCTATAGAAATATTATAACCTAGCTGCCTCCATTATATAACCTGAAAGGATAAGTACCAATTAATTAAACAAACTTATATAGGTGATAACCATGGACAAGACGTCTATAGAGCTATGGGACTCACAGACACATATTTACATGCGCTGTTAGTGGGAGGATATTAAGGGGTCGGGTTTGATTCTAGGGGGCGGACAGGGTTGGCTGTGTAAAACCTTTACATTGTAGCACTGTTTTCACGAATCTCAGTGCATTTATGCACAACTAGCAGTGCATCCAGAAGGTCCAGGATCAAACATGCCCTATTTTCTTCATAAGAAAACCTTATATCTCACAGTAATTTTTTACCTTAGGAATATTTTGAACTAAAATAGCTATTCCAAATTTGATCTGGTCCATTTGAGGAAAAAGGTGTAAGGGGGGGGCCTTCTTAAAACCTTTGACTCTTAAAAGGGTACGTTTATACTAGTTAAATGAGCTGTTTTTTGAAAATGAAGAATTCTTACAAAAAGGCCCAATAAAATATTAAAGCCTAATGGTCTTTATGACCTTTGGTTTTCTATTGTCTAAAACTTAGTAACAGAAATAAATTAATTAAAAAAAAACTAAAATAACTTTACATAAGAGATAACCATTAACATGCAGTATATAGAGCTATCCTCCCCTTTGCCCTACAAATGGGAGGATATTAGGGGGTCGGGTTTAATGTTAATGGGTGGGCAGATGGGGTTGGCTTTGCAAAACCTTCCAGTTGGTGGCCCTATTTTTACTGATCTTATTACAAAACTAAAAACAATAAAACATCGAAACCTTATTACCTTTATGGCAATAAGGAAATCCTTTTATATGGAGGCAAAATCTACAAACAGAAAAAATTCTTTTAGTATCTAGAAATAATTATATAATCATTGCAGTATATAAACCTATCCTCCCATTTGTGCTGCAAATGGGAGGATATTTGGGGGTCAGGTTTAATGCTAAGGGGTGGGTGGTGGGGCTTGCACATAAAAATGAGGAGTTTTTATAAAAAGGCCCAATAAAATATTAAATCCTTATGGTTTTTATGACCTTTGGTTTTCTATTGTCTAAAACTTAGTAACAGAAAAAAAAAATAATAAAAAAAACTAAAATAACTTTACAAACGAGATAACCATTAACAAGCAGTATATAGAGCTATCCTCCCATTTGTGCTACAAATGGGAAAAGGGGGTCGGGTTAAGTGCAAAGGGGTGGGCGGACGGGACTGGCTGTGAAAACCTTCTTGTTGGTGGTCCTGTTTTCTCTGATCTTACTGCACAACTTAAAAAAAACAATAAACATCTAAATCTTATTGCCTTTATTGCAATGAGGAAATCCTTTTATATGGAAGTAAAAATTCAACAGAAAAAAATTCTTTTAGTGTCTCGAGAGAATTATATAATCGTTGCAGTATATAGAGCTATCCTCCTATTTGCGCTACAAATGGGAGGTGGGGGTCGGATTTAATGCTAAAGGGTGGGTGGACGGGGCTGGCTGTGCACAACCTTCCCGTTTGTGTCCCTGTTTCCACTAATCTTAGTGCACAACTAAAAAACAATTAAACATCGAAACCTTATTGCCTTTATGACCTTTAGTTTTTTCATTGTCTAAAACTTAGTAACATAAGACAATTAATCTAAAAAACTAAAATAACTTTACACAAGAAATAACCATTCACAAGCAGTATATAAAACTATCCTCCCATTTGCGCTGCAAATGCGAGGATATTAGGGGGTTAGAAAGACCTAACCTCCCATTTGCACTGCAGATGGGAGGATATCAGGGGTCGGGTTTAATGCTAAGGGGTGGGCGGGCAGGGCTGGCTGTACACAACAAAATGAGGAGTTTTCAGAAAAAGACCCAATAAAATATTAAAGCCTTATGGTCTTTATGACCTTTGGTTTTCCATTGTCTATAACTTAGTAACAGAAAAAAACAATTAATTAAAAAAACTAAAATAACTCTACAAAAGAGATAACCATTAACAAGCACTATATAGAGCTATCCTCACATTGGCGCTACAAATAGGAGGATATTAGGGGGTCGGGTATATTCCTAAAGGGTGGGCGGAGGGGCTGGCTGTGTACAACCTTCACGTTCGTGGCCTTGTTTTTACTAATCTTAGTGCACAACTAAAAAACAATAAGACATTTAAACCTTATTGTCTTTATGACCTTTAGTTTTCTATTGTCTAAAACTTAGTAGCATAAGAAAATTAATTAAAAAAAGTAAATTTATTTATTAATTTACAATTAATATCTATTGTATGTTTGTTTGCATTGATTTTTTATTCAATGATTGTTTGATTGTTGATATGCCCCCAGGGCAAAACTTACAACGCCTACCCCCAGGCCCTGGGGGGCGGCGTCGACACCGTAATTTTTGTTATCAGAACTATGAACTATTTTACCGAAATGTCTATCTCAAAATTTTTATCTGATGCATTTAGGGCGTGGAGGAGGGGGGGGGGGGCTAGTTGCCCTCCGATCTCTTTTGACTCTTTATAAGTGAACAAGAACTTTCGATTTCCAATGAAATGAGCCCTCTCCAAAGTTTATACGAGCATCCCTTCCATTACAACTATATATGCCCCTAGAGCATTACTCATAACGCCTGCCTCCGGGCCCTGGCAGGTTCCGTCGACACAGGAATTTTCTTATCTGGGCTTTGATGAACTATTTTTATTGAAATGGCTACTATTAAAATTTTATCGGATGGTCTGGGGGAAAAAAAGGGTGTGTGTGTGGGGGGGGGGGGGGGGGGCTAGTTGCCCTCGGTTATCTTTTGACTCTTAAAAATTGAACTAGAACTTTTCAATTTCCAATCAAATGAGCCCCATCTGAAGTTTAAACGAGCATCCCTTTCATAAAAACCATATACACCCCCAGGACAACACTTACAACGCCTATCCCCCGGGTTTTGGGGAGTTTTGTTATCTAATTTTTGAACAATTTCCGAAACACTGCCTATCTCAAAATTTGTAGCGGACGGGTTAGGGGAAAAAGAGCGTGGGGGGGGGGGGGGCTAGTTTAACTCTCCTTACTCTTAAAAAGTGAACTAGAAATTTAAATTATCAATCAAATGAGCCCTCTATGATGTTTATATGAGCATCCCTTTCATAAGAACATACATGCCCTTAGGGCAAAACTTAGATCGTCTTCCCCTGTGTCCTGGGGGGTTCTATTGACTCCGTATTTTTTTCTTATCCGACCTTTCAACTATTTCTAACAAAATTTCTATCTCAAAATTTTATTCAGATGGGTTTTGAGAAAGAAGGCGTGGGGGGGGGGGGGCTAGCTGCCCTTGGATCTCTTCTGACTATTAAAAAGTGAGCTCGAACTTTCAATTTCCAATCAAATGAGCCCTCTCTGAAGTTTTACACTAGCATTCCTTTAATACGAACAATATATGCCCCAGGGCATAACTTACAACGCCTACCCCCGGGCCCTGGGGGGATGTGACGACACCTGAGTATTTGTTATCTGACTTTAGAGCAATTTTTAACTTAATGGCTACCTCAAAATTTTATTGGATGCATTTGGGGAAAAGGGGGAGTGGGGGGGCTAGTTGCCCTCCAATCTCTTTTGACTCTAAAAAATGAACTAGAATTTTCAATTTCCAATCAAATGAGCCATCTCTGAATTTTTTACGAGCATCCCTTCAATAAGAACCATATTTTCCCCCAGGGCATAACTTACAACACCTGCCCTCGGGCCCTTGGGGGGGCTGTGTTGACCCCTGAGTTTACGTTATGTGTTCTTTGAACTATTTAAAAAAAAGCTATCTCAAAGTTCTTATCGGATGGGTTTGAGGAAAAATGGGGCTTGGAGGGGTTGTGGGGCTGGGTGCCCTCTAATCTCATTTTACTCTTAAAAAGTGAACTAGAACTTTCAATTCCAATCAAATGAGCCCTTTTTGAAGTTAATACGAGCATCCGTTCCATAAGACCCATATATGCCCCCAGGGCATAACTTAAAACACCTGCCCCGGCGCCCTGGGGGTTGTGTCGACACCGTAATTTTTGTTATATGATCTTTGGACGATTTGTAACAAAATAGTTATCTTAAATTTTTTTATTTGATGCATTTGGGAAAAAAAGGGTTCGGGGGAGGGGAGCTGGTTACCCTACAATATCTTTTGACACTTAAAAAGTGAACTAGAACTTTCTATTTCCAATCAAATGAGCCCTCTCTGAAGATTATACGAGCATTCCTTCCACAAGAACCATATATGCCCCCAGGGCATAACTTATAACCCTTGCTTTATAACCCTATATTAACTTATAACCCTTGTGGGGGAGTTGTCAGCCTCAAAGACCTAATTTCCAGAACTTAAAAACTACGTTAATAAAATGAGAGGGGGGTTAGTTTCCCTCCAATCACTTTCGACTATTAAAAAGGGCACTAGCCCTTTGAATTTCCAATCGAATGAGCCTTTTTTGAAGTTTCTACGACAACACCTTCTATAAAAACCTTATATGCCCCCAGGGCATAACTTAAAATCCTTGCCCCGAGGATTGTGGGGGAGTGTCCCCCACAAAAACATACTGAAAAAAACTACGCTGAACAAAATGGCTATCTCAAAATTTTGATTGGATGTGTTTGGGGGAATCATGGGCGTGGGGGGGCTCGCTGCCCTCCAATCACTTTCGATTATTAAAATGTGCAGTAGCCCTTTGAATTTCCAATCGAATGAGTCCTCTTTGAAGTTTCTACGACAACGCCTTCTATAAAAACCTTATATGCCCCCAGGGCATAACTTAAAACCCTTGCCCTAAGGGTTGTGGGGGAGTGTCCTCCTCAAAAATATATTTTCTATCTGGAAATAAACAACGCTGAACAAAATGGCAATCTCAAAATTTTGATTAGATATGTTTGGGGGAATAATGGGCGTGGGGGGCTAGTTGCCCTCCAATCACTTTAAATTATTAAAAAGAGCACTAGAACTCTCGATTTCAAATCCAATGAGCTCCCTTTGAAGTTTCTACGACGACCCCTTCCATATGAAATGCCTCTGGAGAAAAAATAAATAATAATAAAACATTGGAGCCGTATGACCTTTACTATAGGCAACCCTATAGCGTTGCCTCTGACTGGCATATTGAGGTTTTTCCAGGGTGACGGTATCAAACCTATGGTGACGTCATGACATCACGAAGAGGCTTACATTATCTGTATATGAGTGCCGGTTCGGGCTTATGCCAGATTTGACATTTAACTCATTCGGACTATATGTCAAGGCTTTTTCTATAATTATTGTATGGCTTGATGTCCGCAACTACTTGATTTAATTCAAAAAGCGTTATGCTCAGTCAAGCAGTTTGAATCTTCACCAAAGACTGCATACTGGTGAGAAACCATTTAAATGTGATTCATGCAAAAAGTGTGTTACTCAATTAAACCTTTTGACTAAACATCAAAGACCGAATACAGGTGAGAAACCGTTTAAGTGTGATTTCTGCAAAAAGTATTTTACTCAATCAAGCATTTTTGAATCGTCACCAAAGACTGCAAACGCGTGAGATGTATTCACACTATCCAACACGTGAGAATGCAATTCATTCTTTTTAACGTCTTAGTAGTAACCTATCATAAGGTTTCACGGGGCGCTCCTTATTTGGGAGACGATTGGACTCCGTCCCGAATACCGAGAGAAGGTGTTTGACTTACATTAGAGAGGCGTTAGAATTCAATTGACAAAATACAGATTATTGATAGTTTGAGTCTTCAGGAATTTGTCACCTGATTTTAGCATCGACCTGTCACATAATTATGCATGCAAATGGATATCACAAAGAATAATTATTTAAATTCCGAAGAAATAAAAGGGTTAAAAACATTTCACCAAATTTACATGGTTGGGGAAACATGTTGCATAGAGCTGAATAAGTTAGGTTAGTCAATTAACATAATTTGTTCTGAACGGTCTGCTTTTCATAATTCTTTTTGTACTTTCCATAATTTTGTTACTAAAATATTATATTCTGACAATAATCATTTAATAGATTTACTCCTTTTCAAAAGGGTTAATTATTTCTCATTATCAACATTTATAGCAAAATTGATAGACAGGGAACAGTCTTTGAACTCTTGGCATCATGACTAATGCATGAATTTTATCTGCATTCCATTAGCCTATGAAATTTCTCTCCGAATGCAGATAGAAACGTGTTATGGAAACTATTCTTAACTGAAGAATTCTTAATTTTCTCATAACTTTTAATAGATTAACTTGAAGGAAATACATTAAAGAGATTCAAAATTAGCATTAAAAGACAATACGTTTTTGCTAGTAGATTGAATAAATTACAACACTCTGATCAAGCATAAGAAATTATGATATGGAAATAAATATAGGCCATTCAAATAGGCAAAATTGATATCCTATGTCGGGGAAAAAACTAATGATAATTTAGCACGAAAATATATGTAACTAATAATTAATTGTATTTCAACCTTCTTTAAAAGTTTTATCATCTAGTATCTTAATAACATACTGAACACGTCTCAACTTTGAACTGCCCTCTTTAGCAGTCTTATTTCACCTGCTATCTTCTGATTTAGTTTCATATGTCCCTCAGTTTCTCTGAAAGTACAAATTAATAACCTATTCTGTTCCTGAGATATTGCATGTATACCAATCTGAGAACCTAAATCAATTTCTTTTTATTTATTTCAGTTGTGTAAGCAGTAGTAGTTGTTAAAGGCGTGAAAGTTTCAATTTAATACCGTAAACCGTGATTCTGCAGCAATGAGAGGACACTGCTGCACTCATACATAATAGCTTTAGCCTGGATGTTATTCGGACGTCCCTTTTACGATCTGGATGAACCTAAATTCTTTTGATTCAGTTCAATAGTAGTTGCAGTAAAAGTAGTTTCAAAAAAGCAGTTCCTTGAAAAATTTCAATTTAATGCCATTGCTGTTGCTTAAATATTACCAATACGCCTTTATGTCAGTCTTTATACAAATTTTGTTTCTTTATTCCTTTCTGTATTTCTCAAAACTTTGACCTCTATACCCATAGCCTTTTTCAAGACTTCATATAAAACACGCCTCTCTTTAGAAATAAAAAAATGAATATGTATACATGGGTAACTTTTGTAACTTATAAACCTTGATCAGAAGGTTATGGCGGGGTTCTAACACGTAAAGGCATAGTGATAGAAACGTTCTATCATTTTGAGCAAATAGTTATATTGAAAATTTTCTTGGACATGTTTTAAGAAAAGCAGCTAAAGGAGTCGTGAAAGTGGTTGCTGATTGACCTATCACTTTTAACTCTTAAAAAAAATACTCGAAAGTTCATTCTCTGTTTAAATTAGTCACCTCCAAAGTATCGAGCATAATTTCTTCCATACGAAGTGATCTGAAAAAAAGCAAATACTAAAAATTCACAAAGAGTGAAAACTAACAATACTTCTTTTACAACTTATCAGTACTTCTTTTTCATCAATTCTTGTGACTAACTTAGAATAAAAAGAAGTTTTGTTTGATTTGTTTAGTAAAGTTTATTGTTGAATTTTTTTTTCAGTTTTTTTTTATTATTTTAGAAGTTGAAGATGCTTTACAAAGTCACATTGAAGAAATCTTTGGCGTTCTGAACCTTCTTTTGCTTCCTAAACGTGAAGTTATTGCTTTAAGTAATTTTCCTGAGTTTTCAGGACCTTCTAAACTTCAACTTGATACCAAGGAACCAGGTGATACGTCTTTTGACAGTCAAGGTATATCTCAAATATACATATTTTTTTTTGGCAGAATAAACTATATTAGATTACGGGTTATTTGAGAAAAATCGGGATGGATAAGGGGGACATTTTTCTATGAAAATTGAACTAATCTAAAGACGAAATTTTTCTCTCGTCTCATCTCATTATTCTTGGAAGAGTTTTCATTGTTCTAGAGTTTGGTACCTGATATTCCATAACTGCATTTAACCCTCTGATAGTTGACTTCAACCGTCTGCAAGTGACTTTAACCCTCTAATAGCTTGTATTTGACCTGGAACTTGTTCCTAGATTCGGCGGGAATCTACCGTTCCTTCCGTACCTTCAAAAAGAATTTCCAGTTAAAAATTCTTTTTTTTTATGGTTTCTACTTGAGTTGGTATCTTTTGATTTGGTTTGTATGTGGTTAGTTTGTTGAAGTATTTTGATTTATAAGGGAAGTGTATGTTGATTTTGAGGTCGTTTGAGGTGAGGGATTAGATTTTGTTCCTTTTTGGTCTTGGAGCCTTACTAGAGAGTATGTTGAAATTGTTTATTAAATAAAAGAACACTGATTTACAGTCAGGTAATGAGAACTCTAAGGGTTGGACCCGTATACGTCTTAGCCGATGAGGAAAACTGAATTCCAACCCAAACTCTCGTCCTTCTTTACTGAGGGGATAAAATATTGAAGCCTATATAAAGCATTTATATTTTTGCACATATTCAAATGTGCTCTGCTTTTAATGAAGAGTTTTAAGGGTTTTCTGCTCATATACTCTTGATATTGTTTGTTTATTCGGAAGATGCAAGCTGGCGCATAGACAGGCTACGTGGCAGGCTTGTTTATAATGATTCCAATTGTCGCTAGTTTTTCTACCTTGTGCGCTGTTGTTTTGTATATATTGATTTTCGTTGTCGCTTCTCTTCTAACTAGAGATAATATAAACTTTTTCTTGATGTCATGGATTCAAATTAAGTTCAATGCAACCACTTTTGGAAAACTACTAAAATGGTATAATTTTAACAAAAAGATGTTTTAAATGAATACACCGTTTTTCGCCTGAAGGGAATGTATATATATTCGTTATTCTTCTGTTTTAAGTCATGAGGTGTCAAATAAGCAATAACAATTGAACAAAGAACGTCTGGCATGAAATCAATATCTCTTTCCTGATACTACATTAAAGAATAATCCATTTTTTGGATTTGTTTTCTGCTGGAACTCTTTTTTATACTGACTGTTGCTTCTGTTCTAACCGCAGATTTCCTTTCCGATTCAGTGTATTTGTTGTGATGCTGGCTGTCAAATGTCTCCTAGCTGCAGATCTAGCTTGCACTTCGTTTTCGTGAATCATTGCCTCTGACTTTTTGTTCATTTCCTTCACTTTAGCTGTTCAGATTTATCCAAAATCATGTGTTCCAACGCCTTTTCCCTCTGAAATATCTAAAATTGGCATGATCATCGTTTTATTCTCTATTCTCTATCGTTTTAATCTCTATAATCTTTATTTTCCGGGATTTTTTTTGCAGTTTAGGATTTTTTATGTCCGGGATTTTTGGAGTTTTCTCTAAGAAAACCGAGATTTTTTGTTTTAAAAACCGGGATTTTTGCTAAAAAAAAACCAGGATTTCTTCATTAAAAGAGATTTTCAACGATTTTGGCTGATAGTCTACTATTTTTTTTCTTTACGATATCACGAATATTTTCTGTTTATGTATGTTTCCTCTGGAAGTGCGTCTGTACAATGGAGCAACAATTTTTTCTTTCGGGATTTGACTTTTGAAAATTTGACTCCAATGTAACGATGAGTGGCGAATTCATAACGAAAAAGTGAGGATTTTCTTTTCTTGTCATTGTAGTTCATTTTGCCCGTGTAATGCCTCGGGCAAAGTTAATCTCAGAAAAGGTAATTAAAAAGTGTACGGCATTATACTAATTTTGTTCAAAAGGATACTTATTTCAAACGTATTCTTTTGTAAGACGAATAATAGTTCCGCTGTCCATTTCTTGAATGGCGAGACTTTTGCTAAACATAAAAGCAGGTATAGTAAAAGGGAAAGGGACGTTTGAAGACGTGATAAAAAGAAACTTTTACCGTTTACTAAGCCATATTGAATATTAGCGCGTCCAGACTATCCATTTTCTGGAAAATTGGGACAAAATCTTGGAAGGTAGACAGCAAGGGCGGATCCAGGATTTTTTTCTGGGGGGTTTTACTAATTTTTGACTCAGTTTTTGACTGATTTTACTGATTTTTACCTAGGTTTTATTAATTTTTGACTCAGTTTTGACTAATTTTACTGATTTTTACCTAGGTTTTACTAATTTTTGACTTATTTTAGACTCGGTCAAAAATTTCGGGGGGGGGGGGAGGGGGAGGGTGGTTCAAACCGGGTACCCCCCCCCCTTCCTGGATACGGCCTTGCTAGACATGGTCTCCCGTCCCATTTTACGCTTTTTTTTGGGCAGGAAGAATTAAAGGGTCAGAAAATGAAAAATGGGACGGAAGTGGTAGTATTGACAGCTTTTTGGAAAAAATGCCAGAAGAAGGAAACGATTAGACACGATAAGTGATAAATAAAAATAGTTGTCTACGATGATTTTGAATAGGAAAAGGTAAATTGTCTTTTTGAGGTTCTAAATTTGTTTTCTTTAGGTTTTGGCTCAGAAATAAAATCCCGTAATTCAAATTACGCGTTTTGATTTTACGTCCTCACTGTGCAGCCCTATGTTGTATAGTCTAAAAACCGTGTTTCGGGATTTTTTTTAGAAGAAGAATCGGGATTTTATTTTTCAGCTGGTGGCAACCGTGGATACATCGGAAAAAAAAAAAGAAAAAAGGAATATATTTCCAACAAAAAAGTATTTTTTAGATAAATTAATGGTTGTTTGTCTGAAGGGAGTAGGACTTTAAAAATATATATATATATATGGTAAAATTCTACTTTAGCTACTTTTGGATATCTTGGAAAGGGGTTAGGTTAGGAAAATGAAACTTTCAGGGATTGGTTTACTGGCTAAAGTTTGTCCTGGGAAGGTATTTGAAGAACTTACCTCCACTCCTTCTCCCTCTAGATGGCCCTGACCTTTGATGACCTTTAAAAAATATGTGTGTTATAAAAGTAAACTTTTTAAAATAGATCTGCTTAAATTAAGTACAAAAAATTGTTTTCAGCTTCACAACTTTGCTGAATCCAAATTTCTAAGGTTTTAAAGATATGCAAATACATTTCCTATATTTTGGAAGAAATATTGAAAAGACTTGAAATTCTACTCAAATAACAGAAATTCAGAACTAAAGCCAGAGAAAAAGAAACTGATAACTGAAAATAAATCTAAAATGTTGTTTTTGTCAAAATTTTGATTGTTACAGACCTGTTATGTAGGCAAATTTCAGGACCCTCTGGAGGGAGAAGCTGTAGAGGCAGGTACTTCAAAATAGCTTCCCAGGACATACTTTAGTCTGTAGACAAATCCCTGAAATTTTCATTTTCCTAACCTAACCCCTTTCCAAGATAGCCAAAAGTAGCTAAATTAGAATTTTACAGTATATTTCTTATTCTTTTGTTTTAATTGTTATTGCTAGCAATAGGCCTAACAATTGAGTTAAGAAAGTGTAGGGTGAATTTAATTCTTGTCACTTGTTTACCAGTTTCTGTTAAATTAACAAAAATATAGACACTGTGGGATGCTATTAATAATTTTTTATGCAGGTATAAAAAAGATCTAATTTCATGTATTCAAATGCTGGGTAGCTTAAAGGTACTGATGATTTGACAATGTAATTTTGGAACCCCTGTCAGAATTTTTGTTCAAAACAAAATATCTCTGCTTAGCCATGTCTTGGAGCACCATCTCTTGAAGCCAGTTTTTTAATTCAACAATAAGAAACATTGACACATTTTCCGGTACACCCATTTAAGAAAAAAAAACATTCAATTCAGTCAGTTTCCTGTTTTGGCAAGAAAGGAGCTCTTGACAATTTTTTATGTATGTAATGTTCAAACTGCTGTTACTTGGTTATTTATGGCCAAAAAACTTGGGATTAGCACCAATGCATCAAGATACATCTGATTTTATCTGAATTCTGGTCACATTAGCTTTCTCTTGATAAAATTAAATTAGAATGGCAACAAATTTTACATTGTCAAAATACCTAGACACCTAGGGCTAAACACCTAGAACCATTTCATAGAAATATCAAAAGTGACCCCCCCCCCAAAAAAAAAATCCTAAGCAATGTTGTGGATGAAACTAAGAATCTGCATATACAAATAAAATCCCCTAAATCAATTATAATGACAATGAACTTCTTAAATTTCTTGAAATCTATTCCCATTTTCCTAGACCCTATCCCTTCTGAAAGGCTAGTTAAAAAATTTTGTTCTACTAAATTTGATGTACTAAATACTATTTGTATTTAATACTGTGTATTAAAATTTGTTAAACCAATTTTGTTATACCAAATACTACATACTTGAAACAATTTTATTAGTTTTATTACTTCTACTTTTTGAATAGTTTTATACTTCCATACATTAAATGAAGTTGAAGAATAATAAAAAAACAAGAATATACGGGTTGAATATACCAGGTTCCGCCCACAGGTATTCCCCAAGTATTTTGACATGTGTCAAATTGGGTTCCGACTTGTGTCAAAAACCGGTAATTTTTTTTTTCTGTCAAATTTGTAGGTGAAAATGCAGGGTTTGGACTTGCCTATAAATTCCTATATTCTAATGCACTCCTATAAAATACCTATATTTTGGCTAAAATCCTATTATTCCTATATTTTCAGCTGAAGAGCACCAAGAACATTGCTCATGATTTGCAATTTACACTGCTTGTTAAGTAAGCTAAGATGTGCTGTTCTTTGCTTTTGACTCTGCTTGTAGACTGTGCTGTCTTTTGGTGTAGATTGATAATTAATTACAAAATTTGAGTCGTTTGAACTTAACTAATGGTTTTTGTTGGGATTAGTAAGCTGCTTCTGCCTGGACTATGCTATTGTGTTGACTTAATAGCCTATGTTTTGTTTTTTGTCATGTTGGGCCTGTCCAAAATGAGCAAAGATCAGTATATAGACTAGCAGTCTCTGCTTAATGAGACTGTGAGTTCTTGTGACTTATGCATATCCTAGCTGAATGCTATGAAAGGCTGATGACGACCCAGTTTTGGACAGTGAATACAACCCAGTTTTGGACATATCCACATTTTTTCTTTTTATGGCTTTTTTATTGTGGGATGCTATTTTGCAGGTGATGCTTGGTAATTGAGTATGGGGCCTACCAAGTTCAATAGTTCTTGGCTTGCTAAAACAGATTGCAGCAGTAGAGAGATTGGCAAATGGTGTAAGACTGGGAACAACCAGTACTTGTTCTTTTGCAAACTGTGCTTGAAAAATCTTGGTTGCACAGCTGGGGTTGCTCAGCTAAACCAACATGTGTGATCTGCAGAACACAAAGCCACAGTTACTGCTCAACTACATCCACTACAGCTTCACTGGACAATCTTGAGTTGATGAAACAACCAAGGATAAACCATTAGTTGGTACAAACATGTTTTGTGAGTGCGATGCTGCTTATAAAGCTGAGTTAATATGGGCACTTCAGATGGTACAGAGTTCTATGTCTGCTGACTCTTCAGACCATATTGTTGCAACCTTCCATGCAATGTTCCCTGGTAATATCCCTGACAGAATGTCCCTATGTGCAAAGAAACTCACATATCTGATCACCAATGTGCTGCATCCTTACTGTAAGGAAATGCTTGTGAAGGACATTCAGTCATATTTTGTACTAAAATATGTCAAGACAACCAACAATGCTGGTATGAAAGTTACAGATATGTGTTTGATATTGGTCCTCATACAGAAACAAAATCCAGAGTAGACATTTATGCACAAGTTTTATGGGCCACGCGACAAGTGATGGCCTGTATAGGAAGATTATGTTAGCTATTGAGCAGAATCAGCTGCCACTTGAAAAAACTGATCACGCTTGGAAGTGACAGACCAAACGTCAACAAAACCATTTGGAACAAGTTCAATGCCAAAAAAAGAAAGTGATGGGAAAGGGAATGTTGAACATTGGTACTTGCAACATCAATATAATTCATAACGTTTTCTTAAAAGGTGTTCAGGTGGTCAGAGAAGAAAATTCCGACTTTGTTATTCTTGTGCATTCATTTTTTGACGGCTGGCCTGCACATTTGTGAAGACTATTGAAAGTGCCAAAAGAAAGTGGGAGCGCCAGAGAATGCTTTCATGAAGCATGTCCAAGCCACTGGATGACAATCGGAAGTGCCCTTGCTAGAATCATGCAGCAGTGGCCAGCAATCTTAGAGTACTGCCTGAACTTCACGCCGAGAGAGAAAAAAACTGAAGAATCTTCTGTCCACTCTCAACTTTCTGAAGATTGTGGCTTATATCAAAAGTGCAATGATGAATTCCCAATTCGAGTTTGTTCTAGCCTCAGCAGAACTGTTCTTGAGTTTCACCCAACTTTTCCAAAAAGAAGAGCCTCTCATTCATGTTCTGCACTCAGAGATCAAAAGACTAATTGTGACGCTTTGCAGAAAGGTCTTTACTCCAGATTTCGTGACCAAGACAAATTTCTCACCAGAAATGTTGAACCTTGCTGAAAAATTTGCAGAAAAGCCCATAGTTTCAGAAAATGTGGAACAAGCTTTCGTGAGAAAACAACACTGAAAGACAAGGTCATTTTCTATGTCAATGTGCGAAAACATTTTATTGTAGGTATTTGCCATATTTTGAACAAATGTCTCTGGAAAAGGATGGTTTTCTAGAGGCTTGACGCTGTTTGAGTCTGATCAACATGAGGGATTCAAGTAGACTTAGGGTTTGTGGCATGCAAGATTGTGATTGGAGTAAGCTCAGACGCTGCCCAGGCTGAGTGGCTGCTTTTGCAAACAGAAACTGGACCCCGTGAGGACATTACTTGGATTGATCATTTTTGGAGCCATTATTTGGACTGATGAATGAGTGCGGGGACAGCAAGTACCCAGAACTTACCAAGCTTATCAAAGCAGTGCTGACGTTGTCACATGGCAGTGCAGATGTTGAATGTGGGTTCTTGCATTCTGGTAGGATTCTTGGTGAAGACCAGGCCTTGATGTTTGAATGCCTTCTGGATGCGAGACTCCTGGTATATGACATGTTGAGGCTTTATGGAGGAAAACCAGAACAGTTTGTTATTACAAAAGAGCTGTTGAATCTTGCATGTTCTGCATGGTCTTGGTATCAACAATATCTGGATGAAAAGAAAAAAAGAAGAGCTATCCAAGAAGGAGAAAGCAGCTTTCAAAGAGGACAGCAAGCAGAAGTTGCAGGAGGTTCACAACAAAAAGAAAGAAATAGAAGACCTGGAAAGCAAAAGGAAAAAACTTAGAGCATCAGAGCAAGAAAAGAGAACAGTAGCTGATACTCTACTTCAGGAAGTGATCAACAGAATGAAGAAGGCTGCCAAGTCCAAGAGTTTCATAGAGATTGCCCTAGCTGTTTATTCTCCCCCCCCTCCAAGGAGCCGCATCTTTTCCCAAGAAGACGGCGTTTACCCTCACGGAACATTCCCCCCTTCTCTGTGGAAAATTCCCCCTATTTTCCCCTTGGATAACTCCAGATTTTCACTAGAAGGGAAATTAAAATCTCTACTCTGCTATTCAAGTCAGGGGCAATTTTATTGCATTTTTTTTTTCAGGGGCATTTCATGTGGAAAGGGTGGTCAAATAAGCTTTGGAGGGGGCTCAGTCAACTGGAAATCAAAAGTTAGTGCCATTTCCTAAGATTTTACCTGCTTTTTAACCAATTGCTACCAAATGAGTTGTTTATTACTACAGTGTCTAACAGAAATTTTATTCTAGTCTAACAGCCCTTGTTTTTCAGCAGTTGTTTTGAAAGAATCTTTAAATAAATTCAGAATCATCTCTAAAGGAGAGAGTGGAGGTAAAAATTGATATATAGTCCTCAGGGTCGTATCCAAGACTTTTCTTTTTTTTTGGGGGGGGGGGGGGGGGGGGGGGGGGGGGGGGGGTTGGAACAAGCACGGTCACATGAATCAGAATCTAAGACTGAAGGAGAGGTGCTAGATTTGTAAGCAAATCCTGTTTAAGAATGTCTCAATGACTGTGAAAGTGACTGAATGTTTTGCTATTATGATCCACTGCTTAGTTAATCAAAGTCATCAAAATGTTGCAAACCTCTTTTACTTGTATTTAGTACTTTTATATATAAAATGAAAAATAGCACATATATGATATGAGGAATGCGGCTGAATACAGCTATTTAATATATGCAAGGCTTTTAGGGTAACATTTCTTAGGTTTAAATGTAGAAAAAAATTGCTAATATGATTTTACTCCCAAATAATGGTAAATTTGATTTTTTTTTTTTTTTTTATTGCTTTTTTTTCACAAAATAGATGTCCAAAATCAGTAAACTGTCCAATTGCTGAGGTATTACACTAGGCACAAGATTACCAAATGGATAAAGTAGACAGTTAATTAAATTGATGAATCCAGATGAAAGGGTATTACCCCTTTTAAGCCAAGGAAAAGTCAGAATCATAAGAAATTTCATTAAAAGCTTTAAGTGATGCTGAAAAAGAAATGCTAACCTGATCTTGTAGCAACAGGGCTACTCTAAAACACCAATTTTACCCTGTATTTCCTAGGGAGTACCTTATTTACCAATTTTACTTACCAAGTTTTTATTTTATGATAATTTTACAACACTAATTTATACAAGTAAGTCATTTTTTAAAAGATGATTGTCAAACTTGTCTTACAGACGCATGCATTTATCATCCAAACTGGTGATATTGTTTTATTCCAAAATTGTTTCAGAAAGCAATTATCATGCTTTAATACAAATAGGAAGCGATTGCAAGTTTTGTTAGATTCATGTAATGTTGGATCTGCTATCCCCACAGCTATCAAAATCTTTTTTCTCCAAAAACTTTGCCTTTAGTTTTTTTTTACTTGATTAGTCCAAAAGTCTCTGTTTTTGCACATAGTAATGTATTTGCCATGAATCTCAAATTTCAAAATAGACAAGTATTTTTATATGGACAATCAATAAATTTTCTGATCCAAAAATCTTTTCTATTTTCATGTGAAATAGCCTCTTCAGATCTATTTACAGTAAGATTTTCTTGAGTTTTTACTTTTCTGCCATTTTATCCCTTCTGCACAGCAAATTTCAATAGCTCATAAAACTGAAGACCAAAAGACAAACTGAAGAACTCCTTTTCCTTCTTTGTATGCCTCAAAACAATTTACACTATTTCATAACCTGAAATTTCACTGTCCAGTAAATAAAGGATTATCCTGTTGATGCTGGTTAGTCAAGAAGTTCAACCAACATGTTGGCTGCATCCCATTCTCAAAGCCATGGCTTGGATGACCATTCTTTGTCAACTGCTCATTTGAAGGCCTCCACACTAGGGGCTGAGAATGTTCCTTTGCTTAGGGAGTTCCAGAGCCCAACAACTCTATTTGAGAAGAAGTTGTTCCATAGTTGCTGTTGGCTTGATTGCAGTACAGCTTCTTGGTGTTTCCTCTAGTTCTAGTTGACTGGTCAAGTTCAAGCATATTTTTTTGCAAGAACTGAGTGTGCAGCATTTTGTACATCATGATGACATCCCCATGCTTCCGTCAATAGTACACTCTTGCTTTGCAGCATGCAGAAGTGTGCAGTATTTTGTATGTCATGATTGCATCCCCATGCATCCGTCAATAGGAGAGGGTAGGAATCTGTAACTTCTCCAGGCGAGATGGGTAGTCCAAGCTTTTAAAACCCTATTTGATTTAATTGCTTGCTTTGGACACTCTAGCTTTTTCTTGTTGCTTTTATTTAATGGTGTATCCATACACATACCAAATTCTAGTTTTTGTCAAACAAATCCTTTTTATAGCTTTGACATCAGCTTTGGTGACCTACTGTGGAATGTTCTTTTTACAATTCCCAGGGTCTGGAGCACTTTGGAGGCAACTAACTGAGCATGTTGGTCAAAAACCTCATTTCATCATCCACAAGCATACCCAGGTCTCTTTCAACATAGGAGGAACCAGTCATTTGCTCAACACCATCTATTCCACACATGTGATATGACACCTCACATTCTTCCTACCAAAATGAATTGTCCTGCATTTCTTAATGTTGAATTCTAACCTCCAAAATTTTGCCCAATCTGAGAGTTTGTCTTGGTCAGCTTGTAATAAGGCTTGCTCTTTGGTTGTTTTTGCATGGCTGATGATTTTCAAATCATTTGCATGAGTTCATTTTACAGGTTCATTTTATTTATGACACATTTGGGGCATTGTTGATATAGATGTTAAATAATGTTTTGTACCAAGGATTGCTCCCTGTGGGACTCCACTTTCCGCTTCAGTACTATCTGAGGAAAATACCTGACCATTTTTCCATGCACCTTTACGCTCTGCCTTCCATCTTTCAGGAATGCCATCACCCACTCAACAACCTCCTGGCGCTTACCCTAATTGCAATTAACTTTGCCTCTAGTTGACAATGGCATACTTTGTCAAATTATTTGGCAAAATCTAGGAGAATGACGTCTACTGGGATTCTTCTATGTAGGAGCTCTGTGACAAAATTCTATGCATCTATCAGATTTGTATCAATGGATTGTCCTGATCTAAATATGTGCTGACTCTGCTTATTAAGATTGTTGGAGATAACAAAAAAAGAAAATGAGGTGTTTATGCTTATACTTTGCACATTTTTAAATCTTAATCAGAATACTATCTTCTGTTGAAAATTTTTATAATGTTTTGTACCAAAGAAAGCTATTTAGTTCTACTTATGGCAAAGTTTAACTATGGAATATTAAACTCCTTGCAAGAATATGCTTATGAGTTTTAAACTCATCATTCCCTGTGAAGAATAATAATCATTTTTTCTTACGCCTTTTTTCTTTATCCACACATGCTCAAAATATATTTACCTTTATTCACGTCAATGATTATATATAGAATCATGTTTTGATTTGTTGAGCTCATAAAAATCTAGCCAACCATTTATTAATTAAATGAAACTGATTCAAGATTTGTTGCAATTTATGGAAGCATATTTTTGATATTCAGAGAGATAGAATTATTACCAAGCAAGGCATATTTATAAATTAAAATAGAATGTTAAAGCTTTGAAATAAAAGTCTTTGTATTGAGTTTCTAATTGTAGAGTACTTTCTTAATTTTCACCTTTAGTGCCTATAATGCCTGTGATTTGGAATACTTATTTAAATGTTTCAATCTATTTCAGTGAGTTTGAGTTATTCAAGGATTTAGTCACTATTTTTTGAAATGGAGCAAAAAGAATTTTGTTTTAAAGTGGGACAACTACCTGGATGTATTTCATGGAGCTTTTTTATCTCTATTAAACAGTGAACATTTCACGGATGTCACCCTATCATGTGACAGTCAAAGCATCAAATGCCATAGACTTGTTCTCTCATCTTGTAGTTCCTACTTTGAAACTGCTTCTAGGAATTTCACACCCCCATCCTATTATTATTCTAAAGGATGTGAAAATTTTATGATCTGCTGGCTTTGGTGACATTTATGTATACAGGTGAAGTTACTGTTTCACAAGCTCAAGCTAGTTCATTAATAAAAGTGGCTGAAATGCTTAAAGTTAAACGTCTTGCTTATCCTGATGAGACAGTTAACCAGATACAGAAAACCTAGCTATCACTCTCAAAACACTCAAATGACTCAACCTGCTGCAAAGAGAAACAGAGTTGATTCAACCTCTGAAAAAAGCTTCTTGGCAGAAGATTCTTCCAGTACTCTAGAACCTCCTGTAGTAGATACCTCAAATAATAATTTGATGAACTATCCTGCTGAAACTAGTTTCTCTGCTTATAAAACAGATCTTGCTGAATGCAACTCACTTGTAAGTTTTTTATTGGAATTCACTTTATTCAAAGTCAAGTGACCAAAGGATGGTTAAGTATTTAATTTTATATTAATTTCACTGAGGGACTAGGCTAGTTTGAATACTTGTGTAATACCTAAACACTAGAATTTTCATCCCGCCTGAATAACGCATTTGGCTAAAAATTTATAACTTAACAGTTAAAAAGTACAAAGCACCATGATTTTTGCTATTAACATTTTTTCCTTTATCTGACTTTTATCTTTTCTTGCATTCTGGTTTTGTTTAGTTCCCAAAAAAAAGTGCCAATAGGCTATCATTTTGTCTCTGATCTTTGCCAGAACTGCTTAATAAATTTTTTTTTTTTTTGTTGTTAGACAATGATAGAGGATTTTAATAATATTTAAATAAAATTCCTTAGACCATTGATTTGAATAGTATGAACAATGATATATTTCGAAATGATTTGAGATGTAAAATGTGAGGTTAGGGTCTTTAAAAATTAGGTTTAATTGAAGACAACTCTTTCAAGTTTTTTCATAACCAGATAAAAACTGATATCTGCTGGGAATAGGCATTGTCAAACATCTTATATGTGATCTGTTTAAACTTTTTGTAGAAAACTAACATATTCAGAACACTTGTTTCAAGACAAAATCTAAGATAAAAAAAAGCCCCCATCTTAGGTTTCTGATTTTTAATTAGACAAACCTTGATGAGTTTGTAGTTTTAACTCCTTTCAAAACTGTTTTAAGTTCAGGAATTTCCTGCAAAATAAATTTCAAGTGGTAAGTCCTTTGAAAGTCCTATTAGAACTCTACCAGAAGATATCTCTACTATATAGTATTTTAAGGTAATACTTTCTCCTTGTTTTTTGAAGAACAGACCTTAACTTTTTGTTTTTTACAAATGTTCCTGGCCATGTGTAAATTTTCTTTTGGTGTATTTTATAAGTTTTTTAATTTCACACTGTTGAACAAGCTAAAGAAAAGGATTAGGCTAAAAAATTATCTAGTAATTTCTTCACGGTAGATATGTCATGGCAAATCTGCTCTGGCATAGACAGGCATATCAAGAATTTCTCCGAAATAGCTATCTGTATCTGCTTGATTAATTTGAAAAAGATGCTCATACTATATATAACGTTAATAAAAAATTACTGAGCTACCAGAATGCATCTCTATTCTGGCAAGCAGGATCAAAGTAAAGACCATTGAAAGGAAGCCTCAATTTTCTTGTAATGTTTGACAGTTCATCTCTCAGTCCATAGAATACCTAATTTTGATGGAAGATTAATTTCGCACCTTCTTATTATATTTATTCTGGATAACATTCGTTTTC